>JAVGWX010000016.1:60070877-60595877 GCA_036924085.1 Ariolimax columbianus | reverse complement strand
AGTGGAATAGCACTAGCTTTTCGTGAAAAGGTACGGGGTTCAACTCCTAGTACCGGCAGTTCCAGACAACTCAGTTGTAAATGGGTACCTGATTTACGTTCAGGGACGGAAATGGCAACTAGGAAGGGAACTGGCCACCCAACCTCACAAGCAGAGACTTAGTATACTGAAGTCTCTAACACTTCATTCCTGGCCAGCTGTTAAGTCTGCTGCAGGGAACTGGCCACCCAACCTCACAAGCAGAGACTCAGTATACTGAAGTATCTAACACTTCATTCCTGGCCAGCGGTCAAGTATGTAAATGACTTCCTTTACCTTTCTATATCTACATGTGAAATTCAATGGGTTTTCCGCATCTCTCTATAATCTACGGTCATCTTGTTACAAAATGCGTGACTATCAATATTAATAAAACACTTATGTTTTTAATGATCTATGATCAAATCCGATTAATTAAATCCGATTAGGATTAATCAGCAAAATGACCGGTTACTAATTATCTGCCAATAATCGATACAGCCCTACTGTATACCTTTCACATTCTACATGTCACATTAAGGAAACCCCTTGACGTGACAGCAAGGAGTTGTTCTGGAATCCCCAGGGTGAGGAGAGGGAAAGGAGTGCGCACAACAAACTTAATGAAGAGGGCTCGAGGCCCACATAAAAATACAGAGTAGTCGCAGTGTGGATTGAAACTCATACTGAACAGAAGAGAAATCCTAAAATTAAACCCACAATAATATGTTCACATATATTTGCAAGTATGATTTTCATTTCTAATGCAGTAAATATATATAGAAGCAACTCATACAAACAAAATCACATCTATTTCTTATTCTATTACTGTAAAAATGAATATGTTTATAACTAGGGGTTGACAAATTTTAGGGTTGCTTACCAGTCAGTAAAATATATCACCAGTCAGCATGTCGGACTACAGTCATGCAATTTATGTTAAAAATGTAAACTAGGCACTAATTCACCTTTATTTTTACATACCAAACCAAAATACACTGTATTACACAGTATTAGTCTATTTCTTTTTAAGAAAAAATATACTGCTGTCAGAGACATGGCGTGTGTTTCCTTGAACATTCTTGGTAGTTTTAGCACTGCAGTACCAATTATCGATGGCTTTAGTAAGTTTAAATTGTGGCAATGGAGGTACATTTAGATTCACCATCATAAACTAGCTTATGTGCAATCTATTCGAATAGAAATATCATTAATAATCGCGCGAGAGTCGTTATATAGTAACAATTCAAACGTAATTAACGATTAAAAACGCATTTTATTTTTACTCTTCACTGACGAGCAGACGCCAGCATTTATCAAGCACTGTATATAACCCACATAAACAATTTCGATTAATGTAAATAAATATATATCAATGCATGGGTCTTCGACAAGTACATGGGAAGTCATAAAACGTTGACCTTTCTATATATTTCCTCATTGTTGCCCCTTAAAGTTTCATCATCGATACTGTTTTTAGATCTTGTATGGTGTTCCCATAGTTGAGCCCTCTAGGATGCTTGTTCTTCTGGGTGTTTCCTTTGGGTCTCCCTCTTTTCCGAACGCCTCTTGGTGTCCATTCGAATGGTGCAATGGAAGACGGTTGTTGTTCATTCTAAGGACATGTCCGATGCATGTTCATCATTTTTTTCCGGATGATGGTCGAGACGTATTGTTAGTTTGTCTCTGTTCTTATCGAGTCATTAGTTAGGAACTGGTCCCATATACATATACACACCACCCCCGCCCCCTCTTTTCTTTAAATGAGCGTGGTATAGGAAATAATAAATCCTATAGTATACTGTGCAAGAACCCCGAAACTCAATTGCTTGAGAATCACTGATGTATAGTAAGCTTACTAAAATATCAATGCCAATGACAAACTTTGCACAAGTTTTGTATTGATTCAGCCCGCAAGGTTCAGGTTCCAACCTACATTAACTCTTCTGTTGCTTTCAAACAGTAACACAATCAGTAACCGGTCATACTTCCTCCCGGCCCGTACATATACATTCCGGTTGTCGCTCATGCAGAAACGGCTCTATTGCGTGTCACAACCTGTTGTACGTGACAGGCATGCAAATATACGTCATGTAGATTCGCTCTTGCCATTTTTTAGTGTGATATTTTAAAATTATTATTCTCCGACCGAGAATTCTTGTGTATATGAAGGGGCGTGTGGCCGAACAGCGCATGAGCTGCAGCGGTCAGCGACCCATAGCTGACTGCTAGCGTCAGGGCCAGCGAACCAGAGCTGCCAAGACCCGTACACACCTCTACACGGTGATCCTGGATAACAGGCTGCAGCAGGGCAGACTGGCTAAGGAGAAGGGATCGAAGGGTGAACGCTAACCCGGGACTAAAAAAAATGTCTGCTGAAGTCGGATGTGTCGGACCGAAAGGTGCAAATATCGCAGTCAAGCATTAAACTATGACACAACGCATTCCGTTCTATGGAGTACATTCTGCTAATTAAGCCCTTGGTAGCGGGAGATTGAGAACGAACAAAGTCAAGTCGCGTATAGCCTAGTCGACAGTGAACTGGCTTGCTATGACTGGGATAACAACTGCCCAGGGTTCGAAATCACGGACAGACAGAAAATAATCCAGGCGTGGTTCGTTCCTGGTACAACCGCTCCTCCAGTCCACCCAGCTGTAAATGGATACCTAACGTATGAGTTTTGTAAGGTATAAACTTCAAGAACGGGCACTGGCCACCCCACCTCACATAAGCTGTAGCTTAGTACGTGAAAAGTTATCTTCACCCCCGACGACAATTATTGCAATTGGACTGACCGTCACCTTCACATCAAATGACTTCGTTTTCTTTGTCTGCTTTTTCTATCCCCTCTCCTCCGTTCTCTCTTCTTTCTCAACAACCCCCTCCCCTCTCAACAATAATGGAGCCCTCTCTAACGATTGTTCTGCGGAGTTTCTTTCGGTTGTCCTCTTCCTGCCACCAGATGGTGACCACATAAACGCTTGCAGGGGAAGTCTGTTGCTGTCCATTCTAAGGACATCTCCGATGTATGTCCACCGTTTTTTCATGATAAGTGAAGAAACATATTGTTGACGTGTGTTTAATAGTTCATAAAATATATTCACTCTTTAACTCCAGCATCAGGACAGTAGGATTCGCTATGTGTATTTATTGAAGACCTGTGCTCCGCGGGGAGCTCAAAGAACTTGATTCTTTGCTATTTTATATATTTAAGTCACAACGTAGCAGGTTGAAGTCAAGTCGAGGCCGGGTATATCGGGTTTTTTTTTCATAGTGTGTCCGTTTCTTAAATCGACTCAATGGGTACCTGACGAAATCAGGAGAATATCTCGGTGGAACCAGGGGAGCTAAAGAGTTCCAGCTCTGTCGCCTGCGCTTTCAGTAATGAAAGAAAGGGGGGGGGGGGGGGTGTAAGGAAGTCATGTGAATCTTTTTTCTATTTTTAATTTAATTTTTTGATTTTAAAATGTTTGCCTCGCTAGATTCTACTGGCGGATGCTCGCCTATTCCACTCCAGACCATAGTCAACTGGGCGATATTAAAACGCATAAACCAGTGCTTGGATGTATGTGAGCGTCTGTATGTACCTATGCTAGGTTTGTTCGCTCTCAGAAGCCAGCCCCAAACCAAAGTGCAATGGGAGGGTCTCACCCTGAGGGCGCGTGTGAAATTTGTGCAAGAGTGTGATTGTAGGACAGAGTCAAATGAAACAGAGGGAGGTAAGAAGAGAGAGGACCATTTTCCATTTCTGTCAACCTGAAAGACTATTTCAGACAAGTCAGAGACACCCTTGTCATGCAAAGATATGAGGTTAAACTCCCACAACCGTCACGCTCCAGTCGACCATCCAGTTGTAAATGGGTGCCCGCCTTACTGCGAGAGAAGGACACGGCAGCGAGGAAGGGAACTCACAACCTCCACCTCACACGCTGTGGCTTAGTATACTGAAGCCTCTAAAACTTAATTTCTGACCAGTGGCTAGTCATCCGAAGGACAGCTTTTAACTTTTTATGTGAATTGGAGTGAGATGTTTAATTGGGGTGAGATGTTTAATTGGGGTGAGATGTTTAATTGGGGTGAGATGTTTAATTGGGGTGAGATGTTTAATTGGGGTGAGATGTTTAATTGGGGTGAGATGTTTAATTGGGGTGAGATGTTTAATTGGGGTGAGATGTTTAATTGGGGTGAGATGTTTAATTGGAGTGAGATGGTAATTGGGGTGAGATGGTAATTGGGGTGAGATGGTAATTGGGGTGAGATGGTAATTGCCATGAAGGAAACTGGCGGTACTTGCGTCCTAATTCGCCCCAAATAAGAGAAATATATTTTCTTAGCACTGGGTTTGATGTAGTGACATCACGAAATCGTCCACTTTTTATCTCATGGGTGTGTCAAACATTCTGCGAGAATAAACGAGAATATCTGATTCCTGTTCTGCTTACCACTGTCATTTAAGCAATTAATTTCTTGGGTTATGGTTAGGTCAAGTTAGGTTAGGATAGGGTTAAGATTAAGGTAGGGCTAGGGTTAGCATCTTTTCTTCACTTCTATCTTTTTCTAAGTCTTTACTTATTTTTGTGAAATAAAAATTATTTCTATCTGTCCTCCCTGAAATGGAATGTACAGTTACAGTCAACAGGTGTCAAATTCGTGCGATGAGAACTCAGGGAACTCTGTTTGGGGTTAATTAAGACGCGAGTACGAAGCTGTCTTCTACCATCTTGCCATGGCTTTCTTTTTAACTATTCATAAAGTCACAAGCATTTACAAACTCATAATAGTTCTCTTATCGAGTATGACGTAGTATGTGACGTCACAAAGGGGTTTTCCCGTTACTACACAGGCCGATCTAAAGTAGGACATGATCTATCTCAAAGTAGGTTAGCAGAAATAGCTATCACAAAGACATTTATTTGTGTACTAAAAAAGCACACACAAAAAACAGCATACGCCCACCAATAGTAGAGAATGTGCGCGTGAGCATCCCTGGAACGAGCCCTATTCTCCACGTGGGGTTAGCACGTCGCTGCGACATAGAGGCGGAACGTGAAAAACAGTTTTTATAGTCAGAGTCGTTGTCGTCCAATGCCCACAATGAGTAAATTTACTCTTTTGTGCGCCCTGAAACGGACGTTAAGTGGCGGGTTGTAGTAGCTTTCCTTACATCACGAGCATGCTGATGAAGGCGAACCGCGGTCCTCCAGGTGGTTGTGCTATGTTTGACTTCATTTGCATGGCGCTCACTACTACGGGGATCACATCTATCCACATCTCGTCAGCCAGACTGCCTTGAAAACATCCTGTTTCCAGGGAACGCTACATGGAAGAGAGATAGAGGTATTATTCCTGACGCGACGTCATGGTCAGTATGTTGTGCCTGATTACACTATCGTCTCAGTTCCCCATAGTCAGGGTCAGACAAAATATACTGACCAAGACCACCGCCTCACTTCCGCGCAGGTCTCCCCAGAAACTGTTGTTTTCATTACAGCCTGACTTACGTATGGTATCGAAGTGATCCCCGTAGTAGTGAGCGACATGTAGATGAATCCAAGCATAGTGCAGCTGCCTGGAGGACCCTGACCCACCTTCATCAGTACGCTCGGGATGTGAGGAAAGCTACTGCAACTCGCCACTTACCCTTTTGGCTTGGGTTCGTTCGTTCTCAATCTCCCGCTACCAAACCCTGAAAGGGTTTAAGTAGCAGAATGTAGTCCACAGAACGGAATACGTTGTGTTCTAGTTTACAGATTGACTGCGATATTTGCACCTGTCGGTCCAACACATCCGACTTCAGCAAGCATTTTTTAGAACCGGGTTAGTATTCCCTCTTCGATTCCTTCTCATTAGCCAGTCTGACCTACTGAAGCCTGTTATATCCAGGATCACCGCGTGGAGGTGTAGAAGGGTCTTGGCAGCTCTGGTTTGCTGGCCGTGACGCTAGCAGTCAGCTATGGGTTGCTGACCACTGCAGCTCATGATCTGCTCAGCATCTTGATCCCAACGTACCCTTTTCAGGACGCACATAGAGTAAACTTACTAGCGCTGATACTGCTAGTCAAACAGTTTTTCGTGTTAGGCTTACACCTGCGAAATGTATACATACTTCAGTCCAGGCATATGAATAGATTATGTTACACAGAAGCTTCAATGTTATCTTCATTTCTGTATCGTATCTTTCCACTATATCCTTTCATATCTTTTCCTGTCTGTATTCTTGCCCTCTATCAATAACCTGCAACTCGTATCTTTCCCTGTCTGTGTTCTTGCCCTCTATCAATAACATACAACTCGTATCTTTTCATGTCTGTATTCTTGCCTTCTATCAATAACCGACAACTCGTATCTTTCCCAGTCTATATTATTGTCCTCTATCAATAACCTACAGCTCGTATCTTTTCCAGTCTGTATTCTTGCCCTCTATCAGTGACCAACAGCTCGTATCTTTCCCTGTCTGTGCTCTTACCCTTTATCAGTAACCTACAACTCGTATCTCTTGTGTTCTTGCCCTCTATCGTCAGTAACACTACAACTCTATCTGGAGTGCTGTTTAAAACGCCCCAGCAAGTCCTTGATCTCGTGAGCGACCTCTACGACCGGACACACATGAGTGTCTCTGACCATTTATGCGCAGCTTGTAAGTAATGTTAGTTAGGGGTTAATACGTAAATACACGCGAGGATAGCTACAAGCTTGAGAAGAAAACGACACCTGCTAACGAACGCAACGTTTTTCTAACTGGTCACTTGAGAAATAGGGGGGCGGCTGACTGACTGACTCAGCGTCACGAAAAATATTACATTTCTTATACTAAATCTTTATCACATGTTGTTGTTGTTGTTGTTGTACGCCAAAAATGAGAAGGTTTACTCTTTTGTGCGCCCTGAATTCGACGTTAAGTGGCGTGTTGCAGTAGCTTTCCTCACATCCCGAGCGTGCTGATGAATGTGGATCGGGGTCATCCAGGCTGCTGTGCAATGCTTGGCTTCATCTGCGTGTCACTCTCTACTACAGGGGTCACGTCGATCCCTCAACTTGTTAGCCAGGCTGTCATGTTATCTATGTCTTCACTCAATGTTATTTATGTCTTCACTCAATGTTATTTATATGTTCACTCAATGTTATTTATATTTTCACTCAATGTTATCTATGTCTTCATGTTCAGTGTTCTTTGTATCCTCAGACTCAACTTGGCTGCTTGTCGCGGCAGGAGTTTGATGAGCAGTACCCACCTAATGGGACCTCGTTCGAAAACCTGATTGACCTCGTCGATATCTCGGACACCAAATCGAACCAGACAAGCCGGAAAGACAAGCAGCGTTCCAGAAAACGAGATGAGGCCACATCTGTTGAGGTCATAACCGAGGTCCAAGACTGCGAAAGCAGTGATAAGAAAAATAAAGAGAGATTTGCAGGAGCAACAATGAGGTAAATGCCGTACGGTTGGATCGTCTGAGTTGTGTGTCGTTAGCTTCTCACAGTATTTATTTTTCTTTCTCGTCACTCTTTTAATCAACACGCATCAGTCAACCCAGCTGTAAATGGGTACCTGGGTTAATGCTGGGAAAGGAAATGCAACGAGGAAAGGAACTTACCACATCCACCTCATAACACAGCTGTGGCCTAGTACAGTGTAATCTTTAACACTTCATCCCCTGCAGCAGTGTCTAGTAATGGACTTCTTTTACTCACTGTTTGCATAGTTAGTATAGTTAAATCGCAGGGGTAGAGCACTAGTTTTACACAGCAAAGGTACTGGGTACAACTGCCACTAAGAGCACGCTACAGTTCACCCAACTGTAAATAGGTACATGATTACTGTTAGATAATAAAAGGCAGCAAGAAAGTGAACTGGCCACCATACCACATGAATAGGCTGGGACTAAGTACAATGAAGTCTTTAACACTTCATCTCAGACAGGAGTATTTGCTATGGCATGGGCCCAAATACCACCACCCCTGGAATTTTAAAGTGGGGTAGGGGAGCCATCATTCCGCAAAGTGTGATGAGTTTTGGGGTTAGACATCTCGGGAAGGGGGGATATGTGTGTATACATTGTGTGTGTATTTATAGGTGTATGTATGTATGCATGTGTGCGTGTGTATATATAGGTGTATGTATGTATGCATGTGTGTGTGTGTGTGTGTGTGTATATAGGTGTATGTATGTATGTATGTATGTGTGTGTGTATATATAGTTAATTGAGTTGGAAGGGCGTAGTGTCTGTCAACGCTCGTAGAGGCCTTCTGGTTGCAGAGAAAAGAGAAAGACTGAAGATACCGAGGAACACCTCGGCTAGTCAGCCTACTTAGCAGGGTTGTACGATCTGTGGCAGGAACTGTCACTGAGTCATAGTAGACAGGAGACAGAGCTGGACAAAACTCGCAGAACGCCACGAGTATGGTCTACAGAGACTGAGATGCCAATTATGAATGATGATGATGATATATATGTGTGTGTGTGTGTGTATTATTCTGAACAAGAGTAAAAGGGGGGATGTGGCAAAAAATGGCTCCGAACCACTACTCTGCAACAATGCATGTGCACAGACCTACATACAGCCAAACATCTACTGAAAACTGCGAACAAATAGACTTGGGTGAATAGATGGGCAGTGGGGAATACAGGGAGAGAAATCTTCTTCATTCGTTCTTAATCCCCAGCTGTTGATCACCGCGTGATCCTTGATAACAAGCTGCAGTAGGGCAGACTGGCTAAGGAGAAGGGATCGAAGAGGGAATGCTAACCCGGTACTAAAAAAATGCTTGCTGAAGTCGGATGTGTTGGACCGAAAGGTGCAAATATCGCAGTCAAGCTGTAAACTTCAACACAACGCATTCCGTTCTCTGGACTACATTCTGCTACTTAAGCCCTTTCAGGGTTTGGTAGCTGGAGATTGAGAACAAACGAAGAAGAAGAAGAAACCTCCTGAAAATGAGAGATCAAAGTATCATTTTCCAACTTCACACTCAACACATATATCGTAACAGTTACCTGAAAGGAATCCAACCAACATACTCGTGCCGACTGCTCACACCCCTATGACACTGTTGTACACAATCTTTTTGAGTACCCGGCGCTTGTCTGTATTAAGAAAGAGCTTCTACCACCAAATCCAGACAAATGGAAAACAGCTCACAAACACTTGCAGATACCACTATTTGACATTGGGCCAAAGGGCAGGAGCACATAGGCTGCTGGATAGAAAACCAACCAACATGTTCCACGTGACACTTAACTCTGAGATCGTCTTCTTACCTTGACCTTGATAAACATTTTGCGAAAGGCTCCTTTAAGAAACATGTTTATTCTTTCCACAGCTTCCAGAACTGCACTCTTCAGTGTGCAGACCCAGGTAATGGCGAGTCCTACTGGGTGTCATTCGAAGAGAAAAGCTTCTCTAAAGGTAATGATTTCAAGGTATACAGTGGCAGGATGAATGGTGTTGGTCCTAGATCTGGCGACAAGTGTGTGGTGAAAGTCTTCAGACGGTGCACTGGAACTGAGGTGAGATTTCATGATCATTCAGGATTTTAGTTTATCTCAAAATCAACATAGATACATGTATCAGTCAGAAGCTGAGTGGTTAGTGTACTGGCATCCCATCCGAGTGATTTGGGTTCTGTATCCAGTTGGTGCAGGATTTTTTCCCAATCACAAAAAGGACTTCATGGATTGACCCAGCCTAAAAAGAATTTGGTGCCAGAACAATCTGAGAAGCATAGGCAGTCGGCATGATGCCGTACACATTATCCTTAGTGTGTCGGGGATTCCGTCGGCCTCGTGATCAGTTGGTGTGGGTTCGACTCCGGACTCCACCGTATTTTTTACGGGTGCTTGATGCTGAGTCCTCTGCATCTCATAGTCGCCCCCTAGTCACCTTGTCCTTGACTTGCCACTGGGGTCGGGCGGCACGAGACGAGAGAGTGAAGATTAAAAAGTAGCGCAGTTAATCCTTACTTAAAATAGCGCTAGCAAAATTAATTATGCCATCATTGTCTACGATGGACGGCGGCCTTTGCCGTTGGTCAAGATAATATGGGCCTAACACCATATTGAAAAAGTATGTATGCTCTCCTTAAGCAGCAAAGACTATGATTTGGTCATGTTTGTAACATGAAAGACGATCGCATCCCCGAAGGTTTTCTATATGGACAGCTGGCACGTGGTAAAAGAAGATTTGGTTGGCCATCTGAGGTTCAAAGATGCGTGTAAGCGGGGCATGAAGGCACTGGATATGGATCTGACAGCTTGAGAAAACATAGCTGCAGACCTATCTAAATGGAGATACATCCTGAAGAGCTACTTCATACTGGGCGAAAAGAAGCTCTTGCAACATCAATTCAGTTCATCTCGTGACCTCTTGAGATCGTTAGGGCACCTCTGCAATCCTACGTCACCCCTCTGTGCCTCCTCGGGTCGTAGGTTAGTCCATTCATAGACGTTGTCTTCCCATCGTTATCTCATATGTCTCCACCTAGTTCGTCTGGTACTGTGGCCTATAGTATTGTATTTGCAGGGCCCTTGGACCATGAGATGTGACCATACCAAGTCAGCTTTTGCCTTTTTGTCGTTGTGATAAGGTCTACGCAAAGTCAACTTGCATTCTTGATTCTTCGACGCACTTCACCATCTGTGATATGCTATTTGTAGGCGACATTCGGGAGTCTTCTTTAACATCTCATCTTTATATCCTTGATTTTTCTCTATAGGTCTACTGTAATGGTCCATGTTTCCCAGGCACAGAGGATTTTGAAACAACCAGTAAGCGCATTAGTCTGACCTTTATGGCTAGGCAACATAGAGACGTGAATACACAATGGATCAAGGAAAACCAAAATTCAATAGACAGTTGCTACTCCTAGGAAGCATCATCCTTTAGTCAGTCATGACTAAAAAGAGACTACTAGCAGTGGTTGAGTAGCTTTTCTCATTAAAGGTATGAGGTTCGATTCACGTACTAGTCTTCTGCAGTTGATCCAGCTGTAAATGTGTAACTGGTTTATGAATAAGGAAGGAATAGGATGTTGAGATAGAACTGGTCACCGCAGTTCATAAATTTAGATGTGGCTTACTACAATGATATATCTAGCAGTTACTGTTGTGTGATTAACCTTGAGTGTTGGCTTGTGACTCTATAAACTTCTTGCCGGTTGGTAAGGAGATTAAACAGGTCAAGAGAAGGCTTGAAACCTACAAAGTTAAATTGACTCACTCTATTTGAACTGTCAAAAGTATGATATGAATATCAATACATCAAAAACAGAGGCAAATAATACAGGTAGAAAGCACACTTGCTATTGATATTCATTTGAATGAAACAAAAATAAAGCAGGTACAAGAATTTCGGTATTTGGGAGCTGTTTTCACTGAGGATGGCAGACTCGACAGAGAGATAGAGACGAGAGTGCAGACGGTAAACGCTGTCACATACTAGCTGTCTCCGCTACTAAAATACCGCAAGATTTCCCTCAAAGCAAAAGAAAAGATGATAAATCTTCATCCATACCCTGTGCTACCAGTGCCAGGCATGGGCATTGAATAAGGTCCAGGAACAAAAGTTAGCCACCTGTAAAATGCAGTGCCTACGAAAGGTCACTAACAACACCAGAAGGGACAGAATCACAAATATGAGTATTCGGGAGAAGGTTGGAACAATTCCCTGCCTACAGTAGCCTACAGTACATTGAGCAACAGAGAATGAATTGGTTTCGCTACATTGTGAGAGTGCACTCAGACCAGATTGTTCACGCAACCAGACCAGATTGTTCACGCAACCAGACCAGATTGTTCACGCAACCAGACCAGATTGTTCATGCAACCAGACCAGATTGTTCATGCAACCAGACCAGATTGTTCATGCAACCAGACCAGATTGTTCATGCAACCTTCTACAGGACAACATCAGGAAGAAGAGCGAGAGGTAGACCGTGGAAAAGGTGGATAAACAGCGTAAACGAGATGCCGAAAAATTGGGAAAAACATTACTCTGGCCACGAGAGAGGCAAAAGACAAATACATACCACGACACTGGGCTACGACCCTATAGAAAGTGAGATGACAAAAGACAAATACTTACCATGATTCTGGGCTACAACCCAGTAGAAAGTGAGACAACAAAAGACAAATACATACCATGATACTGGGCTACAACCCAGTAGAAAGTGAGACGACAAAAGACAAATACATACCATGATACTGGGCTACAACCCAGTAGAAAGTGAGACGACAAAAGACAAATACATACCATGATTCTGGGCTACAACCCAGTAGAAAGTGAGACGACAAAAGACAAATACATACCATGATTCTGGGCTACAACCCAGTAGAAAGTGAGACGACAAAAGACAAATACATACCATGATTCTGGGCTACAACCCAGTAGAAAGTGAGACGACAAAAGACAAATACATACCATGATTCTGGGCTACAACCCAGTAGAAAGTGAGACGACAAAAGACAAACACATGCCATGATTCTGGGCTATAACCCAGTAGAAAGTGAGACGACAAAAGACAAATACATACCATGATTCTGGGCTACAACCTAGTAGAAAGTGAGACGACAAAAGACAAATACATACCATGATTCTGGGCTACAACCCAGTAGAAAGTGAGACGACAAAAGACAAATACATACCATGATTCTGGGCTACAACCCAGTAGAAAGTGAGACGACAAAAGACAAATACATGCCATGATTCTGGGCTATAACCCAGTAGAAAGTGAGACGACAAAAGACAAATACATACCATGATACTGGGCTACAACCCAGTAGAAAGTGAGACGACAAAAGAAGAAGACAAAGCTTAGTAATTTTATGTGACTTAGTACTCGTACAATATCTCTAGCAGTTACTGTTCTGTGATTAACCTTGAGTGTTGGATTGTGATTCTATAAACCCCTGGCTGGTTGGTAAGGAGATTAAACAGGTCAAGAGAAGACTTAGTAATTTCATGTTTAATCTTTCTGTAAAATCTTTTTGATGTCTCTTCTTTCTTCAGAATATGTGTCGATGTGAAGTCAAGAAATGTCAGAAAGCCAAAGTTCTTGCCAGGGCATTTAACGATGAAATGCTAGATCAGAAAGTGAGAATTAAGCTAACATCCCTCTACTGGGCTCATATGGATGAAGTGTCCAAGATTAAACAACTCTTCTTCACTGGCAAGCGGAAGTTGACCACCAGAGAAACTGTTCTGTTCGAGGATGACCTACGAGTAAATGACGAGAAGCCGAGTAAGTCCAAACAACCAACGATGTTCATGGATTGTCACGGAAAGAAAAAGAGTTGCATTGCTAAAGATTT
Source organism: Ariolimax columbianus (assembly GCA_036924085.1). Classification (NCBI taxonomy): domain Eukaryota; kingdom Metazoa; phylum Mollusca; class Gastropoda; order Stylommatophora; family Arionidae; genus Ariolimax; species Ariolimax columbianus. Next base: position 60,582,552 of record JAVGWX010000016.1, on the reverse strand, counting down.
AGAAGCATTTGCCCATTTCACGTACCATATATCCAATGGGGAACTTGTTCTGTGTAGTCTTGATGGCGTTCAGGACGAAGATGGATTCTTTCTTAAAACGCCAACAATTCATTCGATGACACAAGAGTATGGCAGCAGTGACTGTGGCTTGCGGGGAATCTTGGAGGTGTTTAGTAACCATGTGTGTAACGACTTTTGTAAAGATATGATCAAGCCAAGCAAGGACCTAAATAACGTCTCAGCAGATACTAAGGTTCGTGTATCTGTTGAGAATTGCTCCACAGTTCCTGAGTTTGCAACCCAGGAGCAAGAAGAGTCTAGTATCCCTCATGTTGTCAGCATCATGCATCGCCCACCTCTCGAAAGGCAAGATTCTGTCATTTCTAGAGTATCATACATTAGCGACAATAATACGACATGGAGGCAAGTTTCGAACCAATCCCAAGTCACAGACAGTTTATCTGGCTACCTGGAACCATCTGCCCCTATGGAAGATTGTTGCCAGGTAATGCTCGAACCTAATCCTCCTCCTTATTCTTCTGTCAACGTTGCCAACTGGCTTCTTCATGAACACGCCCAAAACAGTTTCATAAACTCTACAATAACCCAAGTATCTCCTCCTCCAAGAACTGACAGTCTTGTTAATCAAGTGAGTGTGGAGAGTGGGTTAGGTTCCAGTATGGTTGTGCCGAGTGAGGGGTCAAGTTTCAAGGGAACCAGCATGGACATGAATGCCAACTTCCCAGAAGAAGACGTAGACACGTCTGGCATATCTACAAGTGGATGCTATGATGATTGTGATGAGAGTGATCGGACAGCCAGTGTTCAGTGCAATAAGAAGCGTGTACGTTTCAGTCTCTCTAGCGATGCACCATCTTCTCCTTTGCTATCTGAAACCGCTACAGCTGCATCCAGTGATGGTCCAGTAAAGATGTCGATGATCCGCAGCGCAGGTAGAGCAAACGCTCAGTTTAATTCATTTCTAAAACATCACTCTGCTGGATCTTTAATCCACAATAACTCTCAAGCTAATCCATATACTTCATTGCATCTTGTCAACCGCAGGGGATGTTGTGCTATGCCGAGATCCGAACTCAACACATACCTTGATGCAGACCATGGCTCCAGATGTAATATGCTTGTTCCTGAAAGTCCACCATCCTACCTCGACTCTGAGATGACAACAGCATGGTGGATTATGCAGAGAGGATGCACATCTGAAAAGCCTAATATCAACACAGCCTGCCACACTGACAACGGATATTCAAACACAGACATGGTCAAAAGTAACCATCATTCCTCAATTCCAAATGCTGCGGCCAAGATTTCCGTACTGAAGAAAAGTCAAAGCCAGTAGTATCCGAACAGCAAGTTCTCTAAATTTGTTTGTCAGGTTTTTTTAATTCTCAAAATAATTCTTGTTCAGTATTTATCTTAAACAGAGCAAATGCAGATTACTCAATCACTTAAAAAATACAAAAATGTGGATAAAAAAATATTTTTTTGCGTTAGCCTTATTTCTCCATTCCCAAAGGTGACATGCGTTGCACTTTGTTTCTATTGTACGCCTGTCGGCCCAGTGCATCCGACTTCAGCATGCATTTTATGTAAGGGTCTGCTTCCTCCTACATTTTGTAAGGGTTTGCTTCCCCGAGGTAACAGGCTGGTGCTGTGATGGGGAGCGAACTCATCACCTTTTGAGTTATGAGCCGTGTCACTTAACCACTAACCCACGCCATCCCTCCAAAAAAAAAAAAATGTTTGGATAAAATAAAAAATGTTGTTTTTCAAACTATTGTTAAAGATCTGGGTACTCAAAAATGCAGTAGAAGCCAAGTCTGCGCACTTTTGTTGCGGTGGCAAGCAGCCATTATTCTCAACCTTAAAAATCTTCCAGCCACACACCCAGCAATTAAAATAAATGCTGTAATGGAAGCTTACCTTACATAGGTGACAGGTGGCGGAGAGATTTGAACACCTGTCTGATGATCAAAGTGGCACAAGTTGAAAACCCTATCAGTACCTAGGTTTTTTTTTTTTAAATTTAATTTGGGAGTGAAATAGAAATCTAGCCAACACACTTATTGGGGACTGCAGGAACAAGCTGCCTTTATACCTCAACCACATAACGCTTTTCCCCACCTTATCTTTGTGAATAACCTGCACAATTATAGTGGTTTTTTTTAATAGACATAATGTGTATGTACATTTTGATTTGTCTTTGTATGTTAAGATTGTTGATAAACATTCCACATAATGCCCACCATTCCAAAAATTTGTTAAATATCTTGTTATTTTCAAAATTACTTCCACTTAGCCCTTACACAAATGTTGTAGACCAACAGTCAAACGATGTAGCCCTACATACAAATGTCATAGCCCTACATACAAATGGCATAGCCCTACACACAAATGTTGTAGACCAACAGCTAAATTATGTTGCCCTGCAGTCAAATGTTGTAGCCCTACATACAAATTTTGTAGCCCTACATACAAATGTCATAGCCCTATATACAAATTTCATAGCCCTACATACAAATTTCATAGCCCTACATACAAATGTCATAGCCCTACATACAAATGGCATAGCCCTACACACAAATGTTGTAGACCAACAGTCAAACGATGTAGCCCTACATACAAATGTCATAGCCCTACATACAAATGGCATAGCCCTACACACAAATGTTGTAGACCAACAGCTAAATTATGTTGCCCTGCAGTCAAATGTTGTAGCCCTACATACAAATTTTGTAGCCCTACATACAAATGTCATAGCCCTATATACAAATTTCATAGCCCTACATACAAATTTCATAGCCCTACATACAAATGTCATAGCCCTACATACAAATGGTGTAGCATTACATACACATGTCGTAGCCCTACATACAAATGATGTAGCCCTACATACAAATGTCGTAGCCCTACACACAAATGTATACCAACAACTAAATGATGTAGCTCTACAGCCGAATGATGTACCCCTGTTGTTATTTTGAATGCCCACAATGAGTAGGTCTACTCTTTTGTCTGCTCTGAAAAGGACATTAAGTGGTGGGTTGCAGTAGCTTTCCTCACATCTCGAGCATGCTGATGTTAGTGGGTCGGGGTCCTCTAGGCGGTTATGCTATGCTTGGCTTCATCTGCATGTCACTCACTACTACAGGGATCAAGTCGATCCCTCACCTGCCTCACTCACCAAGCTACCATGAAAACAGCCCCTTTCCAGGTAGGGATATGAGGAAGCCGAGGTGAAGGTCTTGGCCAGTATAATTTACCTCACCCCAACTAACATGTCTTATCAGTATATTTTACTTCACTCTAACTAACATGTTTTATCAGTATATTTTGCCTGACCCTAACTAACATGTCTGATCAGTATATTTTGCCTGACCCTAACTAACATGTCTGATCAGTATATTTTGCCTGACCCTAACTAACATGTCTGATCAGTATATTTTGCCTGACCCTAACTAACATGTCTGATCAGTATATTTTGCCTGACCCTAACTAACATGTCTGATCAGTATATTTTGCCTGACCCTAACTAACATGTCTGATCAGTATATTTTGCCTGACCCTAACTAACATGTCTGATCAGTATATTTTGCCTGACCCTAACTAACATGTCTGATCAGTATATTTTGCCTGACCCTAACTAACATGTCTGATCAGTATATTTTGCCTGACCCTAACTAACATGTCTGATCAGTATATTTTGCCTGACCCTAACTAACATGTCTGATCAGTATATTTTGCCTGACCCTAACTAATATGTCTGATCAGTATGTTTTGCTTGATCAGACGTTAACCTTCCTCCTCATGATTTAACCCTTCAGCCAAATGATGTAGCCATGCAGTCAAATACTGTAGCCCTACAACCAAATGATGTAGCCATGCAGTCATATATTGTAGCCCTGTAGTCAAATGCTGTAGCCCTACAGCCAGATGTGGAACCCTACTGACAAAACCTCTCAATTTTCATATCCTGGTTTAAAAAAATATTTTTTGGTAGCAGTTTTGAATGGCAAAGCTGCTAGCCCAATACACAACTCTCTTGTCACCTTTTACTACATGCTTGAAGGGCTACAATGGTATGTATTTCTTCTTCTCCCCCCCCCCCCCCCCCCCCACCTTCACTACTGGGGTGTCATTTATCATGTAGCCACAATTAATTTTCAGACATACGATTGACTTCTTAAGATGTATGTATGTATGTATCTAAAGCTAAATGATCCCCATTGTGGTGAGCTCACTCAGTAGCCCTGCATTGCACTACAGCCAGATGGAGCTCACTCCACCTCCTCAAGTATGCCTCAGGATGTGAGTGGTGCCACTGTAACCCACCACTAAAGAAAGTCAAGAGTACCTAACTTGAATACAGCTGACATTAGGGGCAACAAAAGCGATATCAGTGCCTAATGTTATAATTGTGAACTTCACATAACAATGAAAGGTATTGAAAAGACTATTGTATATTTGTAACTATTTTGTTTCACCAAGTTTAAAATGTCAAGTCTATATTAAGTGACATATGAGTAAAAAAAATCTACAGTTTAACGGGCAGGAAGTTCACAAACGTGGAAAACAAATTATCATTTCCCCATGGTCTGTTTCTTTTTTCTTGTTTTGGAGTGTCTGTTTTTGTCTGTGTTTTTTTTTAGTACTTGACTTTGTTTGGGCGTGTCCTTTGGAATACTTTCTTTTTGTTTGAGTGTGTCTTTTGGAGTATTTGTCTTTGTTTGGTTGTATCCTTTGGAGTACTTGTCTTTGTTTGAATGTGTCCTTTAGAGTACTTGTCTTTGTTTGAATGTGTCCTTTAGAGTACTTGTCTTTGTTTGTGTCCTTTAGAGTACTTGTCTTTGTTTGAATGTGTCCTTTAGAGTACTTGTCTTTGTTTGTGTCCTTTAGAGTACTTGTCTTTGTTTGTGTCCTTTAGAGTACTTGTCTTTGTTTGTGTCCTTTAGAGTGCTTGTCTTTGTTTGGGCGTGTCCTTTAAAGTGCTTGTCTTTGTTTGGGCGTGTCCTTTAAAGTGCTTGTCTTTGTTTGGGTGTGTCCTTTAAAGTGCTTGTCTTTGTTTGGGCGTGTCCTTTAAAGTGCTTGTCTTTGTTTGGGCGTGTCCTTTAAAGTGCTTGTCTTTGTTTGGGCGTGTCCTTTAAAGTGCTTGTCTTTGTTTGGGCGTGTCCTTTAGAGTACTTGTCTTTGTTTGAGTGTACCCTTTGGAGTACCTGTTTCTGTTTGAATGTTTCAAGTACTTGTCTTTTCAATTATTGCTGTTTGGATATGTTGTGAAGCTATTGTCTTTGTTTTGTTGTTGATGATGATGTGTTTCAAATCTTCAGACACCCTACATATCTTAGTGGGTTTAGTTCTACACAGTTGTTTAAAATTCTTGCACAATATTGTATAAACAGTTATCATTTTCAGATTGCTTTGTACTGAGCGCAGGGACTCAACGTTATTATGCCCTCTAATGTTTTATTCAAGCACAAACGAAACCAAAAGAATTATTCAATCCCTGCACTTGACGTGATGGTTGTGATGTTGTAGCAATAAGTGGTCTTCTACTGCTGCTACTGCTATTACTTTTACTACTACCATTGTCAGAGTTTCTTAATTTCTGTAGTTAGCACGATCTATATTTCCAACTACCACTATTTATTATTTGTTTATTGTAAACACAACCAATTAAAGATGTGCATCGTTTCTTGTTCTCCTAACTCACACACACACTTCTCGTGCCTGGGTGGAAAAGAAAAAGATCACCATAACCTTCCAAACGTGTTGTAAATCGTGACTAGAGTGGGTTCTGGATGGGGCTAGCAATCTCATCATGTAAAACCAATGCTTTTGAAACTGCCACTACAAGTTCTTGGATACAGGCTTCCTGCACAAATGCATCATATATTGGGGGCCCTATGCTTCACCTGAAACAAAAAGCAAAATCAATCAATTATGGTCTGAACTTGATGCAGGGAAGTTTAGAAATAATAGTCTCTAGAAATATCTGGAACAATGTACACCTATAGCTAGAATAGATGCCGCATAGTGAATCAGCTGACAGTGACTCTTAGCTGGCTGCCTGTATCCGGGTCAGTGAACCAGAGTTGATTAAAACCCTATTCCGCCTACAATAGGCGACCCTGAAAAAAGGCTGCACAAGTACAGTCTGGCTGAGAGGATAGAGATCAAATAGGGAAGGCGAACCCAGTACCCAATAAAAGCCAGCTGAAACAGGATGTGTCAGGCCAAAATGCATAGATGTAAACATACAAGAAGAATATTAGCTATAGGTCAGAGCGCATGAGCTACAGTGGTCAGCAACCCATAGCTGACTGCTAGCGTCAGGGCCAGCGAACGAGAGCTGCCAAGACCCTTCTACACCTCCACGCGGTGATCCTGGATAACAGGCTGCAGCAGGGCAGACTGGCTAAGGAGAAGGGAGCGCAACCTGGTACTCAAAAAATGCTTGCTGAAGTCGCATGTGTTGGACCGAAAGGTGCAAATATCGCAGTCAAGCTGTAAACTACGAAAAAACACATTCCATTCTCTGGACTACATTCTGCTACTTAAGCCCTTTCAGGGTTTGGTAGCGAGAAATTGAGAACGAAGCCAAGCTACAGGTCAAGTGTCAAGAAAAGCTTGACCAGTGATTATACTTTTTATTTAGATGTTCAGCAGACCAAATCCTCTTACCTTATATCTTTCTCATAGCAAGGTATTCCTATGACCTAGATGGCCAGGGTTCCATTCCAGAGTGTCTATTGCTTCATTTTATATGCTGTTATTAGGTGTATGTTCCCTATTTTCTCTATGACGAACATACATTTTAAAGATAACGATAATTTTTGCCAGAAGTATGGATAGAATGCACAAAAACTATAAACATCCCTAAATATAACAACAATAAAGGGAACTAGCATAGATCATAATGAACATTTATATCATTCTTCGTCTGCGTTCATCCTGTGACTATGTGTTGTAGTTTACAGCTAGGCTGCAATATCTGCATCTTAATGTTTGACTCACTCGATTTCAGCTGGCTTTTTTTAATACCAGGATTGCTTTCTCACTGCCATCCCTTGACCAGACTGCAGTAGTGACTAGTGCAGCCTGTTTCAATGGTCGCCACATTGTGGCCGAATAGGGTATTAGTTTACGTTCACTAACCCTGATGCAAGCAGCCAGCTATGAGTCGTCAGCTCAATGCACTGCTGCATCTTGGGCCATTTTTGAACGCTATGTTCGCAGAATGCCAGATAGTAGAAATATTAAAATCGGTGCACTACTGTTTATATTAGTGTTGTATATCTCTTGTTTCGGCTATTATCACTGCCATATCTACTGAATAACACTAGCAAACCAAATCACCAATCAGTTGGCATTAGAAAATTTGTTTTGTATTTTTTGTATTTGTGTTTTTTAAATGTCAAAATTCCTTGCACAGAATGAAATAAAATTGTGTTTATTATATTAAAAAAACAAAAGTATAATGTCAGTAGCAAGACCTGCTGGTACATGGTAGACCTGCTGGTACGGAGTAGACCTGCTGGTAAGGGGTAGACCTATTGGTACGAGGTAGACCTGCTGGTATGTTGTAGACTTGCTCAACTTGCTGGTACGAGTAGACCTGCTGATACCAATGGTACATCAGTACATGGTAGACTTTCTGATACATGGTAGACATGTTGGTACGTGGTAGACTTGCTGGTACGTGGTAGACCTGCTGGTACGTGGTAGACCTATTGGTACCAGGTAGACCTGCTGGTACATGGTAGACCTATTGGTATGTTGTAGACCTGCTGGTACGTGCTAGACCTGCTGGTACATTGTAGACCTATTGGTACAAGGTAGACCTGCATTGTATGATTGTTTAGTGCACTTGTAGGCCATGTCATTCGCTACAGAATTTAAAATCAAGACTTTCTCTTTTGCGTGCGTGAGTTCCAAATTTCTTATTTTTGTTTCTTTTGCCATTTTTTTGTAGTTTGTTTGTCTTATTGCTTGGCTTTGATAGGCAATGTTTGTTCACAATTTGTGTCTGGCAATCCTGCTCACAAATAGTTATTTAGTCACGCCATCCACTCATCTTCATAAATACACACAGACGTGTGTGTTCCCAGGAGAAGGAAATCTCACTTTCTACCTCTCTCTCTCTCTCTCCCCATTTCCTCCTTTTATGTTCCAATCTCTCTCTCTATCTCTCCATTTCCTCCTTCTCTGTTTCTATCTTTCTCTCTTTCCGCCTCCATTTTCTCCTCTGTTCCAATCTCTCTCTCCATTTCCTCATCCCTCTCTTTCTATTTCCTCCTCTCTCTCTCCCCATTTCCTCCTTTTATGTTCCAATCTCTCTCTCTATCTCTCCATTTCCTCCTTCTCTGTTCCAATCTCTCTATCTTTCTCTCTTTCCGCCTCCATTTTCTCCTCTGTTCCAATCTCTCTCTCCATTTCCTCATCCCTCTCTTTCTATTTCCTCCTCTCTCTCTCTCCATTCCCTCCTTCTCTGTTTCATGTTTGAATGTAATGAATGACACTGAAGCAAGATGAACAGTCTGTGATGTGTACCTTAGTTTATAAGGTATCTATGTACATACCAATATACATTTTACCAATTCTATTATCCATTCATTTTATTGGCTGTGATTCGTTCAGTGAATGAAGTCTAATATTTTCAACATTAATCAGAATTTTGATAAACCACAGCTATTAATACTGCATTCAGTGTAAGGGAAATTGGACACATTCCTCCAGTCTTTTTGTCTACCCCTAAAAAAGAACTGGCGGTCATTTGGTGAGAATACTTGGGCTACTTATTCTCTATTCAACAGGACACGGGTTTGAACCCCAAAATAGAGCAGCACTCTGCAAACTGTGCCAGCTGTCCGCACCAAAAAGGGTAGTGGTACAGTGGGTTCCGTCACACTGCAACATCCAAGGCAACGAGGAGGCAGACAGACTGGCAAAAGAAGGTGCAAGGCTACCACAAACAGATACCAGTATGACGTACGAAGAGTCAAAACGGCTTATCAAAGCCAGGTACATTACCAAATGGGAAACCGAACATACTGGTTACACCAAAAACGATGCCTATTACCAGTTGAACCGAAGAGAGCAGGTCGTTGTCTTCAGACTTCGCACTGGCCACAATAGACTGAGGTACCACCTATTCAACAAATTGAAGATAGGGTGTACCGACGAATGCCCGTGCGGTACTGGTAAAATGACAACTGAACATCTGCTGCAGAACTGCCCGACATACGGGGATCAGAGAGAGCAGATGTGGCCATTGCCAGTGGAACTGCAAGACAAGCTCTATGGTAGTGGCGAGAGTCTCAGGACGACCGCCGCTTTTTTCGAAAAAATAATGGTTGCTGTCTGACTGTGTACGCAGAAGAAGAAGAAGAAGAACCCCAAAATAAGGACCTAAGCTATTTCAATCAATGACCATATCTTTCTTGTTGAACAAAGCTTCTGACACACGAGGAGCAAGCAGCCTACATTACTAAACCACACCACCACTCCTGCAATGACTGTTTGCTATATTTTCAGCTGTTAACATTTTTGTTTTCCATTCTTAACATACAGATTTGTGGATTGTGTCTTAGCTGTGTCCAACTGACTACAGTTGATAGCAGAGATGCTGCTGTGATTATATGACCTCATTTTACACATTTTCAAAAATAAAAATTAGTTTTTTTTAAATTGCTAATTTGTCCATATACATAGGGATACATAGATAGATAGATTAATGTAATCAGCTAGGAAAACTGTATACCATTGTGTGCCATGTTGACCTACATTCAATTACTGTAATAGGTGAGGATTACTGATTGTTTTCTTGTATGTTTCACCTAAATCCATTGTCTTCACCTTTGGTGTTTTTTGAGCCCAGAATGTCAACTCTTTCATTGACATAAGTCCCCAGTATGTATAACCTGGACAGTATATTTAAAAGAAGCCATTTAAAGTTGGATGTTTCTTTGTGTGTTACCCATTTGTGCATTGTCCATTCTTTCTGATTCAAGGATGTGTAGTCTGCCACGATGACTGCCCTTATTAACAAGATCTCAGAAAGCCACCCTATAGTTCAAGTACCTGCGTCAGTCTAGATCTCAGAAAGCCACCCTATAGTTCAAATACCTGCGTCAGTCTAGACCTCAGAAAACCACCCTATAGTTCAAGTACCTGCGTCAGTCTAGACCTCAGAAAACACCCTATAGTTCAAGTACCTGCGTCAGTCTAGATCTCAGAAAGCCACCCTATAGTTCAAGTACCTGCGTCAGTCTCCATTCTCTTACCTGATACGATTGTAAGGAAGCATTTCATTTATTTGTAATATGGTGATGACATCCTTGTATTAAACAGCTTTATTTTGTTTAACAATACGTGGTAAGAACGCCAGTTGGGACTTCTCTGCTAGAGTGAGAGGCAGGGTCAGTGCTGAGAGGAGCGGTGCATACTTAACAATCTCCAGTATTAGAATGGATATCGAGGCAGTGACAGACTCTGAGATCTGGGATCTCTTTAATGAGGGATATAATCATCTCTGACTATTAATCCTTGCTTCAGAAGGGATGGCTGTTTCATGAGTGGATAGGGAACACAGAGGCCTCGAACATGTCCTGGCCATGCTGGGGTTTGCAGGAATGAAAGAGCCGACATCCTGACCTCACGGGCACCCGCTGTGGAGACATTGGCAATGGTTAGAGGTGACATTTGATCAACAAGCACTTTTTGTATGAAGACATTGCAGTCGATGATCCAGCTATGCACAAATTGCATGATTTTGAAACCTATGATGGTAAACCTGGCCAGAGGTAGTCGAGAGGATGCAGAAGTTGGAGGAGTCACCACCCGGTCCTGGAGAGGGCTGTGAACTTCATCCTAGCTATAGGACTACAGATCTAGCTTAACCAAAAAGCCGAAACACAGAAGAAGAATGATTTTGAAATCATCGGGTCCAGCAGAGAGCGACGCTTGATAGGATGGAGCAGGAGTGTATACAACCAGCGAACTACATGAACAATCATTATCTACACTATTCACCATTTGCTGAGAGGTACTGAGCACCTATTAGTCTGCCCAAAGTGCAATGACATCAATTCTTAACAAAGCAGAACACTACAATGACCAACCTTGAAAAAAATAAATACAATTTATTTTGGTTATTCCTACGTTAACATACACAGTTCATCTTTTTATTTTCCCAAAATGATCTCGCTGACATGGACAACATTATCACTTCCGATGTTGTCAAAATAGTTCTAGTAGATCCATGGATATCCAAACATACCTGGCAATGACAAGGCAGACAGACTAGCAAAGGAGTCAATATAAGAACAGCTACACATTGCTACAACTTGCCAAACAGCTCATAAGAACAGCAAACAAAGAAACTTTGCTAAACAGATGGGCCATGGGAAACACAGAGAGGGATATCAACAGACATGGCAAGCCTCAATCCAAATGACATTATAAACCAACTCACAGAGAAGGATGAGAACCCAACACATCCAACTAATCAAGCACCTGAACAGAATCCAACCACAACACAATCCTGAATGCCAGCTGTATACACGCTCATATGAAACTGTTAATCTTCATCTCTTTGAGTGCCCAGCGCTCAACGATTTTATGAAAATCCTTCTTCCTCTGAGGCCAGATAAATGGAACACTTTGGATGGCACTAGATAACAACTGACAAACACGTGCAGATATCATTACATGGCATTGGGCTGAAGGGCAAGCGCCCAGATGTTGCTGGATTTATAACAACTATATATATATATATATATATATGAGACAGGATAAATTGCATGGGAAGAGGGAGATTACAGAAAAACCACTACATAACAAAATCAAAAGAACTTGCAAGAGCAGACCAAATTATCAGCCAAGCAGTGGTTATATATATAAAGCAATCATTCCAAATCCCACCATAAAAAAAGCAAAATTCCCTGAGATGACAGAAACCATAGAGGAAATAGGGAAGAAGGGTACTCAGACTGATTTAGAACGGAAATTGATCACGGAAGAATATCTTAGGTGAGTATACCTGCCAGAAACATGGATACACGAATATACAGATGACTCATCTAACAAAGCCACATCCAATGGAGACGGAGGGGTCTATTACAGACTAAGGAACGGAGCAGAAAAAAAACGTCAGTGATAACAACGGGAACATACTCATAATAATTTTCATGCAGCAGAGGCAGCTGAGTTTGAAATCTAAGATAAAGATATCCACCAAGAAAATATCAGTATTAGCAGCGAGCGCTAAATCAACACAAAGATGAAGATCTTGAGGAATGTATGTGCTCTCTGACACAGCTCTTATCAGAACACTCAAGGTCGGTCACACAGTGGATCCCATCCCACTGCAATATTGAAGGTAAAGAAGCTGTAGACAAACTAGTAATGTGTGGAGAAGCATCACTTATAATGGCTTGGCTTGGCTTCGTTCGTTCTCAATCTACCGCTACAAAACCCTAAAAGGGCTTAAGTAGCAGAATGTAGTCCAGAGAACGGAATGTGTTGTGTCGTAGTTTACAGCTTGACTGCGATATTTGCACCTTTTGGTCCAACACATCCAACTTCAGCAAGCATTTTTTGAGTACCGGGTTAGCATACCATGACCATGGAATAAATCATATGAAGCTGCATGCTCAAATAGGAAGAGGGAACAATACTGGCCTCTCAAGAGAAATATGAAACAAGGATGAACGAAAAAGATCTTGCTAGTTGACGTATTTATTGGACTGGTTTTTTTTAAATTTACATATAAAGTACACTTATTTACACAGATTAGCATTTAAGTTTTGAGCAGCTAAGAAATTGTAAATATTCCTATGTGCAGTTTGTAATATGAGCCATGTTGTGCTAACCTTTATTCTGATCAGATGAAAGTCAAGTTCATAGTTTGAGTGTAAGTCATAAGCAGCTAAAAATGTTTGTGTAGTATTAGGTTGCAGTGACAATGGGAAAAAGCTTAGTGAATTGCTGACAGAATTGGGGGAAGAAGGCATTAAGATTTAGTTAGAACTGGTGGAAAGTTTTAACATACAGGGAAATTTCTTCTTCTTCTTCGTCTTCTTCTTTGTTCGTTCTCAATCTCCTGCTACCAAGCCCTGCAAAAAGCTTTGCAAGTAGTGGAATGTAGTCCAGAAAACGCAATGCTTTGTGTCGTGGTTTACAGTTTGACTGCGATATTTGCACCTTTCGGTCCAACACATTCGACTTCAGCAAGCATTTTTGAGTACCGGGTTGCCCTCCCTCTTCGATCCCTTCTCCTTAGCCAGTCTGCTCTGTTGCAGCTTGTTATCCAGGATCACCACATGGAGATGTAGAAGGGTCTTGGCAGCTCTGGTTCGCTGACCCTGATGCAAGCAGTCAGCTATGGGTCGCTGACTGCTGCAGTTTATGCTCTGCTCAGCGTCTTGATCCCACAGGGAAACAAACACACAAAGATAACTCAATAAGAAAGGGAAAAAAATGAGCAGAGTGCATGGAATTACATTTGGTTGAAGATCCTAGTTTCGTAAGAGGAAAACAATAGGTTAAAAAAAAAGATTGCAAAGTTATATGTAGTTGAAGATCCTAACTTTCTGGGAGAAAAAAATAGATAAAGAAAAAAAAAACTGACAAAGTTAACTCTAGTTGAAGTTTTCAATATACAATTAGCTGGCAGGCACAAAAAAAGAGCTCACAAAAAAATTAAGGGGAGAATAAAAGACACAAAGTTACATCTAATGGTTAAGGAAGACAAACAAATATTTGAAAAATAAATAGAGGACATGAGATCTAACATATTTAGTTGAAAGACAAAATAAAATAGAAGAACGGAATGTAAAATGATCAGTCACGATTGTGTGAGATTATTATGGCCACTTAATAGTACTTCTCACCCATTACTCTGAGCAAGTTGCATTATTCATGAATCAGCTAGTATTGTATGCATGTATCAGAGAGTAATGTATCTTTATATAAGGTGGTATTGATGTATCCTTGCATCATGTGGTATTGTTGTATTAGGTAGTATTGTTGTATCAGGCTGTATTACTGTATCCTTGTATCAAGTGGTATTGTTGTATCCTTGTATCGGGGGTACTGTACAATTGTTCAGTAAAGTATAACCCACATACATCACTATCTTTAGCTGACATGGGTTTCACTACTGCATTGAGTGTAAACAAATGCTAGACTTGGCCTAGTTGCTTTACTTCTGCCATGGGGCTTAGAGATAATATTGTCTTTTTCTTGCGGCTTATAAATTCTACAAGATAGGGTAGCCAGTCCCAACCACAGCCCTTATTAGTTAACCATTAAAAACGCCTGGCAGGTTAAAGTGTCTGGGCTAAGTTGTTATTGTTATGAATCCAGCAGCATCTGAGCTCTCGCCCTTTGGCCTAATGCTATGTAATGGTATCTGCACATGTTTATCAGTTAACCTGGGCTAGGTAACATACAAGTATCTATAATAAACATAGTAGCTTCTTGCTTAGTTCCTTCTTCATGTTTAAACAGAACACATTCTTGTAAACATTTGCACATAATTGTTGATGTACTTGCTTTATTGTTTAACAATATATTGTAAAAAATTTACAAGCACGTTACAAAAAATTAATCATTGTTTGTCTTCATGTTCCGGCATTAAAAATATATCTAGTTTCCTATCAAACACTGCCATTTAGGAGTGAAGTGGTGGTAGAGGCATTATTCATTGAATTTGGTCTTAATTTTTTTGGAGATGTGCCACCAATTCCCTTCCTCGCTGCCTTGCCTTCCAAATTGCAAGTTCCAATTTACAGCTGGGTAGAGAAGTATGTCGCTACCTTGACACAAAGTCTGCCTGTATATTATGAGGCAAGCAAACTTAAACAGCCGCACTACTTGGGATGCCATTTAAAGTAGACGAGTAAATGTGAACATAATCTTGGCCCCAGCCTTATGAGACAAGTATGTGTGACTATAATCTTGGCCCCAGTCTTATGAGACAAGTATGTGTGACTTTAATCTTGGCCCCAGTCTTATGAGACAAGTATGTGTGACTATAATCTTGGCCCCAGTCTTATGAGACAAGTATGTGTGACTATAATCTTGGCTCCCACCCTATGAGACAAGTATGTGTGAACATAATCTTGGCCCCGCCCTATGAGACAAGAATGTGTGACTATAATCTTGGCCCTCATCTTATGAGACAAGTATGTGTGACTATAATCTTTGCTCCCACCTTATGAGACAAGTATGTGTGACTATAATCTTGGCCCCAGCCTTATGAGACAAGTATGTGTGACTATAATCTTGGCCCCAGCCTTATGAGACAAGTATGTGTGACTATAATCTTGGCCCCAGCCTTATGAGACAAGTATGTGTGACTATAATCTTGGCCCCAGCCTTATGAGACAAGTATGTGTGACTATAATCTTTGCTCCCACTCTATGAGACAAGAGTATGTGTGACTATAATCTTTGCTCCCACCCTATGAGACAAGTATGTGTGACTATAATCTTGGCTCCCACCCTATGAGACAAGTATGTGTGAACATAATCTTGGCCCCAGCCTTAAGAGACAAGTATGTGTGACTATAATCTTTGCTCCCACCCTATGAGACAAGTATGTGTGACTATAATCTTTGCTCCCACCCTATGAGACAAGTATGTGTGACTATAATCTTGGCCCTCATCTTATGAGACAAGTATGTGTGACTATAATCTTTGCTCCCACCCTATGAGACAAGTATGTGTGACTATAATCTTGGCCCTCATCTTATGAGACAAGTATGTGTGACTATAATCTTTGCTCCCACCTTATGAGACAAGTATGTGTGACTATAATCTTGGCCCCAGCCTTATGAGACAAGTATGTGTGACTATAATCTTGGCCCCAGCCTTATGAGACAAGTATGTGTGACTATAATATTTGCTCCCACCCTATGAGACAAGTATGTGTGACTATAATCTTGGCCCCAGCCTTATGAGACAAGTTTTACAGCAAGGATATGATATCTTCGCCTTTTGGCCAGACAGCCGGTTTAAGCTAGATTTTTTAGGTACCAGGTTTTGTCTTCCCACTGCAATTCCTATTGACTTAGCCAGACTACACTGTGTCCAGGGCCTCCACTTAGAGACAGAATAGAGTCTTGGTCAGTTTTGGTTCACTGACTCTGACACAAGCAGCCAGCTATGAGTCACTGGGGGATGTCAGATATTTCCCTGTGTTGCATCTTCGACCACATTTTCCTGGGAATCAACATCATCAGAAGAAATATGTTTCCAGACTGAATTGCTGCCAGACATGTCATCCTGGTGACTTTTGTAACCAGCAGCGCTCTGGCTCTTACCCTTTGACCCAATACCACGTAATGGTATCTGTACATGTTTGTTAGCTGTTGATTGGTTCCATACATGTTCCATTTTTCTGAGCTTGAAAGAAGAAGTATTTTCCGAACACTGTTGATAGCCAGGCACTTCTTCTTGTTCCTATTTCCCTCCAGCCAGAGCATAAGGCTACCACTACAGTTGACCTCTTTTAGGAAGTCTGCACTAGAACACTGTGCTTCCTTTTGCAGTGGTGATAACTGAAGTCATTTGTTTTACATGATGAGGGCACTTCATGAGGACTTCAATTTCAGATACCGAACCAGTCTTGTTTCATTACTGTTGTGGAGCCCTCTCAGGAAATCTATCTATGTCACAGGTTACCAACCTTTTACGAGGTGCGACCCCATTTTATAGACGCAAAGTGACCCCCCGACTCCGATACATTTAAAAAAAGGCTTTTTAATCAAGAAAAACATAGAAAATCGATTTTTCAGTATAATGTAATTGAATATAATTTTAACTTACAACATATTTCTGGATTCCGCAATCGACTCATCTGAATGATGTCAGAAACATATTATTCATTATATTCGCTGGAATTTGCTTACTTAAAGAAATTCTGTGCAGGATGCGATGATGTGATTTTTTGTTTCCCAAAAACTGCTTATGAAAACACTCTGAGGTACACGCGTTGATGTATATGATTATGGGTCACTTTAATGCATCCACATGGAACACAAAAATAAAACTACTCATATTTGTATGGCTTATATTTAATATTGACAAACTATAATATTATTAAAACTTTAAGACACCGATTAAAAATGGAAATTGCTATAAAATCAATTTTTTTTTTTAGTTTACTGTTTTAGCTGGCGGGTTCACAGAAAACCCTTTGCTGGAGTTGCAACCCATTAGCTATGTTATATTATTTTAGCAACAAACATGGCGCATCCGGCAAAAACAAGTGCTCTCCAGTTTGAACTGGTCTGACGGCACTTGTCCTAGTTCTTGTATATTTGTTTAGAGCCAAGCCATCTCTGGGGATTGTTCTGCCAAGAGTTTAGACCTGAGCCATCTCTGGGGATTGTTCTGCCAAGAGTTTAGACCCCAGCCATCTCTGGGGATTGTTCTGCCAAGAGTTTAGACCTCAGCCATCTCTGGGGATTGTTCTGCCAAGAGTTTAGACCCCAGCCATCTCTGGGGATTGTTCTGCCAAGAGTTTAGACCTGAGCCATCTCTGTGGATTGTACCGCCAAAAGTTTAGACCCGAACCATCTTTGGGGATTGTTCTGCCAAGAGTTTACTTTGGACTTCCTCTCTTTTTGCTTCCAGCTGGAGCCCACATAACTGCCTGTAATGGAGATCGGCTGTTCTTCATTCTAAACACATGCTCGATGTATGTCCAGCACTTTTTTCTTATGATGGTTAAAAACAAATTGCTGGTGAAATGATTTCCCTTATTAGCTTGTTGGTCTTGAATTCCTCTCAGCAAATGTTCAAAAGTTTTCTACGACATATATTTTCAAAAGCATTCAGCTTATTTTCTAGTGTCTTCGTCATTGCCCTACTTTAACACCCATGTGTTAGCACTGATATGGTGTTGTTAACCCTTGACAGTCCAGCCTAACCAGCTAGATTCGTTACTATGCCCTTTACAGTCTGGCCAGTTCATAATTTTTGTGTGTATTAACCCTTTACAAGTTAGTATAATTAATCATAATAATCATTACTTAACTATTTACAGTCCGGCATAATTGATGAGGATTTGTGACTAAACACAACGATTCTAATTCATTAGTACAGACTGTAAAGGGTTAAACAACCTGAGCTTTGTGTGTTTAAAGTTTAATTCATGAGATACATGAAAGTAAACATGCATCAAAGAGCTGTGTAAACAAATTGTTTATTTGTGTCATAATGTATCACTGTAATATTGGTCAATTAAATCAAACTTGGTTGTTGTCTGCGCAATGCTTAAAACATATTGCAAGCTGTCTTAAATGTTGTCTAATTATAATCATTGAACTGATATCTTGGTGCTATGTTCAGACCATCAGTGTTGTCTTATGTATTCTGTGTGTCAAGTCTGCCTCTGTCAAATATTGTGTTGCGAAATGAGCTTTCAATTTTTTCAAGAACAGGTAAAGATAGGCCCATAGTAGAAATTACAATCGAGGATCATTGGTGGAGGTAGGGTCATTTAATGTGTTAAAGAATAGATTGGATGCACTAAGGTATTTTTAGATCAAGTGAATGTACAAGAAACTGGTTGTATACAGACTCTGCAGAGTCTTCTAAACCAGTATAAAGAAGTTGAGTTAAGTGTTAGAGACTTCATTGTAGCAGTTCAAATCCTTGTCTTCCATTTCTTCTTCAGCGTTTGTCCTAATAAGGATTTGTATCATAGTTTACAGTGAGGCTGCGATGTCTGCACCTTATAAACCAAAACATCTAGGTTCAGTGCTGTATATTTGAAACTGGGTTTGTCTTCCCACTTCGGATCCCTATCCTCTTAGTCAGGATGCATGGTTGTAGTCTGTTTCCAAGACCACCATTTGTAAGCAGAATAGGGTCGGTCATGTATGGGTCGCTGACACTGATACAAGAGGCCAGCTATGAGTCACTGGTTGCTGTCAGCTCATTCACTGATGTATCTTCACTTTGTTTTATGGTCTGTAGTTGATTCCTTCACTTTGTTTTATGGTCTGTAGTTGATTGCTTCACTTTGTTTTATGGTCTGTAGTTGATTGCTTCACTTTTGTTTTATGGTCTGTAGTTGATTCCTTCAGTTTGTTTTATGGTCTGCAGTTGATTCCTTCACTTTGTTTTATGGTCTGTAGTTGATTCCTTCACTTTGTTTTATGGTCTGTAGTTGATTCCTTCACTTTGTTTTATGGTCTGTAGTTGATTCCTTCACTTTGTTTTACGGTCTGTAGTTGATTCTTTCACTTTGTTTTATAATCTGTAGTTGATTCTTTCACTTTGTTTTATAATCTGTAGTTGATTCCTTCACTTTGTTTTGTAATCTGTAGTTGATTCTTTCACTTTGTTTTATAATCGGTAGTTGATTCTTTCACTTTGTTTTATAATCTGTAGTTGATTCCTTCACTTTGTTTTGTAATCTGTAGTTGATTCTTTCACTTTGTTTTATGATCGGTAGTTGATTCCTTCAAAGTTGAACTGTGTCTTACTTATCTAGACTGTTTAGAAGTTTAGTATATGACAAACAGTTTTTATAGTTTGGTTTGTTTTTTTATTGTTTGACAAAACGAATTTAATAAATAAATCATGTTTTTATCACATTTATCTACAAATCAACAAAATGTCCACATTTTATTATTATGCAGATTAAGATAGAACTGCGTTACTTTTCATCCCCATTAGAAATTATAACTTTTGTTCAAATACTGTGTTGGAATATATTTGTATATTTGCCTTGATTTATCAAATTGGATTGGTTCTATTTAGTCTAAATTAACTCACTTGGTCTAAATTAACTCACTTAGTCTAAATTAACTCACTTGGTCTCAATTAACTCACTTGGTCTCAATTATCTCACTTGGTCTCAATTATCTCACTTGGTCTCAATTAACTCACTTGGTCTCAATTAACTCACTTGGTCTCAATTATCTCACTTGGTCTCAATTAACTCACTTGGTCTCAATTAACTCACTTGGTCTCAATTAACTCACTTGGTCTCAATTAACTCACTTGATCTCAATTAACTCACTTGGTCTCAATTAACTCACTTGGTCTCAATTAACTCACTTGGTCTCAATTAACTCACTTGGTCTCAATTAACTCACTTGGTCTCAATTAACTCACTTGGTCTCAATTATCTCACTTGGTCTCAATTATCTCACTTGGTCTCAATTAACTCACTTGGTCTCAATTAACTCACTTGGTCTCAATTAACTCACTTGATCTCAATTAACTCACTTGGTCTCAATTAACTCACTTGGTCTCAATTAACTCACTTGGTCTCAATTAACTCACTTGATCTCAATTAACTCACTTGGTCTCAATTAACTCACTTGGTCTCAATTAACTCACTTGGTTTCAACACACCTCCCTCAAATACAACTTGAAACAACCAACACCTCTTGAATACTCTACAATACAAAGTCTTCAGCACATGCACTCCCAAATGATCCTGTCTTGTGCCATCTGTTCCAGCTCCCTCCACATCTTACTTATCCCTTTTGTCTGTCTCGAGCTCTATTCTCTATGTGTTTTGGTCTCCATCTATTTATCTTATCTTGGGGATCCTTGTGCCAATATTTCATGCTGTGAACATTTAAGATGACAATAGTTTGCTTATTTATAATTGTGGCTTCTTTGTGTGTTTTAATTCATCATTGACAATTGTATTGTATTTTATTGCTCTAAGTATAATTATTTTATGATTTATATAATTCTGTGAGCCATCATTTTAAACAAGAATACATATAATAATTATTATGACATGTGTTCTCACTGTGTAAGGTCTGTATGTGTGTATGTTAGCACTTGTGTAAAGTATGTATGTGTGTATGTTAGCACTTGTGTAAGGTCTATATGTGTGTATGTTAGCACTTGTGTAAGGTCTATTTGTGTGTATGTTAGCACTTGTGTAAGGTATATTTGTGTGTATGTTAGCACTTGTGTAAGGTCTATGTGTGTGTATGTTAGCACTTGTGTAAAGAGTGTATGTTAGCACTTGTGTAAGGTTTATATGTATGTATGTTAGCACTTGTGTAAGGTCTATATGTGTGTATGTTAGCACTTGTGAAAAGGTCTATATGTGTGTATGTTAGCACTTGTGTAAGGTGTGTATGTTAGCACTTGTGTAAGGTGTGTATCTTAGCACTTGTGTAAGGTGTGTATGTTAGCACTTGTGTAAGGTCTATATGTGTGCATGTTAGCACTTGTGTAAGGTGTGTATGTTAGCACTTGTGTAAGGTCTATATGTGTGTATGTTATAGTTGACGATGCTGCCATATCGATCCAGTGGACAATGTCAGGACTGATACATGTAACAGATCATGGGAAATAACAATTACTCTAAAGCTAACTTTTACAACTGACCTAACATACAAAATATTTAACGTCTTTATACTGGTTTAAAAGACTGCAAAGTCTGTATACAACCAGTTTCTTTTACATTTACTTGATCTAAAAATAAACTTATGCGCATCCAATCTATGCTTGAATGCATTAATTGACCCTGCCACTACTATCTCCTGTGGCAATGCATTCAAAGCATTCACTACTAACAGAATATTTCCTAATATCTAATCTGGATCTTTCTTTAATTAATTTGTAGCTATGCCCTCTTGTTTTAGTAGTTGGTTGTATTTTGAAAAAAACTTGTTATAGTCTAAGACACACACCAGGTCAAGAACAACTGGGAGGAAGTGACTTCGAGCTTAACCAATGTTTCTTGTAATCTTATGTTTTGGCTTGGCTTCGTTCGTTCTCAATCTCCCACCACCAAACCTTGAAAGGGCTTAAGTAGCAGAATGTAGTCCAGAGAACGGAATGCGTTATGTCGTAGTTTACAGCTTGACTGCGATATTTGCACCTCAGCAAGCATTTTTTGAGTACCGGGCTAGCATTCCCTCTTCGATCTCTTCTCCTTAGCCAGTCTTCCCTGCTGCAGCCTGTTATCCAGGATCACCGCGTGGAGGTGTAGAAGGGTCTTGGCAGCTTTTTATTCGCTGGCCTTGACGCTAGCAGTCAGCGATGGGTCGCTGACCACCCACTGCAGATCATGCGCTGCTCAGCATCTTGATCCTATCTTATGTTTTGAAAATTCTCAAAGTTGGGCATGGGCAAGGATAGGATAATGATAACATACGAGGCGTGTTCAAATGAAACTGGACAAAACTGCAACAAGTGAACATACGTATGATGCAGATGTCACTTCTGGTGTAAACAGCACATACCAACCGTCAATTTTGCAAAATGTCATTATCTTCCGACTTAAAGTTTCCTCAGCAGATCGTTGAAAACATGGCGGGTGTGATACAAGACCCGTCCAGAGTTGACCAGCAAGCGGTGATTCGGTTTCTAACAGCTGAAGGATGTCGATCAGTTGACACTCATCGCAGAATGCAGGCAGTGTTTGGTGACAAAAGTGTGTTGAAGACAACAGTGAAGAACTGGGCGATGTTTAACTGGAGGTTTGAGGCATCAACAGCTGCTATCCACTCGTACCTAAGCCATCCCTTCTGAAGTACGGCTTACGCGTCTGTTAAGATGACTGCCCTTGTTAAAGAAGTCTCAGATATCCATCTCGGCGCTGAGGTCACTGCTTCCATCTCCATTACCAAACTGGAGGTTGTTGACATGTATGCCCTACGGCATTTGGCAACGATCTGTACTGTCACTCTAGCCGAGAAGCCCCAGCCTGATGTCCCGTTGAGCCTTACTGAACCGTCGGTGTATATGACGATATGACGGCGTCACTCTCCTGCCTGTTCTCATTTATCAGTCGACTCACCTTGTGCTCGGCTCTCCTGATAACTTATTCTCCGCATTCCTTGCCTAAGGCTATGATGCCTCTCTGGTACTCTTATTCTATCACCAGTGTGGATCCATTATTCCCCCTTAGCTATCGTCTCTGCTGGGGTGACGTGCCAATTGTTGCCTTCGCTTGTGCCCTTCAATGACGCCCCTCTCATGATGTCTGAGATTATACTGTACAGAGGGTGCCGCGTGTCTGTGATGACACGCAAATATGCTTTGACTTGTGCCAGTTTATGTCTGGATGTCATCGATAACAATCCCAACATGTACCGCATCATCACAATCGGGGTATCTCTAGTGCAACTCAGAACCAGTCACATACCTTCATTCTGGATGCGGTCCAACCTTACACACTGTGTTCTTGATAGTGTGAGGATGCCTAGTCCGTAATCGATGACAGACAACCTGACGAAATGGGATGAACAGGAGGCGCTGTTCCAAGTTGGCAGCAGCCATGGTCTTGAGTGATCCTAGTCCTTGCTCACATCTTTGTACGGTCTGTTCAACGTGGCAATTATAGGAGAGACTGCGATCAAATGTCACTCCGATTTAGTATTTCAACCTGTCACACCTGTCAATGATGCATCCCTCAAATGCGATGCCAGGACATTTAGCCTTTACTATAGAATTATTCAAAGAACACCACATCATGCAGGCTTTGTTCGGGTTGATCTTGGAGCTTGAGTCGGCACACCACAGTGAGATTGCTTGCAAGGTTTCCTGGATGTCTGTGACCAACTCTTGCCTGTCTGAGCCAGCCCTGTACGTTAGGATGTTATCTGCTAATGTTAACCGTTGCCTTGTCCCTTAGGGTTGAATTTTGGCCACTTTTACTGTGTAGATGTTGAACAGCACCAGTGATAGTGGATACCATTGAAGCAGTCCTGGACATATTCGCCTCGGCTCTGATGTCCACGATCCGACGCGTAGCGCAACTGTTCTTTCCATCAGGGCAGCTGATATCCAACTAACCAGCCACGGGTTTAAACCACACTGCTTCAGACATGTCATTAAAGTCCCAAAACCGACACGGTTGTTTGCGTCTTCCAGGTCGAGTGTCACCGCGACTGTTTCTTGCTTTGACTGAAAACCCTCATACACATCATACGCGAAGATTCCAGCGTTACCCCAGGTCTCCTTCGCTGCACTGTAGCTGTCCAGCGTGTCGGGTAGGAGGTGCTCCCTTTCTAGGTAGGACATTATTTTCCTGGCCACCACTTTCTCGAGCAATTTGCCATAAGCGACGGGCGTCCAGAAAGTAATGCATCCTATTTTTCAGGAGATTTTAATCAAAAGGCATGACATTTCTACACAATATACATGGATATGTCATGTAAACATCTGTATTATTCAACATAATTCCCATCAACGTGTACAGCTTTATGCCAGCGCGAAACAAGTGCATGTACTCCTAGCCGGTACCAGATTTTGTCTAGATCATGTAGCCATTACTTGACTGCTGGAATCACTTCTTCGTAATCTTCAAACCTTGTCCCACGGAGTGCAGCTTTGAGTGGACCAAACAGATGAAAATCAGAGGGTGACAAATCAGGACTATGGGGCCAGGTCAGGTCATCCCGTAACCGGTGAGGTCGTTGGGACACACATGAAGACATCCTCACAACGCCATGCCACCCTTCTCTGTCAGATGTCGCTGCCTGTGACTCTTCTGGTCGGAGATTGGTCCATTCTTGTATGTTGTCCTCCCATCTCTTTTTGGGACGGCTTCTTCGTCGTCTGCCATGCACCTTCCCGTGGAGGATTGTTTTTGCAAGACCATTTGATCTCGATATGTGACCGTACCAAGCGAGTTTCCTTCTTTTGACAGTTGCCAAGAGGTCTTTGAAAGGTCCTATTGCTCTTGTTACAGTCCAGCCCAATTTGGTGATTGCTTTCCGTGTTGTGAGACTTACGTGAGTGCGCGCATTGTCGTGAAGGAGAAGCAGATCTACTGAATTCTTGTGCGGTCGAACTCTGCGGTAACGTCGATTGAGTTTTTTCCAATGTCTTAATGTAAGCTTGCGAATTGATTGTCTCTCCTCTTGGCATCACATTCAGAAGAATCACACCTTCAGTGTCCCAAAAGACAGTGATCATGACCTTTCCAGCCGAAGGAGGTGTCTTGAATTTTTTCTTCGTGGTGATTGCGGGAGATGCAACTCCATGGACTGTTTTTCTGTCTCAGGTTCAAAATGATGTGCACAGGTTTCATCACCTGTAACGAAATTAGCCAAAAAGTTCTCTCCATCAGCATTGAAATGCTCAAACAATTCAGAAGAAATTGTTTTCCTTTACAATCGGTGGTCATTTGTGAGACTTCAAGGAACCCATCTTGCCCCAAACCTTAGAGTTTTTATAACTGCACTTGCACCACTAATGCTGATTGAATGCTCTAATGCCAGTTGTTAAGCAGTGATTCGCCTATCATTAAAAATAATGCCCTCAGCGCATTTCAACATTTCTGCGTTGGTGTCTGTGACAGGACGTCCACTGCGCGACCGATCCAGCAACTCCGTATCTACACTTCCTGATTCTTTGATTCTCCGAACCCAGCAGCTAACTATACTCCTGTCAACTACAAAACTTCCGTACACATCACATAGACGCTTGTGAATGTTCACAACCGTTTCCTTCTCAGCAACAAGAAATTATATCACAATTCGCTGCTTATAACGAAGTTGCTAACATGCTCCATTTCAACGGTTTAGTGCAGTCGTATTATTTGGCAGAATGCGGTGTAATTTGGTACACAATCGATAAATGCTATATTTGAAGTGTGCAAAATTGCATGCTCCTATTTTTATTATTAGCTGAGAATAATGATGTGGTGCATTACTTTCTGAACGCTCCTTGTTCATTCTGTATGGTGGTTATTCGATAGATCCCGAGAAGCGTGGAGTCCTTGTCAGGTTTAGGCAATGGGCACAAATAGCTATGAAGCCAATCCTCAGGCACGGATGCCTTCTCTATAGTATGATTGAACTCCTTCACCATATTTCTTATCTCTGTCTCATCCAACTGCTTGATGTGGCATTACTGTGCTCCATCAGGACCTGGGGCGGAGTTCTTGCTGGTACGTATGCTATTTGCTATCTCGGCTTCGGTGATGAGGTCTACATAAGCCTCTTCCCTGCTGGCTGCGTCTAAAATACGTTTTCTAATTTCCTGACGGGCATCTCTGTCGTCTTTGCCAGTCTGTGAAACATATCGTCTGAAAAAACATTAGCGCCTGTTCTCTTTCTGGCTTAGCGCCACTCTTTTGTTGCCGCCTCATTTTATCTCCAGGCCATCTCAACCACTTGATTCCGTCAGGGAGGTTGGACAAAGGGGGGTCTAGTGATCCTGCGTCCGATCGTTTGGCGCAGCTTGTTCAATACATTATCATGTTCGTATGTATATGGGAACACCTTATTTGCTCTCCGGTATCTGGTGTGTTTTCCTCTGGATATAAGTACAACACATGGCAGGTGGTCGCTCTCTTGTGCCCCTAATACTTTCCAGTGTGTGGATTGCGCAGCATCACTGGATATAAGTGGCAGGTCGATAACCCTGTATTTCCAGGTCGAGATGCTAGTCTTGTTGGGCGTCCTTCATTCACTACAGCGAGGTTTGTGGGAACATGCCTGGCTCAAGGTGACCCCTTGCCTATTTTCAGAGGCATTTCCCCACTCCTTTGACCTTGCATTAAAGTCACCTACATTAATGAGTCTAGAGAGAGATTTTTGTTAATGAGGAATCCCAGGAATGTAAATTGGTGTACAGTTGCCAGTTCATAATCATATGTGCCAAGATTTGGCGTTGCGTCTACTTCCTGTCCCAGCACATGTTATAACAGTATCAATATGTGTTGTTCTTTTTTTTGTATTTTTAAAAAGGCAGTCAATATTAACATTTCCTAATCTTTTCGTGCTTCTAGCAGAGCATAGGGTCCCAGCTACAGTTAGTTTTTTTACAGGAAGTTTGAGCCAAAATACTTTATGCGTTATTACAAGGGTGATTTCTGTAATAAGTTGTTGTACACTTCAAGTTGGCTGAACAGCCCATTAGCTGCCTTTTACAACATGCATGGAGATGGAGTAGTCCTATAAATATTTTTTTAGTCAGAGAGTGGTGAATTCTTGAAATGCATTGTCTCAGGATGTAGTGAAAGCAGAGTAAGTTAATGCATTCAAAAATAGATTGGATGCTGACAGTATTTTCGGTATCCATGCAGTGATATAAATTGGTTGTATACAGTCTCTGTATAGCCTTCTAAACCAGTATAAAAATGTTAAGTTAAGTTACGGCTGCCTTTTACAACATGCATGGAGGTGAGCGGTCCTATTCTGTCCTCCAGAGTAAAGCGATAGGACACCAACAAAGGAACTAGTTACCGTGTGCTCAACAGAAAGTACAGGAACACTCAAGTAGTCTGTATGCTTGACACACTGACCTGGATAGCAGACACGGAAGCCACTTATCATGTATAACAGTTGGTCCTGAAATAGAAAATTTTTCTACCTTTGTCTTCCTCGAGGGAAAATAGCCTGTTGTTGTTGAATGCTCACAATGAGTAAGTTTACTCGTGTGTGAGGAGAACTGAAACCCTAGTCCATTTAGGCACAACATACTGACCAGGACGTCGCGTCAGGCACAACATACTGACTAGGACGTCGCGTCAGGCACAACATACTGACCAGGACGTCGCGTCAGGCACAACATACTGACCAGGACGTCGCGTCAGGCACAACATACTGACCAGGACGTCGCGTCAGGCACAACATACTGACTAGGACGTCGCGTCAGGCACAACATACTGACCAGGACGTCGCGTCAGGCACAACATACTGACCAGGACGTTGCGTCAGGCACAACATACTGACCAGGACGTCGCGTCAGGCACAACATACTGACCAGGACGTCGCGTCAGGCACAACATACTGACCAGGGCGTCGCGTCAGGCACAACATACTGACCAGGACGTCGCGTCAGGCACAACATACTGACCAGGACGTCGCGTCAGGCACAATACACTGACCAAAACCATAATCTCCCTTCCATGTAGTTCCTTGGAAACAGGCTGTTTTCAGGGCAGTCTGACTGACGAGATGTGGATCGATGTGATCCCCGTAGTAGTGAACGCAAAGCAGTTGAAACCAAGCATATCACAACCGCCTGGAGGACCGCGGTCCACTTTCATCAGCATGCTCGGGATGTGAGGAAAGCTACTACAACCCGCCACTTAACCTCCTTTTCAGGGCGCACAAAAGAATAAACTCATTGTGGGTGTTAAACCACAACCTCTTTGCGCGCCCTCTTGGGGGCGTAAACTCAAGCGCTGGGTTGTAGTGGAATTCCTCACATCCCGATAAAGGTGAACCACGGTCCTCTAGACCGTTGTGCTATGCTTGGCTCTATTTGCATGTCATTCACTACTACGGGGATCACATCGATCACTCACATATTTAGCCAGGCTGCCATGAAAGGGCTACAGGGAAGCCAAGGTACGGGTCTTGGACAGTATGTTTCGCATGACCC
The DNA here is from genome assembly GCA_036924085.1 of Ariolimax columbianus. Taxonomy (NCBI): domain Eukaryota; kingdom Metazoa; phylum Mollusca; class Gastropoda; order Stylommatophora; family Arionidae; genus Ariolimax; species Ariolimax columbianus. The sequence continues at coordinate 60,554,197 of JAVGWX010000016.1, read as the reverse complement.
TGACTAACATGTCTGAGCAGCATGTTTTACCTGACCCTGACTAACATATCTGACCAGCATGTTTTACCTGACCCTGATTAACATGTCTTCTTTGTCTTTGTTCATTCTCAATCTCCCACTACCAAACCCTGAAAGGGCTTAAGTAGCAGAATGTAGTCCAGAGAACGGAATGCATTGTGTCGTAGTTTACAGCTTGGCTGCGATATTTGCACCTTTCGGTCCAACACATCCGACTTCAGCAACTGATTTTTTCTTACCGGGTTAGCATTCCCTCTTCGATCCCTTCTCCTTAGCCAGTCTGCCCTGCTGCAGCCTGTTATCCAGGATCACCGCGTGGAGGTGTAGAAGGGTCTTGGCAGCTATTGTTCGCTGGCCCTGACGCTAGCAGTCAGCTATGGGTCGCTAACTACTGCAGCTCACGTGCTGCTCAGCATCTTGATCCCTGATTAACATGTCTGACCAGTATGTTTTGCCTGACCCTGACTAACATGTCTGACCAGCATGTTTTACCAGGACATAACTAACATGTCTGACAGCATGTTTTACCTGACCTGACTAACATGTCTGACCAGCATGTTTTACCAGGACATAACTATCATGTCTGACAGCATGTTTTACCTGACCCTGACCAACATGTCTGATCTGACCAGCATGTTTTACCTGACCCTGACTAACATGTCTGACCAGCATGTTTTACCTGACCATGACTAACATGTCTGACCAGCATATTTTACCTGACCCTGACTAACATGTCTGACCAGCACATTTTACTTGACCCTGACTAACATGTCTGACCAGCATGTTTTACCTGACCCTGACTAACATGTTTGACCAGCATGTTTTACCTGATCCTGACTAACATGTCTGACCAGCACATTTTACCTGAACCTGACTAACATGTCTGATCTGACCAGCATGTTTTACCTGACTAACATGTCTGACCAGCATGTTTTAGCTGACCATGACTAACATGTCTGACCAGCATGTTTTACCTGGGCATAACTAACATGTCTGACCAGCATGTTTTACCTGACCCTGACTAACATGTCTGACCAGCACATTTTACCTGACCCTGACTAACATGTCTGATCTGACCAGCATGTTTTACCTGACTAACATGTCTTACCAGCATGTTTTACCTGACCCTGACTAACATGTCTGACCAGCATGTTTTACCTGACCCTGACTAACATGTCTGATCTGACCAGCATGTTTTACCTGACTAACATGTCTGACCAGCATGTTTTACCTGACCCTGACTAACATGTCTGACCAGCATGTTTTACCTGACCATGACTAACATGTCTGAACAGCATGTTTAACCTGACCCTGACTAACATTTCTGACCAGCATGTTTCACATAACCTTAACTAACATGTCTGATCAGTATGTTTTGCTGACCATGACTAACATGTCTGATCAGTATGTTTTACCTGACCCTGACTAACATGTCTGACCAGCATGTCTTACCTGACCCTAACATGTCTGACCAGCATGTTTTACCTAACCAGGTGTTAGTCTTCCTTCCTAGTGCTCTGGATAAAGGTTGCTGTAGTGGAGAGCTCTTCAAGGCTTCCAAACAGCTTTGTGAGGATACTCATCCGACATCCGAAATACCTGAGGTGAGCGTCTGGCTGTCTGTGTCCAAATACGGAAGCTTCATGTAATGAACACCTGCCTACAAAAGCCGACTTGGGACACATGGACCTGGCACACCCCGCACTGGGAAACCAAAGCGGAAATAGACTATGTGCTAAGTAACAACATCAAGTTTGTTAGAGATGTGAATGTGCTGCATCGACTAAATATAAACAGCAACCGAAGACCCATAAGGGCAACCTTAAACATGGACTCACTATCGCACAAATGACGTTTTGTTTTCAGATTCCAACAATGCCAGGTGCTGCTATGCTGCCAGAGAAAATCCGACAAGAGGATTGGATGTGCGAAGGGTCTCCTACTTGTCACCTGAAACAGCTGACGTAAAAGGTAAAACATTGCATCACTGCGACAGAAGTACCCAAAGCGGCAAAAGACAGTCGGATTAGCGAAGACACCCTACAATTTCTACATAAGAGGAGAAAGCTGAAACAGATGGCAAACACAACATACTCGACTTGTGCGAACTGAACAAGCTGATCAGAAGCAGAGATAAACAGCAGATATCACCTTATTCTATAGACCGATCACCATACCGATCTAACATGGCATCTGACAGGTGATACATTCTCACCAAAGCTAGTTACATCATGGCTTCAGGAGGTCTTTAAACACATAAACATAGACGGGAAATTCTTACTCATCTGAAACTCGCTGCTGACATAGTCATCCTCAGCCACGACGTCAAAGAAGCAGAGAAAAGCCTGCATGAGCTCAGCAGAGCAAGCGTTGCGGTTGGCCTACAAATCAATAGAAAGAAAACCCAGTTCATGCTCAACACCTTCTGCCCAAAATTGAGATATATGACTTGGAGATCGTCACGTCGAAAACGTAAATTCGTATATCTACTTGGGCCAAGAAATCACGAACTCCCATTTCTTCTTCTTCATCGTACGCAGTCAGACATCAACCTTAATTTTTTTCGAAAAAAGCAGCCGTCATCCTGAGGCTGTCGACACTGCCATAGAGCTTGTCTAGTGTTGCCACTGGTGATGGCCACATCTGCTCTCTCTGATCCTCGTATGTCGGGCAGTTTTGCAGCAAATGTTCAGCGGTCATTTTCCCGGTACTACACGGGCATTCGTCAGTGCCACCTATCTTCAATTTGTTGAATAGGTGGTACCTAAGTATATTGTGGCCAGTGCGAAGTCTGAAGACCACGACCTGCTCTCTTCTGTTCAACTGGTAATAGGCGTCGTTTTTGGTGTAGCCAGTATGTTCGGTTTCCGATTTGGTCATGTATCTAGCTCTAATAAGCTGTTTAGACTCTTCGTATGTAATACTAGTATCTGGTTGTGGTAGTCTTGCATTTTCTTTTGCTAGTCTATCTGCCTCCTCGTTGCCTTGGATGTTGCAGTGGGATGGAACCCACTGTACCACTACCCTTTTCGGTGCGGACTGCTGGCATAGTTGACAGAGTACTGCTCTTAAATCATTAAGCTCAGTATTTTGAACTCCCATTTAATAAATCTGGAGATCTCACGATAAATAACAGCGGGCTGACAGCTTCAACCGTATACAGCGGCTTAAACCCATACTGAATACAGATGCGAAACGTCAACGCTAGGGCTCACATCTTCAACAGTGTAGTTATTCCGGCCATGGTATATGACTGCGAGGTGTGGAACCTAAGGAAAGCTGATACAGATAGACTACGCATTGCCCAACGAGAGAAAACATTGAAGATTTCAATGCGAGACCAAATCTGCAACGCAGAGATCAGAAATCGAATTTCCTTCTATGACGTCATAGATGTCGCGCTGTTACGAAAATACAGATGGGTGGCCATGTGATGCGCAAGTTGGATAACAGATGGGCACGTAGAGTGGTCATACAACTTTAGATGCCCTCGCGGGAGACGGAGGATGAGGTGGAGAGATGACATAATGGAGGCCCTGGGTCCAACATGGTACACCAAGGCAAAAAAGCGAAATGGCTACCTGGCCTGATTGAATATCAGGATTTAAGAGTGGGCCAGTGCTCAGTACGCAATTGGCTAAACATATATCAGTCTTGCAGTATATGTTTTTCTGTCTGCCTTGCTTGTCAGAACATATACATGGGTGATGGAGCGAATTTTCGCATGTCAGTGGTTATTCAATCTTATTTTCATGCGAAACTGGAAAACTTGCTCCGATCGATCACGTCAGGGATGTTACACCCGCCTTTGCTAACATGTCTGCTGTCTCATGTTACACACTCCTTTGCTAACATGTCGGCTGTCTCATGTTACACCCTCCTTTGCTAACATGTCTGCTGTCATGTTACACCCTCCTTTGCTTACATGTCTGCTGTCTCATGTTACACCCTCCTTTGCTAACATGTTTGCTGTCTCATGTTACACCCTCCTTTGCTAATCCGTCTGCTGTCTCATATTACACCCTCCTTTGCTAACATGTCTGCTGTCTCATGTTACACCCTCCTTTGCTTACATGTCTGCTGTCTCATGTTACACCCTCCTTTGCTAACATGTTTGCTGTCTAATGTTACACCCTCCTTTGCTAATCCGTCTGCTGTCTCATATTACACCCTCCTTTGCTAACATGTCTGCTGTCTAATGTTACACCCTCCTTTGCTAACATGTCTGCTGTCTCATGTTACACCCTCCTTTGCTAATCCGTCTGCTGTCTCATATTACACCCTCCTTTGCCAACCTGTCTGCTGTCTCGTGTTACACCCTCCTTTGCTAACATGTCTGCTTTCTCATTTCCTGGTACGCCACAGTGTAATGTATTACCCTTCTCTAGGCTTTTAGTTCACATAAGGATTTTTCAAGCTCTGGCAGTTTATCATTCTTGAGGAAGTACTGGCTGTATGTCTTTCCCTCCCAAGTCAATAGATTTGGAGAACATGTTCTACTGTTGTCTGTACTCCCTATATGCCTGGTGTCCAATTGTTTATTTGTTGAACAAATGGCATCTGGGACGCTAATCAAGAAGAGAGACGCTAGTCAAGAAGAGAAACTAATCAAGAAGAGAGACGCTAGGCAAGAAGAGAGACGCTAATCAAGAAGAGAAACTAATCAAGACGAGAAACTAATCAAGAAGAGAAACTAATCAAGAAGAGAGACGCTAAGCAAGAAGAGAGACGCTAAGCAAGAAGAGAAACTAATCAAGAAGAGAGACGCTAAGCAAGAAGAGAGACGCTAAGCAAGAAGAGAAACTAATCAAGAAGAGAGACGCTAATTAAGAAGAGAGACGCTAAGCAAGAAGAGAAACTAATCAAGAAGAGAAACTAATCAAGAAGAGAAACTAATCAAGAAGAGAAACTGATCAAGAAGAGAAACTAATCAAGAAGAGAGACGCTAATCAAGAAGAGAGACGCTAAGCAAGAAGAGAAACTAATCAAGAAGAGAGACGCTAATCAAGAAGAGAAACTAATCAAGAAGAGAAACTAATCAAGAAGAGAGAAACTAATCAAGAAGAGAGACGCTAATCAAGAAGAGAAACTAATCAAGAGGAGAAACTAATCAAGAAGAGAGACGCTAATCAAGAAGAGAAACTAATCAAGAAGAGAAACTAATCAAGAAGAGAAACTAATAAAGAAGACAAACTAATCAAGAAGAGAGACGCTAATCAAGAAGAGAGACGCTAATCAAGAAGAACAACTCGTACAAGTCAAGTACCCCATTTATTAACAAAAACAGGACCAACGGACACTAACATGCATGTCATAAAAGTTGGCTAAAACCCTAGAAGCCAAAATGGAAATCATTAACACTTTATGGTCCCATTCGGACGGAATCGGTATCATGCAAAAAATCAGTTACAGTCCGATTCTGTTATAATCAGAATCTAACATTGGTTTTTCACTGTTAGTTTAGAGCCCCTGTTTACCTATTTAGACTGACCTAAAGTATGACTGAATATTCGGCACATACACAGCTTTAGTTATATCTGTCAGGTTCGTATTTAGGAATGTGGTGAATTTTTAAACTTGCCGCATTCCGTTAAATGGAATTAGGATTTCAGTGGCCGAGAAATGGCTTTTTGTTAAATCAGGTCAACGGTCCCACATCTGGATTACACATGGATATTCAACGCAAGCCAAATGTAAACTGACTGCGACGCAGAAAACTGACTGTAGTAATGCTTTTGATCGAATAGTGCAGAAATACAGCTCTCAAGGTGAGTACATGCACTAATGACATTTAGCTCTTCGTTGTAGGGACACAAAAGGAGCCTCCATGAAGATTGTAACTAACAAAGCAGTTTGGCGCTCCTGGAAACGATTTTCAATCGGCCAATCCTTTGAACACCTAAGCACTACTCACACAATGAATCGCACTAAGAACTTCTGTTGATTTCAATCAACATTGAGGGATCAAGATGCTGAGCAGTGCATGAGATGCAGTGGTCAGCGACCCATAGCTGACTGCTAGCGTCAGGGCCAGCGAACTAGAGCTGCCAAGACCCTTCTACACCTCCACGCGGTGATCCTGGATAACAGGCTGCAGCAGGGCAGACTGGCTAAGGAGAAGGAATCGTAGAGGGAATGTTAACCCTGTACTAAAAAAATCCTTGCTGAAGTCGGATGTGTTGGACCGAAAAGTGCAAATATTGCAGTCAAGCTGTAAACTATGACAAAACGCATTCCGTTCTCTGAACTACATTCTGCTACTTAAGGCCTTTCAGGGTTTAGTAGTGGGAGATTGAGAACTAACGAAGCCAAGCCAAGCAACATTACTGTGTGATCTGTCCAAATCTCCCGGAGACTTAAAGTATGGATGACCTGCTGAGTGACAATGACAGGGCAATCCATGTGGCTGAATGATGTGTGACGTAATGCCTGGAACATAGAAAGTAAGCTCTTCGTACAAATATCTATTTTTATTATGAATACTTAACGTCATAGATAATTTCATTGGTTGTGTTTATTCACAATTTAAGCTCAGCTTGTTTAACTCCTTCCAGTTCAAAGGCACCAAAATCAACCGCAGAAAAACCTAAAATTGCCACCCATTACAACCAAAACCGACACCTGAGAGATACGCTAGTATATCGTGATTTAGTTTGTAGAATTAATTTTTGTAACGGCTCTACACAATGGTGGGTTCTAAGCATGCACACCTGATATTTAACTAAAATTATTCACGATAGGTAGGTATTTTCAAAAGATATGTTTGAAATTTTAATCATATATCGATGGAAAGTTTATTATTTACGATTTATTATTTGATCAGTCCACGCATCGAGGTTACTCGTGCATATTCAAACATTGCTACATGTGCAGACAGCAGACATGTTAGCAAAGGAGGATGCAACACGAGACAACAGACATGTTACACAATGCTTATACGTGTACGTCCGATTCAGACTTTAACAGTGACATATAATCGGAAAGGTGCGCACAAAGAAATTGACGGATATATCTGCGAAACACACAATGTGATGAGCACCATACAAAACTTTCTGCTCCAATTTCCACCGTCATATTAACGCCATTTAATACTTCATATCATTATTATTATGAACACTTCATGTCATAGATAGTTTAATTATGTGTATTACAATGTTTAGATGGTAATTTTAGCTGTTTGTTCTAGATTTATTTTATTTTTAATACAACTTTGGCGTATGGAATTTCTGCATTTGGCCCGGACTGATCAGAAAATTATACAGGACTGGAAACGGTTAATATTAATTCATTTTAATTGGAAGGGGAAAAAATGTGACATGCGGAGTTGCGGCACTTGCCTTGCAAAACACAAATTTATTAAATTAGGCCAGACTAGAAAGGGTTAACCAGAGCTTTGGTGCTGTACGAAGGATGACCACAGGCCAAGTGTAGTGGAGGGAGTCTGTTGCTGTCCTAAAATAGATGCTATTGCGTTGTGTGAGTCATTGACCAAAGGTCTCAGAAGGTAGTGTGATGGACATAAGTCTGATAATCCTATTATGTAAAACAGAGCATACATAAATTACTGATGCCAGAGCATATATAGACCATATGCATGTCTCCTGCAAAGAGAACAAATTGCTTCAAGTAAAGAACAATGGAAGAGGTAGGCAACCAAAGTAAGTGGAGTCTCAATAATGGAACTCAAGAAGATGACAATTAAAAAAAAAGATTAGTTGTCCATCGCAGGCTATGATGGCAAAATTATCAGATCGTTTTGTCTTGATGATGTCATTTGAGCTGAATTTAGACTATAGTGAGAAACTGGGCTGGTCATCAATCTCACTCTCTGGTCCCGAACTGCCTTGGACCAGTGGCAAGATGATATCAAGATGACAGGAGGTAATTCAGGATGCAGACACTCTAGTCCTCCTTTGAGACCAGGGTCACTTGAAACCTGCGGCGCTCAAACTTCCGCCATTTCTGATCATTGCTTTAAGAGGTGACCCCATGACACAATTAGAAATAAGTGAAGGGTATTTGTCCTGTATTCCCATGTAGTGTCAGATTAAGACATGCTAAATAAAATAAATTATCACACATGCTTGCAAGAACATACAGGGTGCAGACATATTGAGCTGAAGAAATTTGCTAGGAACAGAGGACAGTGGCATGATATGGTCAGAAGACTTCCAACATCATACTCCGGACTGACTAACAGAGGACTGTGGCATGATCAGAAGACTTCCAACATCATACTCCGGACTGACTAACAGAGGACTGTGGCATGACCAGAAGACTTCCAACATCATACTCCGGACTGACTAACAGAGGACTGCGGCATGACCAGAAGACTTCCAACATCATACTCCGGACTGACTAACAGAGGACTGTGGCATGATCAGAAGACTTCCAACACCAGTCTCCGGACTGACTAACCTAATGAGGATAAAATAAGGTACAGCTTAGGACCTCACAATCTGCAGGGGTCTCATAAAATCTAAGAGATGTGTGCACAGCTAAAGAGAATAAAAATAAACTGAAAACAACCATGCCTCAACAAAAAAGACCAGCACTTAATGTCATGTGCATAGAAAGTGATAAACTGCATAGCATATCATTTGAGAACTGAATTCATGAAAGAAAGAAATCAAGAAAGAAAACGTTCAAAGGCTTATCTGATGTTTTTCTGATTGTACAAATAAGTTCATTATTACTTATATGAACGTGATCCTGGTTATTTATTTCGTCATCAATTTGTATACATATAATCCCAACGTACCAAGTACGAATCACACTGTGTCTAGTTTGACAGACGTCAATTTTTGTTGTTGGTACGATCACTTCTCCATGTACGAAGATTATGACGATCTAGAGTGCTGCACACTTACTAAACAGAAGAAAAAAAAATATTGCCTATCGCAAATCGATGATGGCCATATCATCAGATGGTTTTGTCTCAATAATGTGATGTGCGCTGTACTTGGATTATAGTGAGGAAGAATATGCGCTGGTCATCAATCTCACTCTTGTCCCGAGTTACCTTGGATCAGTGGCAAGACTATTGGTTGAGACAACGGGCGGTAACTTGGGATGCAGGCACTCTGATCTTACCTCCTGTGAGACCAGGGGTCTCTCGAAACTTGTGAAATTCGATTGCCACAGTTTCCATTCATTACTGTGAGAGGCGAGTGCCTTAACATCTTGACTACTATAGCAGCCAATGTGCTTGGCAGTTGTAAAAAGCAATGTTCTATGCCAGTTACTTAATTTTGTGTATATTAAAACTATTTTATAATTTACATTTAAATATATTGTTTCTAATTGTTATACTTACTGTACTATAATCTGTGATTGAAATCAAAGCAGCCAAATGATAAATGTGTTATCAGTAAATGCACTAATTTCAAAATAATTTGTGTTTTTAATTTAAACTCAATCACTCCGGAATATCTTCGGCCCCTGTAGTAAATTTCCATGGCAACAATAGCCAACAGGGATGAAGATAACTCTTTATGTACTAAGTCGCAGCCTTGCTGTTTATACCTTCCCCAACTCATACGTTAGGTATCCATTTACAGCTGGTCGAGTGGAGGAGCGGTTGTACCAGGAACGAACCACTGCCTATTTTTTTCTATGCGTAATTCCAGTCTTAGCAAGCCAGCTCACTGTCAACTAGGCTATACCCTCTACTAGGAAGTACAGGTTAGTAAAACTAGCACAGCAGACCTATGATAGACAAGGCGATCTCGAGGAGAAGGCTAACGTCTGGTCAGGCACAACATACTGATCAGACATGTTAGTCAGTGTCAGGCAACGTATACTGGCCAAGACCTTCACCTCGGCTTCCACATATCCCTTCCTGGAAACGGGTTGTTTTTATGGCAGCCTGGATAAAGGGTGAGGGATCAACGTGATCCCCATAGTAGTGAGCGACACAAGATGAAGCCAAGCAAAGCATGTCTGCCTGGAGGACCCTGTTCCGACTTCATGAGCTATCACCGGATGTCAGAAAAGATACTGTAACATCCTTTTCAGGGCACACAAAAAAGTAAACCTACTCATTGTGGGCATTCGAAACAACAAAAGGGCAATCTCAAAGACCAAACCCAACCAAAGTGCAATGGAATGGCCTCACCTTGAGGGTGCGTGTTAAAGTTGTGTATGAAAGGTAATAAAACCTCATCTTGCCCATATTTATCTAACTGAGAAAGTTACAGCTCTACGGAGTGAATCAGGTAAATGCCTTGCCTTTACAAAACAACAGGGAATATATGTTTTCAAGTTTTCTGAGACCTTCTGGTGTAATTTATTAGCTTGATAACAACTTAGGGTCTCACTAAGTCTAAACCCGACACTGTTCCCGTGCAATCAAAAAGAAGACGAATGTAACATCTGTGAAATGGTAGAAAAACAAAGGACATAAAAAAATATATCCATTATCTCCCTTTGACCATCAGGCGACTTTAATGGACAATCAGTTATCTCCTTCCACCATTGTCAATAAACCAGGAGTAAATATTTTAATGTTTCGTTTTTTTAATTTTAATAACATCTATCCACATCCCTCTTCCTTCAACCTCTGCATCATTTCCTGGATCAGCCGTTGCGTGGAGATGCTAGGCATTATCATATGATCTGCTTCGGAATCACTTGAATTGCTATCATTCTCTGTACTGCTGTCACTGTCCTCGTAGTCTGCTATGCCTGGTAAGATGCCTGCGACAACCATTGTAGCACCAGTGTTTCTTGGTATTCCTGCCATCAGTTTGGCATCTGGACTTTCCTTGTGGAAGGCTGGGAAAAAATTAATTCAAATAAACTAATACAAGGAGAAATAAGTTACAATCAAATAAGGAGATTACAAGGAGAAATAAGTTACAATAAAATGAGGAGACTACAAAGAGAAATAAGTTACAGTAAAATAAGGAGACTGCAAGGAGAAATAAGTTACAAAATAAGGAGACGACAAGGAGAAATAAGTTACAATAAAATAAGGAGAGTAAAGGAGAAATAGGTTACAATAAAATAATATGGAGACTACAAGGAGAAATAAGTTACAGTAAAATAAGTAGATTAGAAGGAGAAATAAGTTACAATAAAATAAGGAGACTACAAGGAGAAATAAGTTACAATAAAATAATATGTTGACCACATCGAGAAATAATTTACAATAAAATAATATGGAAGCCACAAGGAGAAATATGTTACATTAAAAAAATATGGAAGCCACAAGGAGAAATAAGTTACAATAAAATATGAGGCCATTGTAACCAGTCGACGCTGGAATTGGATCAGCCGTGTCCTAGGAATAGAACCTGACACCGTCAGCAGAACGGTCATGGTAAGGACCCAAGACGGAAGATGACAGAGAGGCCGACCCAAGACAACTTGGCAATTATGGCTATTTCAAAACCTGCATGGTCATAGCTAAGTAACGCAGTGAAAACACTGGCTTTAGATACAGATTTGTTCCAAAATCGCACATAACTGATGTTTTCGCTCGATCAATGTTTACCGTATAGGAATGAAAGAGTTAAGGAAACCACCTGGTGGATTTAAAGGGGTGTTTGTTCTAAAATTGCCAGTGCCAGAGAAAAAGAAGTAAACCAAAACACACACGAAGAAGAAAGCTTAAGAGGGACATAACAGAGATGAGAAACACACGGAGAGAGTTGGGAATGATGACTTAGGACAAGAGGACTCACTTTCTATTTGTTGACAAATTTGTGAAATGTTTTGATTTGTGATATTTTGAATGCTACATATTTTTAAAACAACAAAATTAATAAACAAATTTCTTCTTCTTATTCCTTCACTCTTAAATAATGACATCTATTTCTCTCATGAACGTGGATGGATGGTTTCAGGACCTCTCTCGTCTTTGGCTCTCAAATAATGACGTCTATTTCTTTCATGAACTTGGATGTTTTTTCTCAGACCTCTCTCGTAGTTCGCTTTCAAATAATCACATCTATTTCTCCTGACATCTATTTTCTCTCATGTCCTCGGTGGGTTTTTCTCAGACTTCTCTCGTAGTTCGCTCTCAAATAATCACCTTGGGTGGCATGTCTCAGGATTCTCTCGTCAACATACGGTATCCCTCAATTGGGTCTAACTTAACGTCTTTATGCTGGTTTAGAAAAGCCTGTATGCAACCAGTTTAATTTACATTACCTTGCTCTAAAAGTTATGCGTATCCAATTTATTCTTAAATGCATTAACTGTCCCTGCCTCCCCAACCTCCTGTGGCAATGTATTCCAAGCATTCACCACTCTCTGACTAAAAAAGTATTTCCTAATATCTAATCTGGACCTCTCTTTAGTTAATTTGTAGTTATGCTCTCTTGTTCTTGTGGGTGGTTGTATTGTGTAAAACTTGTTAGTCTAATTTATCCATTAATCTAATCATCATTATGAACTTGTATTAAGTCACCTCAAATTCTTCTCTGTTCTAGACACTGTAGGCCGGTTTTTTTTAGTCTTTCCTCATGTAATGCTGGAATCCCACTATCAGCTTTGTTGCTCTTTTTTGTATTCTTTCCAGCATGTTTGTATCCCCTCTACAATAAGGACTCCACACCTGTACACAGTACTCCAATCTAGGTCTAACTAATGCTTTATACAGTTTGACTATCACTTCCTTGCTCCTATGTTTAATATTTCTTTTTATCATACCTAACATTGCATTTGCCTTTTTCACTGCTACCTGAACTTGCTCATTCACCTTACATGTATGATCTATTATAACCCCTAGGTAAGGCCCATTGTAAGGACCATATTATCACCATGTTCCTCTCATGGAGCCAGCAGATCTGGAGAACATAATCCATTGTTTAATTATTCTCCATACATGTCTGTGTGACCGTTAATAATCAAACAAATATAATTTTATTTATTTTTAAGAGAGAAAAATGTACCTTCTTCATCACACGCTTTTCTTTTCTTGTCTTCAGTTTCAGACTTGCAATCAGAGCTGTGAGGAATCATAAAGAGGTCTTATAGACAGGCTGAATCAATACAGACTATTCATTATCTGGATTTTTTTGGGACAAAAGCGGTTCACATAATTTTGTTACCTCGTTCTTCTTCCTTGTTCGTTCTAAAACTTTTGCTACCAAACCATGAAAAGGGCTTTGCAACAAGCAGGATGCATTCCGGAGATCGGAATGCGTTGTGTCGTAGTTTACAGCTTGACTGTGATATTTTGCACCTTTTGATCCGACTTCAGCAGGCATTTTTGGGTACCGGGTTACCCTTATCTCCTCGATTCCTTCTGCCATGTCGCATCCTGTTATCAGGATCACCCCATAAAGGTGGTTAAGGGTCTTGGCAGCTCTGGCTTGCTGGCCTTGACACCATCAGTCAAATTCGGGTCGCTAACTGCCACAGCTCATGTTACCAATAGCTTGATTAGTAAGACTTGAATTCACCAGAGTGTTAGCAGCACCCAAAGGAGAAGCGAAGAATAGTAACACTGTAACCTGCATGGTGACTAAAAGGGTTGGGCATTGGGATGTAGAACAGGGGTCTTCAAATCAATTAGAGGGGAATTCATCCAACCTCCCCATGGTAGAAATTTTAGGATTTCGTCTTCTTCTGCATTCGTCCTGAACAGGACGTTGTTTTAGTTTACAGCGAGGCTGTGATATCTGTGCTTTTCAGTCTTGACACATCCAGTTTCAGCTGACTTTTTTGGGCACATGGTCTGTCTTCACACTACAATCCCTATTCTCTTAGCCAGACTACACTAGTCCAGCCTGTCTCCAGGGCTGTCGCTTGGAGGCAGAATATCTTCTTCTTCTTCTTCTTCGTACGCAGTCAGACAGTAACCATTATTTTTTCGAAAAAAGCGGCGGTCATCCTGAGGCTGTCGCCACTGCCATAGAGCTTGTCTTGCAGTTCCACCGGTGATGGCCACATCTGATCTCTCTGATCCTCGTATGTCGGGCAGTTCTGCAGCAAATGTTCAGCGGTCATTTTACCAGTACCGCACGGGCATTCGTCGGTACACCCTATCTTCAATTTGTTGAATAGGTGGTACCTCAGTCTATTGTGGCCAGTGCGAAGTCTGAAGACAACGACCTGCTCTCTTCGGTTCAACTGGTAATAGGCATCGTTTTTGGTGTAACCAGTATGTTCGGTTTCCCATTTGGTCATGTATCTGGCTTTGATAAGCCGTTTTGACTCTTCGTACGTCATACTAGTATCTGTTTGTGGTAGTCTTGCACCTTCTTTTGCCAGTCTGTCTGGGAGGCAGAATATGGTCTTGGTCAGCTCTGGTTCACAGACCCTGATATGAGCGGCCCGCTATTGATTTTTGTTTGAAAGGGTTTTAAGGGGGTTATTATGTTCGATACAGCATGGTTCCGTACCAGGAAAGAGAGGACGGGGTCATCCAAGGAAGAGATGGGCAGACAACATCACTGAGTGGTCAAACCTTCATCCCGGTGAGGCACAACTGGCGGCAGCGGACACTTCAAGTGTACCCCAATGACCTGATGGGTTACGGGATGAACTGAACTGATTATGTTCAATTTAGTCTGCCAAGTAATTAGTAATGAACATTTTCTATTGCCATTAAATTTGTAAAACTATAACAAATTCCAAGTGAATGTACATGTACACTAATATAGACAAAAGTACAAGATTTTCTATTATATGTATATTATGTGAATGCATGATATTCTGACATGGTGGTGGGGGGGGGGGGGGGGTGGTGACAGTCTGACGTGGTGAAAAGGGGGAAATGATATTCTGATTTTGGCGATAGTGGGAAATGACATTCTGATATGGAGAAGGCTTGGGCGGTTGGTGACATTCTGATATGGAGAAGGCTTGGGGGGTTGGTGACATTCTGATATGGAGAAGGCTTGGGCGGTTGGTGACATTCTGATATGGAGAAGGCTTGGGCGGTTGGTGACATTCTGATATGGAGAAGGCTTGGGCGGTTGGTGACATTCTGATATGGAGAAGGCTTGGGGGGTTGGTGACATTCTGATATGGTGAAAAGGACGAAATGACCTTCTGACATGTGGTGAAAAGGACATTCTAGCAAGGGTAGAAAACACTTCACTCAATTGTAGAAGAGGAACATCTAAGTAAGTTAAAAGCCACTACACTCAAGGGTAGAACAGGTGCAATTAAGTAAGTAAGGTAGAAGATACAACACCCAAGGTTATCAGATGAGGAGCAACTTAAGTAAGTAAGGTAGAAGATAAAACACCCAAGGTTATCAGATGAAGAGTGACTTAAGTAAGTAAGGTAGAAGATACAACACCCAAGGTTATCAGATGAGGAGCGACTTAAGTAAGTAAGGTAGAAGATAGAACACCCAAGGTTATCAGATGAGGAGCGACTTAAGTAAGTAAGGTAGAAGATAGAACACCCAAGGTTATCGCATGAGGAGCGACTTAAGTAAGGTAGAAGATACAACAGCCAAGGTTATCAGATGAGGAGCGACTTAAGTAAGTAAGGTAGAAGATACAACACCCAAGGTTATCAGATGAGGAGCGACTTAAGTAAGTAAGGTAGAAGATAGAACACCCAAGGTTATCGCATGAGGAGCGACTTAAGTAAGGTAGAAGATACAACAGCCAAGGTTATCAGATGAGGAGCGACTTAAGTAAGTAAGGTAGAAGATACAACACCCAAGGTTATCAGATGAGGGGCGACTTAAGTAAGTAAGGTAGAAGATACAACACCCAAGGTTATCACATGAGGAGCGACTTAAGTAAGGTAGAAGATAAAACACCCAAGATTATCAGATGAAGAGCCACTTAAGTAAGGTAGAAGACACCACACAAGGTAAAATAAAAGTGACTAAGTGAGAAGTTAATCCAATATAAAAATGAGCATAGAATCTTATGTGACATAAACTCAAAAAGCAATGCCATGAGTGACCCACCTCTTTCTTTTGATTGCCCCTAAAAGTAACTGTTTTTGTGAGCTCTTGCTTGCCGAGGATCCACCCTGAGACGATGATGACGAGGATGTTCTGTCTGTCTCTGTAGAGGTTGGTTTCTCCTTGGTTTTGTCCTGTACTTTCAATATTGAGGCACTGTGAGACAGTTAGGGAAATACATAACATTGGTAGATTTACTTTCTGATGAAAGGATTCCCAACGCCTGCCATATCGGGACACATGTGGTCCGCCGGGGTCGTTTTGTATGACAAAGATAAGAATAGCACCACTCCCCCACAGATAGCATGTCGTAAGAGCCGACAAACTGTGTGACATGGTATAACACTAGCCAGGATTAGGTGGTTTGTTAAGAGCAGCATAGATGGTGTCTAACAGGATGCAGGTTTATTTTGCTCTAATGTTTTGAGTCTATTAAAAAGGTCTCGTACATCAGTCAAGTTAACCACCCTCTGCGGCACTGGCCCAGTGCAGCGGAGTAATAAGCCTAGCCCACTGAGCAGGAAATCCTCCCCCCGGCTACATCCAGCTCACACCAGAGCTGGCACCTACACATCCGCCTCTGTAGAAATACCGGTCAACTAAGACTAAAACATATGAATGTACTAGGGTCCTTAAAACTGCGATAGAAATTACAAAAACCATGCCTTTGCATTGCAGCTTGTTAATATAGTTGCTAAAAATATCAATAGTGTCATGCACATGCCACCATGGTACAGACAGACAACATGATGTCATAATTGCAGTTAAAAGATGGCCGCCCCACTATTGATGTGCATCAAAGAGGAGCAGGATTCTCTTATTCAGTTTTTGAGCAGCAAAGGGGTTAAACCATTAGAAATTCATCTGCGATTGAAGGTCCACTATGGTGATGCATGCCTTTCATTCCAGCAAGTGTACGAGTGGAGTAAAATATTCCAAAACGACATGAGTTATGTGACAGACTGTTATTCTTCTTCTTCCTCGTTCATCTTCAGACCTCAGCTTCAATGACTCTAACGAAGGCAGCAGTCGACTCAAGGCTCTGTACGCTTCCGTACAGCTTCTCGTGGAAGGACATTGGCTGTTGTCAAATGCTACTTCTTTTGTCGGTATACAGTGGATAGGACTTCAAAATATGTTCTGCCTTCATGGGGGCTGTGCCGCAGGCACAAAGGTCTGTAGTGCCAATCTTGAACTTGTTGTATAGATGGCATCTAAATCTGTTGTGACCTGTGCGTAGCCGGAGAATTATCACCTGGTCTCGCCTGGAGAGTTTATGGTCGGCATCGTTTTCTATGTGGCCAGGGTGGTCTTTTTTCCATTTTGCACTGTACGTTGCCCTGATGAATGCTTTTGTCTCATATTATGTGATTTCTGTATCACTCTGCCGCAGCATTCCTCCCTCTATGGCGAGTCTGATTGCCCCCTCGTTGCCTGGAATGTTGCAGTGAGCTGGTACCCACTGAACTGTGTTTTTTTTCAAGCACTGGGACAGGCGTTCGAGCGAGTCTTCAAGAGCACCGAGTTCATTTTTGTGCTGGTTCTTGAGCGCCATTAACACTGCGGACAGATTGTTCAAGTTGGCGAAGCTACTCATTTCAACAACAGACAGACCTTTGGGTTATATCAGTATGTGTGGTTCACACAAAAATAGCTGACATCCAATACTACTCTTCGAGCAACAATAAAAAGCAATTTTACTGTGAGTGCAATTTTATAGTGGACAATCTGGCACAGAACCAGCAGATTTCTCCAAAGATAATAATGAGAAAGTTTATCGATTAACACAAACCAGATCAGGTCGTCCCGTAACCGGTGAGGTCGTTGGGGTACCCATGAAGACACCCCCACAACTCCATACTGTCAAAGGCCGCTGCCTGTGCCTTTTTTGGTCAGAGATTGGTCCATTCTTTATTTGGGACAACTTCTTCGCAGTCCGTCTTGCACTCTTCCGTGGAGATCATATTTACAAGACCGTTTGAATTCGATATATGGCTGCACCAAATAAGTTTAAGTTTTTCCACCGTTGCCAAAAGGTCTTCAAAAGGTTGATTAATAAACAATTCACTAAAAACTGTAGTTAATACCACAAATAAGTATGAATCAGTATATATAAGGATACTGATACAAAAGATAGCATACGTTACAACCAACAGGTCTTCATCAGTGATTATGGACAACACAAGTAACAATATCTAACCGATCCATGTGATAATGACAATACAAATTAGAGGAATTATAAACGTATCTGGACTATCGAGACACTATGATGAGGGAAACAAAGAAGCTGGCAATAAAAAATGAACAGCAGATCTGACATAGGCCAAGAGAAACAATGACATAAGCCAAGAGACAAAGGCTTAAGTCAAGAGAGGCAACGACATGAGCCAAGAGACAATGGCTTAAGTCAAGAGAGGCAATGACGAGAGCCAGGAGAACTTATATCATAAGCCCAAGAGACAATGGTTTAAGCCAAGAGAGGCAATAACATAAGCCAAGACACAATGACTTAAGCCAAAAGACAATGACTCAAGTCAAGAGAGGCAATGACATGAGCCAAGAGACAATGGCTTAAGTCAAAAGGGGCATTGACATAAGCCAAAACACAATGACTTAAGTCAAAAGAGGCAATAACATAAGCAAAAACACAATGACTTAAGCCAAAAGATAATTACTCAAGTCAAGAGAGGCAATGACATGAGCCAAGAGACAATGGCTTAAGTCAAAAGAGGCAATGACATGAGTCAAGAGACAATGGCTTGTGCCAAGAGAGGCAATGACATGAGCCAAGAGACAATGACTTAAGCCAAGACACAATGACTTAAGCCAAAAGACAATGACTCCAAGTCAAGAGAAGCAATGACATAAGCCACAACAGACCAATGACATAAGCTAATAGAGACAATGACAGAAGCCATGACATACAAATGATGTGAGCCATGACATAAGCCAATAAAGACAATAACATGAGCCATGACATAAGCCAATAAAGACAATGACATGATCCATGACATAAGCGAATAAAGACAATAACATGAGCCATGACAGACCGATGAAGAGCCATGACATAAGCCAATAAAGACAAAGATATGAGCCAAGACAGACTGATGACATGAGCCCTGACAGACAAATGACATAAGCCAAGAAAGACAATTTATAAATAATAACACATTGTTATATTCATTCAAACCCTCAACTAAATATAACTAAATTAAATTGATCTTATTAAATGCAAGGATATCTTTAACTCTTCTATCACAGCCTTTTCTTCTCTGTTGCGATCTTTTTCAATTTGTATTTGTCTGTTGGACACAAAGTCAAGAAACTGCACTTCATCCTCATCCAGACCCTTGACACTGCTCCCTGTGTAAATAATGGACAAGTCACATACATGTCTGGAATAATACATTATCTTCAAAGAATGTGTGATATATGACCCCTTAAGACAGTGGTGTTAAACATTGTAATGGGTGTGAATCAATTAAAGTGTTATTTTATTTAAAAGACTTCCATGCCCTAATTATGCGTAACCGGGATTACTTTTATCTGAAACCAACACGGCATCAGTGCCATCAAAGGTAAAGGTGTATCGTGATGTACTGTTAACCACTCTGCTGCGTGCTTGCAAAACATGAACAGTGTATAGCAAATTAAGTTATTTTTACCTGAGCTGTCTGCATAGGATGTTCAGGATTGGGTGGCAGGACAAAGTGCCTAAATCTAAAATTCTTAGCAGGTCGTTTTTTTTTGTATTGACGTTCGCCTTATTTCTCTTTTTCCCAAGGTGGTGTGCGTTTTACTATGTTTTTATTTTGCGTCTGTCAGCACAGCGCGTTCGAGTTTGGCATGCATTTTATGTAAGGGTCTGCTTCCCCGAAGTTACAGCTGGTGATGTGATTAGTGCTCAGATTGTGAGCTGTGTTTAGGTAACATTTTAGAATAGTCTGCGAACTGACAAATGGAGTTTAATGTAACTTAATGTACAGTCATCTACATGGGTAGATCAAATATGGAAAATAATTATAGAATGGGCGAGAACAATATTAGAATGATTGAAAAAGGAAAGGGACCTAGTGGGTATAATAGATCATACAGGTAAAGTGAAAGGTGAGCAAGTCCAGGTAGCAGTGAAAAAAGCAAATGCAATGTTAGGCATGATAAAAAGAAATATTAAACCCTAGGAGCAAGGAAGTGATAGTCAAACTGTATAAAGCATTGGTTAGACCTAGACTGGAGTACTGTGTACAGGTGTGGAGTCATTATCGTAGAGGGGATGCTGTAAAGAATACAAAAAAGAGCGACAAAGCTGATAGTGGGATTCCAGAATTACAGTTATGAGGAAAGACTCAGAAAAACCGGAACACAGTGTCTAGAAGAGAGAAGAATTTGAGGTGACTCCCGCAGGGTCTTCTAAACCAGTATAAAGACGTTAAGTTAAGTTAAGTGACTTAATACAGGTTTATAAGATAATCAAAGGAACGGAAAAATTTAACTCTAACAAGTTTTTCAAAGCACAACCACCTACAAGAACAAGAGGGCATAGCTACAAATTAACTAAAGAAATGTTCAGATTAGATATTAGGAAAATTTTTTTAGTCAGAGAGTGGTGAATGCTTGGAATGCATTTCTCACAAGAAGTATTGGAGGCAGGGACAATTAAATCATTTAAGAATAGATTGGATACACTTAGCTTTTAGAGATAGGAAATGTAAAAGAAACTGGTTGATTACAGACTCTGCGGAGTCTTCTAAACCAGTATACGAACGTTAAGTTAAGTTACTTGACTACTAGTCCGCACCGCCCCCCCTTAGCAGGTCTAACACCAGCAGACAGCACGGTTTCTTCCTCAGTATAATCCAACTACAGCCCAAGTTATATGATCAAGACAAAACTGTCCGATGAAGTTGCCATTATCACTTAATTAACACACACACAGATATATATATATATATATATATATATATATATAAGCAGTATTTTGACGGCTGAAAAATTGGTAAATTGGCACATTGACATCTGCCGATACGGACCACACAATATTTGTTAGTGTCACATATAACATACAACAGTGATTATGAAAGACAGAGAAAATTGAGATGCACAAATGGTGACATAATAAACAAAAAATGGCTGGAGAAACTGTTAAACACATACGCAGTTTGGTCTCTTCCTCCAACTCTCTGTCTTTCATGTCTTTGTTGGCCTGCAGCTGATCAAACAGTGATCTTGTTTGTTCTTCAGGGCAGTCTAGTTTAAAAAACAAAAGTATAAAACTGATAGCCTGTTTGCAATAAACCAGAAAAATCTAAGTCCTTCAATGAAGGCACGTTAAGCCCATTAATCTCTCAATATTGAAAAGCACGACTAGGATGGGCCGGACATCTCGTCCATATGTCAGACGAGTGGCTCCCAAAGAAGCTTCTCTACGGCAAACTGAGAGAGGGATGGCGCGAGAGCGGGCACCCAAAAAAACGTTTTAAAGACGGTCTGAGGGACTCACTGAAAAGTTGCCAGATAGACATCAACACCTGGGAATGTCTTGCGCAAAACAGATCTGACTGGAGAAGTGCAATCAAAGCAGGTGTAGCTACCAGCGAAGACGACCGTATTGTGAAAGCCCAGAGCGAGACTCTGAAATCCTGAACAGCGGGAACACCATCACCTTCTACAGACCTCGTGTGCCCATTATGCAGCAGATGTTTTCGTGCCCGCATTGGCCTGTTCAGCCACATGCACACCCACACCCAACATGGAAATCTGTGACAAGGATGATGTCGGCGGTCCTCATCAACAACGATGGACAGCTATTATTGAATAATTATGAGATATACATATATATATACATATGGGACTTGAACTTTAGTAATAGGAGGAAAACAAAGAAGCAATGCACTTTACTTCCTGTGATTCCACAATGGGAGGGTAGCCACTAAAGAGCAACGGTTGAGGTTTTTTTGATTTTGTTACCATGGTCTGAAATAGTATCCAACAATAGTAATATTGTAACATGCCAGGCATGTTGTAAGGGACAACAAAGGAATTTTGGGGCTTGATACCTCATTCTGTAGAAACTATAAGTTGAATAAAAGCAAAAGAAAACCTTTACACCACAGGGTAGAAGAGGAGCAGCTTAGTGTCAAATGTAGTCTCCCTCTCTGCGTGTACATTCATGGCCTCCCAACTCCAGATTCATGTTCCTGTCAGTATATGTCTTTCTTCCTCTACTCAGTTGAGCTTTGGCCTGGGTCAGTGCATGCCTTTTTTTAAATCGACATAACATCTGGCGATTTCCTCATCTTTACAATAGGAGTATCTCTAGTGTAGCCCAATACCAGATTACATTCCAACTGTTCATATGTGACCTGACTGCATGAAGATGAAGATGGTAAAGGTGGGTCCCATGGCAACAACTGCTGTCGGGGATAAAGATAACTCTTCAGGAATTAAGTCGCAGCCCATGCGAGGTGGGGTGGCCAGTTCCCTTCCTTGCTGTTTATTTCTTCCCCAACTCATACGTCAGGTACCCATTTACAGCTGGGTCAACTGGAGGAGCGGTCGTACCAAGAACAAACCACACCCTGATTGTTTTATGTCCGTCCATGATTTCGAACCCTGGTGCTGTGTAATCCAAGAATTAAAAGTGCTTCGGAACATCCTTTCTACTATGGGGTCAACATACAATGATGACTATGTTTGTAAGAAGCAAAGATAGAGCAAGAAGAAGAATACATGAAATATTGTAAATTTATTCAAGCAAAGGTCGGGCGCCAACAGAATAAATACCTTTTGGGTCATCTGGCTGGCGGACTCTCTCCCACTCCACCTGCCTCTGCTTACGCTGCTCCTGCACTTCCTCCTCTGACACAAACGATTTGAATTGCCCACTCATTTCTGGTAGTTTAATTATGCCTTAAATGCTTACAAAATAATGTAGGTCAGATTAGAAGTAGCTGTCTTTTTTTAACCTGCAAAGAAGATAACGAATGTTTCTGTCAGCAATATGTATGAGGAATATAAGCCTACAAACAATAACAGACAAAATACTGTAAACATATTGACTGATTGGCATTTTTGCTGCTTGTAAAGCACAGGTACACCATTACAGTAGGTCCCTTTAAATGAAGACTGCATTCTTCTTCCTCTTCGGCATTTGTCATGAAAAGGACGTTTAATCATAGTTTTGACTAAACATTCCAATTTCAGCTGGCTTTTTTTAGTACCAGGTATTCCTTCCCACTGCAATCCCTATGCCTTGGCCAGACTAGCCTAGTGACTAGTGCATATAATAACATATAGGTCTATGATCTATACTTGTTGGCAATAGTTTTAATAAGGTTTGATTCATGAACTACTTTTCACTGCGCCACTTCATGATTTCAGTTTTATGTAACTGACAAGTTTAGTGTTCATATCATCATGATATGATATATTGATTTTTCATTTTTTGTTCAATTCATAGGTTAGGAGGTCAGCAAATTGAATCTTCTAGACAGACGCATGCATCAAATTCAAAATCAAATAGTAGCTTAAGCCTTAAGTAGCAGTGGCATTACATTTCACTTATTTGCTCTTGAAGTCTCTGGTAGAGGTAGTTTGTCTTTAAACATTACTTATGTATTACTATTATTCAATACTATTCATTATTAATATTTAATTACTTACTTAGATCTACTTAATAGGTTACTACTTTTTTAGCACAGTCACAGACAGTGACAATTTAAAAAAAAATAGACATGATTTAGACATTACTGGATTTACATTTAATGATTTATTACTACGTGATCTGATCATGATGTTGTCACTGTAAGTCTTTTACATACAAATTACTTTACGGTAGAGATAGTCATAACTCATAGTCAATGACAATTCAATCGTGCTCCTAATATTTTGTCTCCATTAAATTAAGTGCAAGGAGTTTAAACCACCTTTAAATTAAAGGAGCCCCCTTGATCCACACGGGGGAAGTAAATGTTACTGTGTACTCACTTGATTTTAGGAGTTGACTGTAGTGTAGACGTTGTTAATGACTAAACAGGTTAAGTTTCAGTAACTCATAACTGTGATTATTTATCATTATGTTTATCATTATGGCTATGGCTTATACTAATCTTATAATTTCTTATCTAACTTAGTTTACACCTCACTGCACTGCAGCACTGTTTGATTTTGATTGTTGAGTTGACTGCTGGGTGTCTGCGTGGCTCCAACAAATGATTAAAGCAATTATTCTCCTATTTATGTATAGATGTTTACAAAAGTTAATTAACACTTAATCCTATGCACCATCCAAATGTTTCTGAATGCCTACAATACAACTGATATTGAATGTTTCCATACAGTTCTGTTGCTCAGACCTAAAACATAAATGTCATGAACGCCGCCATGATATTTTGCAAAACCGGAAGCAGTACCATTTCTATAATTCACATTAAAAGAATGCGCACTTGTAAATGCTCAAGGATTTGGATCATTTGTACGTACAATCGTTAATCGAATGTGAGAGAAGATGACTCGGAGGTAGATTAAAAATTAATAACAAACTGGGAGAGCATGGCTGAAATAGACTATGTGCCCAGTAACGACGTCGACTTGATAAAGGCAGCGACCACAAGCCGAACAGGGAGACAATGAACATGAACACTCCTTCCCTAAAAAGAATGTCCAGGTGCCCACAATACTAGATGCTGCGAGGTTTGCGGACATTGTTTACGATCAGAATTTGCAATGCGCGGGATGCCTTAACATCCACCTAGAACACGTTGATGCACGTTCTGAATAGCTGCACCACTGCCGCCAAAATACCCAGGCCGGCAGCAAGTAACCGCATCTGTGTGGCTACACATCAACTTCTTGCAACCAGAAAAATGCTAAAGATCAGAAGTGTGCTCGATAGGATCGCCCTCTGTGAACTAAACAAAAAGATCATACAATGCTCAAAGAAGATTATGAGCAATATAGCTTGCAGGGTCTGATAAAGGCCGCTGAGACATTAAGTAGTATCATAAAATGCAGGAAAACACTACAACAAAAGAAGAGCCTTGTGGCAGCATTGAAGAAGGAGGGTGATACAACATTGACAGATAGAGAGCAAATCGAAGATAAATGCACAAAGTTCTACACGGGTTTCTTCGCAACAAAATCAGCAGTGACCGACAAACCACAAGTCAGTATCCAAAATAGGTAACGACACGGTCATACGCTCGAGACTCAACGCCTTAGGTCAGGCAAATCGTCTGGTCTGGACAGAATCACTCAAGGAAATACTCAAGGCTGGCGGAAATACGCTCGCCTGCCAACTGGTCGTACTATTAACCATCTGCTTTCATGCAAGACAAATTCGAGACCCGTGGAAGTGGTTCAAGGCGGTCTCGATTCACACAACACACAAAAAGGCGACAGAGAAATTCTGGCGAACAACCGCCCAATCTTAACTTAACGTCTTTATACTGGTTTAGAAGAGTCTGTATACAACCAGTTTCATTTACATCAGCTTGCTCTAAAAGCTATGCGCATCCAATTTATTCTTAAATGCATTAACTGTCCCTGCCTTCACTACCTCCCGTGGCAATGCATTCCAATCATTCACCACTCTCTGACTAAAAAAATATTTCCTAATATCTAATCTGGACCTCTCTTTAGTCAACTTGTAGCTAGGCCATCTTGTTCTTGTGGGTGGCTGTATTTAAAAAAAAACTTGTTATAGTCTAATTTATCCATTCTTCTGATCATCTTATAAACCTGTATTAAGTCACCACGAATTCTTCCATATTCTAGGCACTACTTACTATCAACTACTTTTAAACTGTTCACGAAAGCCCTCACTTGCAGATTAGAAAGGTAACTCGACAAGAACGAACCGCAAGAGCAGGCAGGCTTCAAGCAGGGCTACTCAACCGATGACGACCTCTACACAATCAACCAGTTGATGGAGAAAGCGCGAGAGTTCGAATGCTCCTATGCATCGTGTTTGTGGATTACGAACAGGTCTTTGACAGCTTGGAAATAAACGGGCAAACGTCTTGAGGAACCAGGGAAGAAAAGTACGCCCAGCTTTTATGGAAGATAAACTGAGATCACCCTGTTCAACAAGACACTTTCCAAAACTATAAACCGATGAGTACAACAAGGAGATACTATCTCCCAAAAAACTGTTCACAGCCGCTCTTGTGGAAGTTTTTAGGTCTCTGGCTGGCTTGTCTTCGTTCGTTCTCAATTCTCCCGCTACCAAACCCTAAAAGGGCTTAAGTAGCAGATTGTAGTCCAGAGAACGGAATGGGTTGTATCGTAAGTTTACAGCTTGACTGCGATATTTGCACCTTTCGGTCCAACACATCCGACTTCAGCTATCATTTTTTGAGTACCTGGTTAGCATTCCCTCTTCGATCCCTTCTCCTTAGCCAGTCTGCTCTGCTGCAGCCTGTTATCCAGGATCACTGCGTAGAGGTGTAGAAGGGTTTTGACGCTAGCAGTCAGCTATGGGTTGCTGACCACTGCAGCTCATGCGCTGCTCAGCATCTTGATCCCTTTAGGTCTCTAAACTGGCAGGAGAAATGTCATCTGCGAGAAGCCGTTTCTAGTATCCACGAGAAGTAAGTATTTACGTGAAGTACACAAAATGCGTAAACAGTGTTATGATATTGTGTATGTGGGTGAAACTTGGATAAATGCTCACCACAGAAATGAAAAGGAATGACAGTCAGGGGATGGAACGATTAAAAGATTAGCACCAAATGGCAAAGGACATCGCTTGATAATAGCACATGCAGGTAGCAGACATAATGGGCTGGTTGTTGTCGTTGCTGTTGTTGTTGAATGTCCACAATGAGTAGGTTTACTCTTTTGTGTGCCCTAAAAAGGACGTTAAATGGCGGGTTGTCGTAGCTTTCTTCACAACCTGAGCGTGCTGATGAAGGTGGACCGGACGCCTCAGGCGGTTGGGCTATGCTTGGCTTTATCTGCGTGTCGCTCACTACTACGGGGATCACGTCAAACCTCACCTTGTTAGCCAGACTGTTGTCCTCAACAACAGCCCGACTCCAGGACGACCAATCCGGAGGTCAGGTGAGGGTCTTGGTCAGTATATTTCTCCTGACTCTGTCTAACATTGTCTGATCAGTTGTTTTGTCTGACCAGACGTTAGCCTGATCGTCCCGTCTGGTGAGGGTCTTGGCCAGTATATTTCTCCTGACCCTGTCTAACATTGTCTGATCAGTGTGTTTTGTCTGACCAGACGTTAGCCTGATCGTCCCGTCAGGTGAGGGTCTTGGCCAGTATATTTCTCCTGACCCTGGCTAACATTCTGTCTGATCAGTGTGTTTTGCCTGACCAGACGTTAGCCTGATCGTCCCGTCTGGTGAGGGTCTTGGCCAGTATATTTCTCCTGACCCTGGCTAACATTCTCTGATCAGTGTGTTTTGCCTGACCAGACGTTAGCCTGATCGTCCCGTCTGGTGAGGGTCTTGGCCAGTATATTTCTCCTGACCCTGGCTAACATTCTCTGTCTGATCAGTGTGTTTTGCCTGACCAGACGTTAGCCTGATCGTCCCGTCAGGTGATGGTCTTGGCCAGTATATTTCTCCTGACCCTGGCTAACATTCTGTCTGATCAGTGTGTTTTGCCTGACCAGACGTTAGCCTGATCGTCCCGTCTGGTGAGGGTCTTGGCCAGTATATTTCTCCTGACCCTGGCTAACATTCTCTGATCAGTGTGTTTTGCCTGACCAGACGTTAGCCTGATCGTCCCGTCTGGTGAGGGTCTTGGCCAGTATATTTCTCCTGACCCTGGCTAACATTCTCTGATCAGTGTGTTTTGCCTGACCAGACGTTAGCCTCCTCGTCCCAATGGGCTGGTAAAGAATGCAGAACTTATATTTCCTTCAAATTATGCAGACAATCGGGACAATCATACCGAGATGAATGGTACATATTTAGAGAGTATATTGAAAAAAAGGTGTTTTTAGATAGACCCTCTTGTCTGATAATGGACAATGCATCATACAACAACGCAATGACACAAGAAGACAAAATCCCGACATCATCAAGTGCAAAAGATGCAATGAAGACGTGGCTCACAAAAGAACACATACCATTTAACGAAACGTATCTAAAACCCGAATTGCTATCCCTTGTCAAGGAAACAAGAAAGGAAAAGATATTTCACATAGACAAGTTGATCCAAGAGCATGGTCAGATGTGTTTGAGACTTCCACCTTACCAACTCCAACTTAAACCCAATTGAACTCGTTTGGGGGTAAGTTAAAGGACAAGTCACAGCTGAAAATAAAACTTTCAAACTGTGCGATATGAAAGAACTAACATATGCTACCCTCTCAAATATTGACACAGATTGATGGGCTAAATGTGACGACCGCGTCTTAAAATAGGAAGAAGGCTATTGGAAAAAAGATGGACTGTCGTTCGTTCAGCCGAGAGTAGTCGTCAATTTGTTGGAATAATCTTTCTCTGATTAAGTGAGAAATTAACTTCCATGTTTGTTTTCAAAGAAATAGAAGTTTCCATCACCTTGGCAAAACGGCCCTTTTCAGGGCCACCTCAATCAGATAGAAGATGGATCTCAGAACTGAATTATTACCGTTTATTGGCTCACTCCAGCTTCTAATGATAAAATTGGACCAATCCATCTGAAGTATGTACTTTCTATGTTCTATATTACACGTGTTTGTACATCTTCACACATTCTTTCTACGAAATGCAGTTACTTCTTAAAGTACCTACAAGACATGAACTACAGTAAAAAGGACATTATATGGTACCCAGTGTAGAAAATCTCATTCGAATTGGAAAGACGTCTATGCCTAAGACAAACATTTTTTAAATTTACGGTAAATTATTTTCTGCAGGGACAAAATAAATCCTTTGCTAACTGAGATCAAAGAAACTAGCCGCTTTAAGAAAACAGCAGTACCTGACAAAATGTAAATTATAAAGTCGGTGAGACATTGGGAATATAATACCATGTGCAAAAAATTCACGTTTATCGGTGCAATGGTTATTGAGACGACAATTGACGGCAACCATTGTGAAACGGATTATAGCAAGCCATCTCATTGACGAAGAGGCTGTCCCAAAAAGAGGTGGGAGGACAACATAAAAGAATGGATCAATCTCCGACCAGAAGAGGCCCATGCAGCGTCCGCTGACAGGGTAGGGTGGCCTGGTTTTGTGAGGATGTCTTCATGTGTGCCCCAACGACCTCATCGGTTACCAGATGACCTGACCTGACCTCATTGTCGGCTAGGTTACACGCTGGGCGTGATTACCACTAGCGTCTGCAATACACAATAAATTAAAACAATTCTTTGGTCTTAAGTTACAGTAACTTTCCTCATATTGAAATGTGTACTCGAGAAGTCGTGCTACGGTCCCCCTGGCTGTAGTGTAATGCGAGGCTCCTCAGTAAGACCACAGTGCCAACCCCCACTTCGTTAGCAAGACATGGAGCAACCTGTTTTTCAATATGTTTCACCTGACCCCTGACTAACTTTGTATGATCAATATGTTATATCTGACCGGACGTTAGTTTCATCTCCCATTAAGGCAGCGCATGAGCTGCAGTTGTCAGCGACTCATAGCTGACTGCTAGTGTCAGGGCCAGCGAACCAGAGCTGCCAAGACTCTTTTACACATCCACGCGGTGAACCTGGATAACAGGCTGCAGCAGGGCAGACTGGCTAAGGAGAAAGGATCGAAAAGGGAATGCTAACCTGGTACTAATAAAATGCTTGCTAAAGTCGGATGTATTGGAACGAAAGGTGCAAATATCGCAGTCAAGCTGTAAACTACGTCACAACGTATTCCGTTCTCTGGACTACATTCTGCTACATAAGCCATTTCAGGGTTTGGTAGTGGGAGATTGAGAACGAACGAAGCCAAGCCAGCCAGATACGAGCAACAAGCCGAAAACACAAACAAAACCTACGTTACTTTGAAAAAATTAGAGTGTTCAAAGCAGGCCTCGGCTGTCTGAATAATGGTGTATAGAATAATGGAATAGGACCTCGGTTCTATTTTGTTGGTTTTCGGAACTGGAGGTAATGATAAACAAGGACAAACGAGGGCCTTCGTGTTGTGGCGTTAGAGGTGAAATTCTTGGATCGCCGCAAGACGAGCTACTGCGAAAGCAGTTGTCAAGAATGTTTTCATTAATCAAGAACGAAAGTCAGGGGCTCGAAAACGATCAGATACCGTCGTAGTTCTGACCATAAACGATGCCGACTAGCGATCCGCAGGAGTTGCTTCGATGACTCCGCGGGCAGCTTCCGGGAAACCACAATGTTTGAGTTCCGGGGGAAGTATGGTTGCAAAGCTGAAACTTAAAGGAATTGACGGAAGGGCACCACCAGGAGTGGAGCCTGTGGCTTAATTTGACTCAAAACGGGAAAACTCACCCGGTTCGGACACTGTAAGGATTGACAGATTGATAGCTCTTTCTTGATTTGGTGGGTCTAATATGGAACGTTAGCTGAGATCAGACCGTCGTGAGACAGGTTAGTTTTACCTTACTGATGACAGGTCGTTGCTACGGTAATCCTGCTCAGTATGAGAGGAACCGCAGGTTCAGACATTTGGTTCACGTGCTTGGCTGATAAGAAAATGGTGCGAGGCTACCATCTGAGGGATTATGGCTGAACGCCTCTAAGTCAGAATCCCGCCCGGATATGTGACGATATTCTTAGCATCACTGCGTCGGGAGGCAACGATATGGTTGGGACCTGGGGCTCGCGCCTCAGCCTGACCTGGCCGAGCTGCAGAAAGAGGCCTCTGCCGTCCCGCCGATCAAAGCGGGCGGGGACCTGTCCGATATTCATCCCATGCGGCGTAGAGGTGTGAAATAATTTGTGGACGACTTAGTTCTCGGTCGGGGTGTCGTAAGCAGTAGAGCAGCCACCTCACTGCGAACTGTTGAGACTCAGCCTTGGACCAGGAGATTTGTTCGCACACCAGACGAACAACTTCTCTGTGCCATGTCCAAGCTTGTTTCTGGGCTAAATGCATTCTTGCCTCGTTCTTTACTTTTGTCTTCTATCAGTCATCCGAATGGACGCAGAAGAGATACAAGCCAGCGGAAATTGCACCTCTGACCCTTTGTGACAACTTCCCAGGTGGCGGGAAATGCTAGGCGTACCATCACTGCAGAGAAGCCGAGAATACTAAATTGGAGCAAGGAGATATCCCACTCACATGTATATGCTACGTTTCTGACAGGACGTGACGATCCTGGGACACAGACACACTGGACTGCCTCTCTTCGGGGATACTTGAAAAATTAGTACATAAGTCCATCATATCATCATCATCACACCCTTTCGACCCGAGTGGGGAAGACTCGATAGTCCTGCAAGATAACTTTCCTAAGAGATACAACTCTGACCTCAAACAACTGCTGCCTTGAAGATGGGCTGGGGATATACAAGGGCTAAGGAAGGCAACCTCACAGAAACGCCTGTTGAAATCGGATGCACTGGGCCACAGGCCTTACGAAACAGTGCAACGTAAATCGCTGTATGATGACGTCACAATTTAAAAGAAGAAAGTATGGTGTTCATCCTGTGGAGTCCCACCAGGCAGAGAGAGAGAGAGAGAGAGAGTGACGGGCCCCACGCCTCGAAGGGGCCCATCTGATGCTACTGGTGGTTACCCACCCATGTGCTGTGGAGTCAAGGCACAAGGAGATGGTGCAAGAGCTATTGACCGAAAACCCAAGACGCTTAAAATACTACAGTGGAATGCGGAGGGAGTCCTTGACAAAAAGGTTTCCCTAACCAATCGTCAATAACTACCAATTTTCAATAAGAGGATACCAGACCTTCCGTCTGGATACAGAAGGCCACAAAGGAGGTGTTCTGATACTGACACGTAACTGCATACCAAGTAGCGCAGTATCTGTAAATCACATCGGACAAGCAGAAATTGTAGGAGTCGACATAATAACACAAGAAACGAACATCCGTATCTTAAACCTGTATGGCCCACCCAACAAAGACCTGTCGCGAAAAATAAAAATAAATTATGGAAGCGTTCTTTGTTTGCAAATTTCCAATTCTGACATTGATAGCACAATGTGGGTAGGAATGTCGTTTTGCACAGTGTTTATTGGGGAGGGGAGGGAGGGGGTGGGCATCCATAGTCAGATATAGCTAAGTTACCGCATCAGGACAGATACACAATTAAATCGACGTTACAAACACACAGTCTTTATCAGAGACAAAGAACAAAATAAAGATCCTAACAAATCATACAATAAACATGGACAAGAATCAATACAAAACGTAATAAGGCGGCAGCCATTAGCTTTACGAATTGTATTGGCTGTCGAGTCAATTGCCTCTGCTCTTGTCCTGGGCGAAGGTCTTGCTTCCGTATCTTGAGCTTTATTTTGTTTCTGTTCTGGTGTGATAGCTGGATCATACATCTAAATATGTTTTCTGCCTATACAATAGTAGAAGGTGTACTTGACAGCGGCGAGATCTCTACATTATTCGAAAAAAGAAATTGAACCGAAGAGAGCAGGTCGTTGTCTTCAGACTTCGCACTGGCCACAACAGACTCAGGTACCACCTATTCAACAAATTGAAGATAGGGTGTACCGACGAATGCCCGTGCGGTACTGGTAAAATGACCACTGAACATCTGCTACAGAACTGCCCGACATACGAGGATCAGAGAGAGCAGATGTGGCCATTGCCAGTGGAACTGCAAGACAAGCTCTATGGTAGTGGCGAGAGTCTCAGGATGACCGCCGCTTTTTTCGAAAAAATAATGGTTACTGTCTGACTGTGTACGCAGAAGAAGAAAAAGAAAAAAGAAAAACCACTTCATATAAAAAACAAAAGAACTTGCAAGAGCAGACCAAATCATAGCCAATCTGTGGTTAGAGACATAAAACAAACATTCCAAATTCCACCATGAAATAAAGTCAAGTCCCCTGAAATGGTAGAAACCGTATAGAGAATAGGAAAAAATTAAACTCAGATTTAGAAAGAAAATTCATCACAGAAGAATATCTTAGGAAAGTATATCCCACCAGAAACACGGATACGCTTACAATATATTAGTTGTAGGTCTACTTTGCTCTAGTGTTTGAATCTATTAAGATGGATTCGCACATTGGTTAACCAAACTCAAAGAAACTGGTTGTATACAGATGCAGAGTCTTCTAAACCAGTATAAAAGACGTTAGGTTCAGTTAAGTTAAGGGATATGGGCAATGGTCTATGCACCGAGAGGATACACGAGCTTTGATTGAAGGTAAAGTAAACATGACTGAATGTATGAAGGGGCGAAATAGCCAGACAAAGCTCGCAGTCAACC
Organism: Ariolimax columbianus; assembly: GCA_036924085.1. NCBI lineage: Eukaryota > Metazoa > Mollusca > Gastropoda > Stylommatophora > Arionidae > Ariolimax > Ariolimax columbianus. The sequence goes on along the minus strand of JAVGWX010000016.1, from coordinate 60,520,966 downwards.
AGCTGATATGCGCCAACACGCATGAAAGTGATACCATCATATACACTGATGGGTCGGTGCAAAGTATTGGAACATCAGGCTGGGGTTTCTCGGCTAGAATAAAAGACCGGATCGTTGCTGAACGAAGTGGCGCATACGATACTACAACATCAAGTATGAGAATGGAGATGGAGGCGGTGACAGAAGCTCTGAGGTGGCTGTCTGAGACATCTTCAACAGGAGCAGCCACCGTGTTAGACTCCCAAACACTACTTCGGAAGGTGCAGAATGGTTGACTACGACATGAGTGGATAACAGCGCTGGAGACCTCAAAACTCCAGGGGCCGGTGTGGATCTACTGTCCTGGTCATGCTGGGGTTCCGGGCAACGAGCGAGCTGATTTTTTGGCGTCACACGCACCCATAACAGGCACAGCGGACATGGATAAAGGTGACATAGTGGAGGTTATCAAGGACCACCTGCTGGAACACGACACTGCTTTGGATGAGTCTGCAAGGCACAGGCTGCGGCACTTTGGAATCAAATTGGGATTCAGTGGATCAGGGAACCTGAGAGGACGGAACAGGAAGGTGTACAACCAACAGGCTACTGGCACCATCAGCATTCACACTTTGCGCCATCTGCTGAGAGAGACTGAGCACCTATGGGTATAGCCGGAGTGCAGTGAAGTCGACTCCTAGAACAGAACAGAAAGTAAACATGACCTCTTTTTAATGGCGAAAAGTGGAGGCGGCGGAGCAAAGCTGTTCGTGACACTGCTTATGTGCAATACCTGCATTTTAATATTCATCATCATCAAGTGCCGTCTCCACAACGGAGAATGATGGTAATCAGAATGGTAATGGATCTCCATCTGTCACTGTCTCACGCCAGGCTGGTACACGCAGTCAAACTGTGTCCCGACCACATCTTGGTATTGTCTATTCATCTGTACCTCTGACGCCCTTTGGCACTCTTGCCCTTTACACTAACCTCCAGAATAACCTTTAGCAGACGTTCATTTTGCTTGACATGACCAACGTATTTTATTGTTCTGCTTTTTATTTCCTTCAGAAGTATCTGTTCCACCTAGAGTTATTCCAGAAGATCACTTTTGGTTTTCCTATCTTTCCAAGAAACCCGTCCAAGTCTTCTGCCTACCCACATTTCAAAGGCCTCAATACGCTTCTCAATTTTCTTCTTCGTGGTCCAGGTTTATAATGTTGACTATTTTAATATTACCTTTATTTTCTTTCTTGCATTGTAATTTGTTTCGTATCACAGTGAGGACGGTCAAAGATCTTGTTTCATTAGACGAATAGTATTTGACAAAGCAAAAACAGTAACTTCCGTTTTACTCGACAGATTTAAGCAGTAGAACATTTGAACTGCGTCTGCTGTATCATCATATTTGTGTATGCGCATTTTGTTGCATAAAGTTTGGTAGCCGTTGAAAGTATATTGTTTACATATACTGAATATTTTGTAACTTTGGTCCTACAGGTATAAGATATTCTTACCTAAAATTAACTGTTCAAGTACTATCTCCGCATTAAAGGTCGGCTGCAATGAAAGACTAGAGTGTACTGTACTCACGCAACTCACTGTACTTTGTACTCTATCTTTTGCCGTAATGGTGCAATCTGATAGACTTTCCCCAGTTCATCTCCTGATAATATCCACCCACTTATAATGTCGTCTGCCTTTTGAACGGCTGCCTTCTGAACGGCTGCCTTCCACCCTTTAGTATGGTCTTCGAAAAGGAGTTATAGGTCTTGTTATATGGCCAAAATAACGTAACTGGCTAATCCTGATTGATTTCGGTCATTAATTCTCTTTTAACCCCCAACACTTTCAATACTTCTACAGTTGTTTTCTTTTCTTTCCAAGAAATGCGACTTAATCTTTTATATAGATATTTCAAAGGCTTCAATAATATTTTCAAACTTGTTATTCAGTGTCCATGTTTCTGCAACATAAAGTAGTGATGAATATGCATACCACCTGACAATTCTCATTTTCAATTTATTTTAAATCTGTTTGGATGTCAGTATGTGTTGCATGTTACAGTGCCAGTTTGGACAAACCCTGTATATGTCAAACTTATTGATACAGCAATAAATGAGACTGGTTGGATAGTTGCAGAGTGCTTAAAATCCACTCAAACTGAAAAAATACACCCCATAATCGGCACAGCACCATATGAGACATGAAGAAGTGTTGCATCAGAAATTGATAGAGAGAAATAGGCAAACGACCCAAGGCATCCAATATTTAGACACCAGGTATAGTACACAAGACTGAAATCTAGATGCAACTTCTTAGTCAACAAAGCCACTACAAAATAGTCTGGGACAGCACCACATTAAAAATTGGAATGACTTACGCAGGACCCCTGTTCTGAACTGCAGGAACCTGCACATGGACACCATTTGCCTTACGCAAATTTGAAGTCACTAAAAAGACTCCTAGCTGCGGTATCACGGTGCAGGAAGAACTTCAAGAGATTATTGGTGGGGGGTGTATGGGAAGACAGGGACGATAAGACATGCGACTATGTGGAAAACACAAAACCCAGACCACCTGATAATCTGCCCAAACCTTCTGGACACATACAATATGGACGACATGTTGAGGTTGAGGTGAAATCGCAAGGCAATCCGCAGGACTGAACATTTGTAACATGGTGTGTGACGTGGTGCCGAGGACACAGCAAGTAAGTATAAAAGAAGAACTAGATGTCTGAGAGAAGTACTTCATCAAATTTTCAGAGAAAATATGGGGATGTGTCATTTTCTGCATGCAATATAATCTCTTGCTGAGTATCAATAGACAATGCCAGCAGGCAGACATTATTTTAGTTTAAAAATAATTAACCCAACATCTTCACATTATTTGTTTCTTTCAAAATGTAATAACTTACTTGCTTGAATACTTGAATCCTGTTTTTAAAAAGGTAGCCAAAAGCTGCTTGAACCTGTGACTGTCTTTCGTCATGGATTACCATGATGGTCGAAGGACGTGATGTCAATCATCTCTCCATTTTGTTGGTGGGCAGCTGTAGTTGTATGTCTACCAGAAAAACACCCTCCTCGTCAATCTATTGTCAGTCATGCGGACCACATGGCTGGCCCATCTGTACTTTCATATTGATGCAGAGTTATCGACATCTCGGAATTCAGTTTAGTCACGGATGTAGGTATTTCGGATATGGTCTCTTAGGGAGATATTTAGGACTCTGCGCTATGTTTCTCTTTTGGCCAATCAAAGCTTCTATTCGTCTAATGTGCATAAGCTCCAAATCTCACACCCACACACCAGTTGCTGGAATGTAATAACTATTTACTAATTTTAATGTTTACTTAAAAATTTACAGACTCCAAAACATATTTATGCCCAAGATGTCACAAACGCTAGAGGTGATTGACAACTTCATTGATGGGGAGTTTCACCCAACAGATGAATATCTAGACAGCTATGATCCATCAACAGGCCAGGTCTGGGCCAGAGTTGCCAACAGCACAGCTGCTGATGTTGAGAAGGCTGTATTGGCAGCAGAAAGAGCTTTCCCAAAGTGAGAAATCATTTTGACTTTTCTTAAATAAGTTTAATGAATTTGTTTAAAGATAATTTTTGTCACTTCTGTTTGCTTTATTTATTTTTGGAGTTTGTCATGTCAGGTGACATATTCTTTCAAGAATGTAGTCTCCTTTATGGCAGCAGCCTTGAACACATCTCAATTTCTAGCAAGATGAACCACTTCACACACGGACATCTTCGAACTATCAGTAATGTTGTTATAATATCGTCTTTTGGGATGACCTTGTCCCAGCCCCTGTGCCTTCTACTATCTGCCTGTCCAAGCCATTGTGTCTTTTAATTTAGCCGAAATAACCAAACTTTTCCTGTTTTCTTCTATACCTAGTTGTTGCAAAATTTATGTATTTGATTTTTTTCTCTGTTTAATATATTTTCAATATTCTGCTATAACACTTCATTTCAAAGGATGATATCTATGTTGCATTGGTTTTATTTTGGAGTTTGTATTTATCAATTTGTTTAGGGATATTTGATTAATTCTGCATGAATCATAATGAACATTATCTTCTTCTTCGTACGCAGTCAGACAGTAACCATTATTTTTTCGAAAAAAGCGGCGGTCATCCTGAGGCTGTCGCCACTGCCATAGAGCTTGTCTTGCAGTTCCACTGGTGATGGCCACATCTGCTCTCTCTGATCCTCGTATGTCGGGCAGTTCTGTAGCAGATGTTCAGCGGCCATTTTACCGGTACCGCACGGGCATTCGTCGGTACCACCTATCTTCAATTTGTTGAATAGGTGGTACCTCAGTCTATTGTGGCCAGTGCGAAGTCTGAAGACAACGACCTGCTCTCTTCGGTTCAACTGGTAATAGGCATCGTTTTTGGTGTAACCAGTATGTTCGGTTTCCCATTTGGTCATGTATCTGGCTTTGATAAGCCGTTTTGACTCTTCGTACGTCATACTAGTATCTATTTGTGGTAGTAATGCACCTTCTTTTGCCAGTCTGTCTGCCTCCTTGTTGCCTTGGATGTTGCAGTGTGATGGGACCCACTGTACCACTACCCTTTTTGGTGCGGACTGCTGGCACAGTTTGCAGAGTGCTGCTCTTAAGTCATTAAGCTCAGTGTTTTTCTTGCTTTTTAGCGCTGTGACTACGGCGAGATCATATGTAAGCAGGACTATATGGCTTTCATTTTCTTTATGTGTCACCATTTCTTCTACTGCCGCCTTCAGTGCCTCTGCCTCCGCTCTGAAATTGCTTGTGTACTTACCAGTAGCGAATGACAGTGTTATTTTTCTGCCATTTTGTAGAATGCTCCTGCCCCTCCGTTCTGTGTAGTGTTTGTTACAGAACCGTCGGTGTATGCATGGGTCCAGTCCATGCTTGGGTAGTTTTCCGATATAAAGCTTAGGGTAGTATCTCTCCTTTCTTTTTCAGTCTGGCCGTTTTTGTTTCCAATACCTGGTATATTTTCTACCACCTCTGGAAATATATCCTGCCTCCAGGTAGGTTTTCGTACAGTAGTGATGGGTTTTGGTGTTGTTAGTGCGTTTATGGGATCTTCGTGCATCTTTGCTTTGGCAATTTCTGCAAAGTTTCTCCGCTTTAGTTTCCCATTTCCCAAATTGTTTAGTCTCTGGTGCATTGGATGGTCGGTCAGTCTTCGGAGTTTCTCTGACTGCAGCTGGGCTCTGCAGTCTCTTCTATCGGTCATGGATTGCAGTTTTGTAATCATTTCAAGTTCTACAATTGGCGTTGACTTCATGCCTCCTGTTATAACTCTCATGGCTTGGTTTTGAAGTTTGCTAACTTTATCGAAGTTTGCCTTTGCTGCTGTTGTCCATCCCGCAATGCCATACTCGAGGACTGGTCTCACTCTTTCAGTGTACAGTTTCTTTAGTATGCTTTCGTCTGCTCCCCAGCTTGTGCCAGCAAGTTTCCTCATGATTGCCATTCTTTCTCTGGCTCTCATTCGGTTTCTCTCGATCTGACTTTTCCATGTCATGCGCCGATCAAATGTGACTCCCAGAAAGTTTGGGTTGTCGTTTGGCTGCAGGAAATTGCCATTTAAACTTAACTTGGTATTTTGGGGTTTGATTGAAAGCGAGAATATTGTGCATGTGGTTTTCTCCTCGTTTATTTTGACCAGCCATGAGTTCGCCCACTCTTCCAGCGATGTTAGGGCCTGCTGCATCCGATTTCTTGCTATGGTGAGATTTTTTTCAGAGGTCCACATAGCCAGATCGTCTGCAAACATTGAGCTATGGACTCTTCTTGGTATATTCTCTGTAATGTCGTTTATATACACCAGGAAGAGTGTGGGTGACAGTACTCCCCCTTGGGGTACTCCCTGCTCGAGTGTCACCTTTCTGCTCATCTGCCCTTGTACTTGGACTCTGGCCGTTCTGTTTTTGAGGTAGTGGTTGATCCACTTGTACATTTTCCCACAGACATCACTTCTTCTTAGCTTGACTCTGTCCATCTTTCCAGACTTTGTCAAATGCCTTTTCCAGGTCCACCCAAACCGCTACTGTGTGCTTCTGTGCCTGGTAGGCATCTTCTATTTCCTGGGCTATGAGGATGACCTGGTCCTCAGTGGATCTGTGCTGTCTAAAGCCGGCTTGCTGTGGAATTAGTATTCGTTTTTCTTCCAGATGCCACATCAGTCTGGTGTTTATCATACGTTCCATCAGTTTGCCGACACAGCTCAGTAGGCTGATAGGTCTGTATCCATTTGGATCTGTTTTGTCCTGTCCTTTTTTTGGTACTGTATCCCCATCACTCCGAGTGGCTGCTGAAGTCTCCAACTACTATGCAGTTGGAGTCTTTGACGTCCATACTCGAGAGCGATAGGGATTTATTTGGTGGTCCGTACAGATTGAAAATGCAGAGCTTCGTCTCTTGAGCCATTATGTCAACTCCTACAATTTCTGCTTGTCCGGTGTGGTTGACAGATACCGCGCTACTCGGTATGCAGTTTCGGGTCAGTATCAGGACCCCTCCTTTGTGACCTTCTCTATCGAGACGGAAGGTCTGGTATCCTCTGATTGAGAATTTATGGTTTTTGTTGAGGTGCGTTTCCTGGATACATGCCACGTCAATCTTACCTTCAGGCAGGTGATGTGTTAGGGAAAGCTTTTTGTTAATGACACCCTCCGCATTCGGCTGTAGTATTTTGAGGGTCTTGAGTTTTTGGTCAATAAAAGTTGCCCCATAGCCATGTGCCTTGACTCCACGACACATGGGTGGGTGACCACCAGTAGTCAAGGGTGGGCCCCTTCGAGGCGTGAGGCCCGGCACTATCGCTGCCTGGCGGGACTCCGCAGGATGAGCGCCATACGTTTTTCTGATCGGTTGTACTGTCATCATACTGCGATTTACGTTGCACTGTTTTGTTTGGCTTGCGGCCCCGTGCATCCGATTTCAACAGGCGTTTCTGTAGGGATGCCCTCCTTAGCCTTTGGCTGTCCCCAGCCTATCTGCAAGGCAGCAGTTGTTTATGATCAGAGTTGTCTCTCTTATGGAAGTTGTCTTACCAGACTAACGAGTCTTCACTACTCGTGTCTATAGGGTGCGGTGATGATATATGAGATGATATATGAGATGATATATGATATGGACTGGTTTACCCGGAAGAGAGGCAGTCCAGTGTGTCTGTACCCCAGGATCGTCACGTCCTGCCAGAAACGTAGCATTTGCATGTGAGTGGGGTATCTCTTTGCTCCCTTTATTTTCTTGGCTTCTATGCAGGGATGGTACGCCAAGCATTCTCCGCCACCTGGGATGTTGAAACAGTGGGGCAGGTGTGCAATGTCCACTGGTCTGCATCTCTTCTGCGTCCATTGGTATGGCTGATAGCGTACAGAGGTAGATATCGAAGCAGAAGTGCATTTAACCAGGGGACAAGCCTGGTAATGCCACAGAGATGTTGTTCGCCTGGTTTGCGGACATATCTCGTGGTCAAGGAGTGAGTCTCGACAGTTCACAGTGAGGTGGCTGCTCTACTGTTTTCGATACCCCGACCAGGAACTAAGTGGTGGTTTCGCACCCCATCGCCGTATAGGGTTAATATCGAGCAGCTATCCGCTCGCTTTGATCAGCGGATGGAAGAGACCTCTTTCTGTGGCTCGACCTGGTAGGGTTGAGGCGCGATCCCCAGGTCCCGACCATATCGAAGCCTCCCATTGCAGTGGTGCTGAGAATTTGGGCGGGATTCCGGCTAACAAGCGTCCGGCCGTAATCCCTCACATGGTAGCCTCGCGCCATTGGCTTATCAGCCTGGTACGTGAACCAAATGTCTGCGGTTCCTCTCGAGTTGAGCAGGATTTCTGTAGCAACACCCTGTCATTTGTAGGGTAAAACTGACCTGTCTTCCGATGGTCTATTTCCAGCACCCGTTCATTTTTTGGCCAGGACGAATTAATCAAGGGCTTTTGTTTGTCCGTGACCAGGTATCTGGAGCCTGCGGTTTCCGCGGTGTTAAGACACGGTTTCCGTAGCGATCCTTCATTAGAAGGTTAGAGAGCTGACCTGTCTTACGTGGGTCTAATACCAGCACACGTTCACTATTAGACCCAACGAAAGTTCTCTCGATTTGTCAGTCGTTCTACAGTGTTTGCGTGTTGAGTCAAATTGAGCCGCAGGCTCCACTCCTGATAGTGCTCTTCCGTCAATTCCTTTTTCAAACACTGGATGCAGACCAACCGAGCCACAGAGGGCATAGCCCCAGATTTCTGAGAGTCTAAATCCAGCACCAGTTCCATATTAGACCCAAGGAAAGTGGTCTCGGCATGTCAGTCATTTCGGTGTTGGCCGTGTTGAGTCAAATTAAGCCGCAGGCTCCACTCCTGGTGGTGCCCTTCCGTCAATTCCTTTAAGTTTCAGCTTTGCAACCATACTTCCCCTGGAACCCAAACACTTTGGTTTCTCGGAAGCTGCCCGCAGAGTCATCAAAGCAACTCCTGCGGATCGCTAGTCGGCATCGTTTATGGTCAGAAGTACGACGGTATCTGATCGTCTTCACGCCTCTGACTTTAGTTCTTGATTAATGAAAACATTCTTGACAAATGCTTTCGCAGTAGCTCGTCTTGCGGCGATCCAAGAATTTCACCTGTAACGCCGCAATACGAATGCCCCCGTTTGTCCCTGTTAATCATTACTTCCAGTTCCGAAAACCAACAAAATAGAACCGAGGTCCTATTCCATTATTCCATGCACCATTATTCAGGCAGCCGAGACCTGCTTTGAACACTCTAATTTTTTCAAAGTAAACGCGCCGGCCACCCAGGACGCTCAGCGAAGAGCACCCGTGGGAGAGAGCCGGCAGACGGTAGGGCAGGAGACAACGGGCAGTGAACCGGCGCGAGCCGAACCGCCCGCCTGCGCCTGAGATCCAACTACGAGCTTTTTAACTGCAACAACTTTAATATACGATATTGGAGCTGGAATTACCGCGGCTGCTGGCACCAGACTTGCCCTCCAATAGATCCTCGTTAAAGGGTTTAAAGTGTACTCATTCCAATTTCGGGGCCTCGAAAGAGTCCCGTATTGTTATTTTTCGTCACTACCTCCCCGTGCCGGGAGTGGGTAAGTTGCGCGCCTGCTGCCTTCCTTGGATGTGGTAGCCGTTTCTCATGCTCCCTCTCTATAATGAACATTATAATTCTTAAGCTTTGCATCTGTATTTCCACCATGTAGTGGCTTACCTTTGTTTCCAACTTTTAGTGACTCACCTGTTTTTCCACCTTGTGGTGGCTCATCTGTATTTCCACCTTGTAGTGGCTCACCTGTATTTCCACCTTGTAGTGGCTCACCTGTGTTTCTACCTTGTAGTGGCTCACCTATATTCCCACCTTGTAGTGGCTCACCTGTGTTTTCACCTTGTAGTGGCTCTCCTGTGTTTCCACCTTGTAGTGGCTCACCTGTGTTTCTACCTTGTAGTGGCTCACCTGTATTCCCACCTTGTAGTGGCTCACCTGTGTTTTCACCTTGTAGTGGCTCTCCTGTGTTTCCACCTTGTAGTGGCTCACCTGTATTTCCACCTTGTAGTGGCTCACCTGTGTTTCCACCATGTAGTGGTATAGCTACCAGCTAAGTTTTCTAGGTTGGAAAAGTTGCAAAGATGTCGTAGAAGCTACTCATAGTGAATCCTTTGCCCTTGACTGTATTTTTATGGGGCATGTTACAGTTGGTAGGCAGTTAATCCACTTAGGCAACAATAGTCTGTCACACAAGGTGCCCATGGTCATGGTGAATGGTCCAGTTCCAGGCTGCATGTAGCGAAGATGATGTTTTTTTTATTTGGTCCAGCCAGATGTTCCGTGGACTTCCGTAGACTTCCGTAGGGGCAGGACCATGATGGAGAGGGTCGTTTTCCATTCTTGTTGTCCATGGCTCGCTATACGAACTGATGGGCAGGGACGTCCTGGGCAAGGTGGGCCACATGTTCAAATAGCGACAGACTGTTTAGCAAGGTGAAGGTTGGTGTCTTTGTCGTTACTAACTCTGTCATATCAGTGGATCACAAGAATGCACCTCTCGCTTTAGATGGAAGGCTTCAATGTGCTTCTTATCACTCTGTAGAACAGTTCAAGTTTCAGAACCCATACCACAGGATGGGTAAGACATACGTTATGTTGTAAATCCGTAGCTTGATTATGAAGACCTCTGCTGGGTCAAGACTTGATGCAGAGTATTCATAGAAGTGGCAGCCAGGCCAATTATTCTAATGATGTCTGAATGGCTACATGCATCAGAATTTTGTTTATTGCCCAGGTAAATTAAATCATCGGTGGATTTGACATAAGTTGCCATGAACAATGATCCCTGTCATTGTTTAACTGCAACTAATTTTTTAAATCTTGGTTATTGCCTAAGAGATGTAGAGTTCTTCTTCTTCATTTGTTCTCAATCCCCTACTACTAAGCCCTGAAAAGGGTGTGCAAGTATCAGGATGTTGTCCGGACAACAGAATAAATTGTGTTGTAGTTTACAGCTTGACTATGGGTCACTGATTGCTTCAGCTTATACACTGCTCAGCATCTTGGTCCCATGTGGAAGTCTAATCAAAATTACATTGGATTTTCTGAAGAAGATCGACCTGGGCCATTTTGACTTTAGTGCAATGTTAAGTATGTCAGTAGGCTCACCAGTATGGTAATCACAGTCTTGATCCCCACATCATTCATCAGGCTGATGTAACACAGTCTGATTTTAGGTGTGCAACATGGACATGATGTGGAGTCTTGATTAATACATTTTACCTATCCCTGAGTTAGTGGCTTGGCCCCTACAGGTTGAAGAGTATTACTTACCAGGACTAGAAAAAGAAATATACACATCTGCTACCTTTGCAGCCAATGGCTTATGAATCAAACCTGATGGGAGCACCTGTTGAAATCGGATGAACTGGACCACGCCCCTAATGAAACAGTGCATCATAATTTTGTTTGATTGATTAATTTTCATTTTTTGCTGCAGAGACTCATAAGGCCATCACTACAGCTGGCCTCTTTACAAGAACTTATACCCTAGTGTTTGTAGTGGTGATTTCACAGCAATGCATTTTCATGATAAGATTGCCAGCTTTATGCACAGCCCATAGTTGCCTTTTGCAAATACAATTTAAAGGGTACAGTGGACCTGTTAATGTAAACCCAGGTGTCACTTGGGGGGGCCATACTCGAGGAGTACTTGATCAATAAAATTAACAACGCCGCAAAGAAATATGGAATTAAGATAAGTATAAAGAAGACAAAAGTCTGGTGATTGCGAGAAAACCACAATCAGCAAATCTAGTTATAGAAGGTAACCGATTGAGCAAGTTAGCCATTTCCCATATTTTGGACAAATTATTACGGAAGACGCTGATGGGTCTAATATGTCTTGTTCAGAACTGAAAGACACAGAGAATAGACATAGATTATGAGAATAAAAGCACCTAATGACAATCAGATTGTACTGGGAAACACAGTACATAGAATCATTTATATACCTTTGCAGCATTATAGACAAGGTCAAAAGTACTGATAGAGATATCAAATTAAGAACACAAAAGGTGAGAAAGGTTTTCATTGCTTTAGGGAATTTGTGAATATCAGAAAAAATAAAGTCCGCTACAAAAATACAAATCTTCAACACCAATGTCAAGTCCATCATATTGAATGGCTCCGAGACATAGTGAGCAATGAAAAGTACAACTTAAAAGGTTGAAACTTTCATCAATGGATGTCTACACCAAACAGAGGAAATAAAATGGTATGATAAAGTTGCAAATATAGAACTGTAGGATAGAACCAGATAGTTGCCAGTTGGGCTTAACATAAAGAGAAGGCACTGGCGTTTGATAAGACACGCATTGCACAAAACAACTGAGAGAACTGCAAGACAGTCACTGTTCTGGAATCCTCAGGGCAAGAGAAGTAAGGGCAGACCTAAACACTCAGGAAGAAGGGAAGTTGAGACAAACATAAATGTAGCAGGAAAGACGTGAGCAGAGCTGGAAATGATGGTGTATGACAGGAAGAAGTATTTGTTGAGAACCTATGTTCCACATGGAGTAAAGAGTTTTAATTGGTTGATCATTGTTTTTCTTCTGGTTTCAGATGGTCATCTACCCCAGTGGAACAGCGGTCAAAACTATTAATGAAAATAGCAGATTTGATAGAGGCAAGACTAGATGAGTTTGCAGAAGTTGAATCTCGTGACCAAGGAAAACCCGTATGGTTGGCAAAAAGGCTCGATATTCCACGCGTGGTCCACAACTTCCGATACTTTGCATCTTATGCTCTTACTGATTTGAATATGTAAGTCAAACATGTTGTTTTGTTGTTATTTAATGCCCACAGTAAGTTTGCTTACTCTTTAGTGCGCCCTGAAAAGAGTGTTAAATGGTGGGTTGCAGTTCTTCTTCTCCTTTGTTCGTTCTCAATGTCCCGCTACCAAGCTCTGAAAAAAGCTTTGCAAGTAGTCCAGAGAACGGAATGTGTTGTGTCATGGTTTACAGCTTGACTGCGATATTTGCACCTTTCGGTCCAACACATCCGACTTCAGCAAGCATTTTTGAGTACCGGGTTGCACTCCCTCTTTGATCCCTTCTACTTAGCCAGTCTGCTCTGTTGTAGCTTGTTATCCAGGATCACTGCGCGGAGGTGTAGAAGGGTCTTGGCATCTCTGGTTCGCTGATCCTGACGCTAGCAGTCAGCTATGGGTCGCTGACTGCTGCAGTTCATGCGCTGATCAGCGTCTTGATCCTAAAAGGTTGTATACAGACTAGACTGGTCATATACATACTAAACTGGTTGTATACAGACTCTGCAGAGTCTTCTAAACCAGTATAAAGATGTTAAGTTAATAGTCTGTTTGAAAATTATATACATAGCTTGTGCATTTTTTTTCATAGGCACGCACCCACACACACACACTCACTCACTCTTGCCTCTCTCTTTCTTTCTCTCTCTCTCTTTCTCTCTCTGTGTGTGTTCCACTATATGCACATATATACATATACCTCTGTTTCTGCCTCTATGGAAAATTACCATCTTTCGTTTGCCCATTGGGCATAATAGATTTAATCAGTGAATCAAAACCTTTCAGCTTGCTGTGAAGCTAGCAACATCATCATGTATATCCATTGCTATGAAAACCACCACTGCAAATAATAGGAGAGGCTTCCTGTAAAGGAGCGAGCTGAAGTGGTCTTCTTTTCCTTCTACTTCTTCTTTCTCATCTTCCTCTTCTTTCTCCACCTCCTCATGTAACTTCATTTCTTAAGCATTAGTCCAACATTGCATTTTGCTGGTTAGATTTTAGGAAGGCCTGGTTCCAGTCATTTTCAGTATCATTTTGTAGCAATGGTTTATACATGGGGATGTTGCTAGTCCCATACACAAACTTCTTCAGTCTTCTTCTTAACTCTTTCAGGACGTACAGTAATTTGCATGGTATGTGCAGCAAATTTTTCATCACTCCAAGATTTTTATATAGTGATCCAGTTAAAGTATCACTCTGTTTTATATTATCATATAATGTGTCTGTGCAATTTATGAAATGAAAGAGAATTGCCCGAGCAATAAGAAAATATAAATTGTATAAATATATCTCTGTTTCTAAATAAGTAAAGAAGTAAGAAACATGCATCTACATAAAAACTGCTGCGAGTACTGCTTACTTTTACAATTTGTACATAAAACGGAACTAAAGAATCAATTGAAGTATCTAAAAAGTCTTTCACGTAAAAGAAATATATATGTATCATATAAAGTATCATCTTAAAGTCACAAACCCCTGACAGTGGTCTCCCGTCCTGAACAACAGGAAAAAGAAGGGCCTCTGATAGTGGCCTCTCATCCTAAAATAGTTAAGCTTTCGTCCTGAAAAGGATGTTGTGATATAATTTACAGCAAGGCTGCGATATCTGCACCTTATCTGGCTTGTCAGCCAGGCACAACCGATTTCAGCTGACTTTTTTGAGTACCTGGTTTGCCTTCCCACTTTGACCCCTATTCTCTTAACCAGACTACACTAGTGCTGATTTTTTGCTGCTCAAAGATGGGGTAGAATCTAACTGTGGTTTGTTGACCCTGATGCAAGCAGGCAGCTATGAGTCGCTGACTGCTGTCAGGCCATGCACAGCTGCATCGTGGCTCCACCTTCCTTAGTCACCTCTTACGGCATGCAAGGAAGGAAAAACATTTTTATAAAAATTATTCATATCTAAGTGAATACAGGACTCTTTCCTTCCATTTTAAGTGAATGCTAAATACATGACTCTTTCCTTCCATTTTAAATGAATGCTAAATACATGACTCTTTCCTTCCTTCTACATTAAGATCAGCTGTTCAGGCTGAAGCAAGTGCTACCAGCTATACCGTCAAGAGCCCGGTTGGTGTGTCAGGACTGATCAGCCCTTGGAATCTCCCTCTCTACCTGCTCAGCTTCAAAGTGGCACCAGCTATCGTATGTGGCAACACTGTGGTGGCCAAGCCCAGCGAGATGACCTCAGCTTCGACAAAACTGTTGTGTACAGTCTTCCAGCAAGCTGGTAAACATTGTCATTATCATCTATTTCTTCTTATGTTATCTTCATCTTGTTTCTCCTTCAGAACCCCAGGTGAAACAATTTACTGAATTGGGGTGGGGTAGGGGTAGTGGTGTTGTTAATAGCAGCAGAGAAATAATGAGCTGACTTCTCAAGAAACAAACAAAATTATGAAAGTGGGTGTTCAAAATTTGCAAATTTCAAATGACCCCCCAGGTCTTAAGGAAGGTGAGACTGAGTGCCAAGTTTTATAGGAAATGGAGGGGAGGAAGACTAATGTGTGGTCAGGCAAAACATACTGGCTTAGACCCTCATCTTGACTTCCTCGTAGTCCTCCCTGGAAATGGGCTGTTTTCATGGCAGCCTGGCTAACAAGGTGATGGATCAACATGATCCCCGTAGTTGTGAGTGACACGCAGATCAAGCCAAGCATAGCACAACTGCCTGGAGGACCCCGGTCAATCTTTATCAGCACACTCGGGATGTGAGGAAAGCTACAACAAATTGCCATTCAACATCTTTTTCAGCATGCAAAAAAGAGTAAATCTGTTCATTGTGGGTATTCAACAACAACAACATAGGAGATGGACAATAAACTCTGAAGTCCTGTGTACACACTATGCTTGTAAGAGAACGCTCTGCAGTTGAAAGGTGAAAAGAGCAGGTTGTTGCCGCTATCCGGGACAAATTAGAAATGTGAAAAAAATTAACAAATTTCAACCCAATATGCCACCAACCTTCCCCAAAGACTAGTGAGCCGAAGTGAAGGCTGAGTGTAGCCAGTATATATTATCTGACCCAGACTGACATGTCTGATCAGCAAGTTGCTGCAGAAGACGGATGTGTCGGACCGAAAGATGCAAATATCGCAGTCAAGCTGTAAACTAGTGACACAACGCATTCCGTTCTCCGGACTACATCCTGCTACTTGCAAAGCCCTGTTCAAGGCTTGGTAGCGAAAGATTGAGAACGAACACAGAAGAAGAAGAAGATGATCAGTATATTGGGCCTGACTGAGTTAGTCTTCCTCCTGCTGTGCACTAATGTAGTCTGGCTAATAGATTTAGGATCGCAATCGGAGGGCAAACCCGGTCCCAAAAAAGTAAGCTGAAATCGAAAGTGTCTGGCCGAAAAGCGCAGATATCGCAGCCTCGATGTAAACTACGGCACATGTCAGCATGTTTATTTCAGGACTAACACAGAAGAAAATACAAACCAAAGGAAGTAATATTGCAAGAAGAACCTACTACTGATAACCTTCAGCTACCTAGCAGTATGCATACACTTGCCTGTTTGAATACCAGAATTCCAAGTAATTAAGATCCCTAGTTTAGGAGTAATGAAGCAGTCAATGACCACTACTGCCAATTACATTGTGTAGGATAGCATTAAACTCCCTTAGACAAAAAGCTTAGAGAGAAACAGGCAGGTTTTTGTCAGATCATATAGCTGTGCTACGCATCATAGTAGAACAAAGCATTGAATAGAAATCATCCCTATACGCAAACTTTTATAGACTATGAAAAGGCGTTTGACAGTGTGGATCGAAGTACTCTATGGCAACTGTTGAAACACTATGGGATACCAGATACGTACACAGCCCTCATCCAAGAATGTACAAAGACACAGTTAGTAGAGTGGTACAGGAAGGAGCATTGACTGACAGCTTCAGGGTGCAAACGGGTGGGTGAGACATGGATGTCTGCTCTCACCGTTCCTGTTCTTGTTGACCATATGAAGACGTCAATAGAAAGAAAAAGAACTGGTATTCAGAGGACACTATTATCACAATTGGAGGACCTGGACTATGCAGATGATCTGGTACTTTTGTCACACAGTCATGGCCAAATACAAGAGAAACTTGATAGGGTGAAATAACAATCGGCCAAACTGGGACTGATATCAACATGAAGAAAACCAAACTCCTTAAAGTCAACACTAACAGCAAAAAACCGATCATGCTGGAGGGAGAGCAGTTGGAGGAAGTGGCTACATTGACCTATTTGGGCAGCACAATAGACACATCAGGAGGTACAGATGTAAGGATCAGAATTGGAAAGGCAAGAGGGGCATTCCTGATGCTAAACAAGAAATGGAGATCCAAAGAAATCAAGATTCACACCAAAGTTAGAATATGTAATGCCAGTGTCAAGTTGGTGCTGCTGTATGGAGCGGTGACATGGAAAATGACCAAGGCCAGACAACAAAGACTCCAGTTTTTTGTTAACAGATGCTGATGAAGGATAATGGGCATAAAGTGGCAGGACATGGTGAGGAATGAAGACTTATGGAAAAGGAGCCAACAACATCCATTGGAACAACAAATTAAGCAAAGAAAATGGAACTGGATAGGACATACGCTGCGGAAGAAACAGTCCAACATAGCCAGACAAGTTCTTACATGGAATCCTCAAGGAAAGAGAGAGAGGTAGACCCAAAAATACAAGGAAGAGAATGTGAGAAGAAACTAAAATTAAATGACTACACCTGGGGAACGGTGGGGGCTAGTGGTTAAGTGACACGGCTTACAACCCGAAGGTGCTGGGTTCGCTTCCCATCACAGTACCGGCTGTTACCCTGGGGAAGCTAACCCTTAGAAAATACAGAAGGAAGCATACCCTTATATAAAATGCAAAAATGCATGCTGAAGTCGGATGCACTGGGCAGACAGTTGCAAAATAAAAACAGGGCAATGCACACAGCTTAGGGAATATTAAAATTAGGCGAAAGCATACAAAATAAAATATTAAACCTGGAGAGAGGCAGAAAGAGCAGCACCATGCATGCTGGTGGGATGCTGTCAATGGTCTATGCACCGAGATGGGGGTTTGGCTTGGATTGATGGATTGACCAATCTCTCTCTGCTTTGTTTGATCTGTGGTCATCCTTCATAACTCTGATGAATGTGGCGTCTACTGTACCATTACAGAGCCTATATTTCACAACTAAACATTGCATTCATGTTTTGCAGGTGTCCCGAAAGGTGTCATCAACATTGTGTTAGGCTATGGATGGACAGCTGGGCGGGCTCTGGTTGAACATCCACGGGTGCCTCTCATCTCTTTCACTGGAGGGACAGCAACTGCTAAGCTCATTCGTACAAGCGCTGCTCACCTGAATAAAAAGTTTTCTCTGGAGGTATGGCTAGCGTTTTCTCAAAATTTGTTCTAAAGTGGAGTGAGTGAACAAGCAGTTGGTCTTGAATGAAAGATTCATGGTATATGACTGAATACTAGAACTGGTATGAGACTGTGAAAACTACAACTAGTATGTGACTGAACACTAGAGCTGGTATGTGACTGTGACCACTAGAACTGATTTGTGACTAAACTAATAAGATAGGGATTGACACTGTGATCCCTGTAGCGTTGAGCATGCTGAGAAGCCTTGCATTGCATTATAGCAATGACCCAGGTCCACCTTCTTCAGTATATCCATGGATGTAGGAAAAGCCACTGCCAATTTGTAACCAGAGGAAATGTGTCCAGAGTAAAATAACTCATCGCAAGGGAGGTAAGATCAGTGTCTCGTCATATTGGAGATTGACAGAATACACAAAGATCCCATTTATACTCTGTGCATGTAAAAGAACTTTGGCATTTGAAAATAGATAAGAGTAAGCTGTTGGCTGCCGTTCCGGCAAAATGATACAAATTTTGGTAAAATATGGAATAAAATTCCTACCCAATATGCAATCAACCTTCCCCCAGGCTTAGTAAGTCGTAGGAAGTCAGCATTACAAGATAAAGAAATTACTATGAGTGGAGAACATGGCTGAATGGTTTCAATGTCAGCCTGCCAACAAAAAGGGCAGCAAATCGAATCCCTGGTAAGGCATATGTTGTTTTTCTGTTGGGCATGAAATAAACAAACATAGCCAGTACGCGATGTGGCGACACCAGCGGTGAAGTGGTCTGTAGTCCTCAGCTTAAAAAAAACCCACGACTACCCCAGCAATGGGATAAAAGTCATACAACAGTTTTTATGGATAGCCTTCATTTACATGACAGCGGCATAACCTGCCTGTTTAAATACCAGGATTTCAAGCAAGTAGTTTTGAACAAGGATGATGGCTAGTCATATGTTTGTTCTCCATTTCCATGCCCTCACGTTGTAGTGACGTAGAAGCTTGTGTGTCGCTATGGCTGTAAGGTCATCGGTCTCTATCCCCGAACCAGACATGTTGAGGGCTAGAGACCACACAAATGTATATACAAAACTGTTGCTATCGTTACTGGCTGGGGGACAGCCAAGGGCTAAGGAAGACATCAACATCATCAAGTGTCATGCCATGTAGGATTGAGAACATTCATTTGGTCATAGAACATTTTAGCAAGATGGTCACTGCAGCGGAGAGGTAAAGTGCTAGTCTCTTAAGAAACAAATAAAAACACGAAATGGTGGATGTTTGAATCCTGATACTCAGATGTCCCCTGTACATGCTGTGCATGTAAAAGAAACCTTGACAGTTCAAAATAAAAAAGAACAGGCTCTTAGACACTGTCCAGGCTAAAAATTCTGAAGGTAATGAAATTCCTACCCAAAAGTGGCCTGCATGAAGAACTAGCAGCCTGTGCAGAAGATCTTCTTGTCAATCAAACTCTACAGTATGAAAGAAACAACAGCAGTTTAACAATCAAAGGTGCAACCTCCTTCCCTGCCTCATGTATTCCTACTTCAACTGACCCATCACCCCGCCCATCTCAGACCTCCAACCAACCCATTTATTCTTCTCTCAAATTGCTAATCTCTTCTCCTTTCAACTGGCCCATCACCCCGCCCATCTCAGACCTCCAACCAACCCATTTATTCTTCTCTCAAATTGCTAATCTCTTCTCCTTTCAACTGGCCCATCACCCCGCCCATCTCAGACCTCCAACCAACCCATTTATTCTTCTCTCAAATTGCTAATCTCTTCTCCTTTCAACTGGCCCATCACCCCGCCCATCTCAGACCTCCAACCAACCCATTTATTCTTCCCTCAAATTGCCAATCTCTTCTCCTTTCAACTGGCCTACTGTACCATTCTCCCCTCCCGTCTTTTCCTGCAATCTCAACTCGTCCATGTTATGAAAAAACCCGCTATAAACTTTGGCCTATAACGTTCCAAAACCACAGCGTGTTGAGGAGTCGCGAGACTATGAGTGAGTGGAATTTAAAATATGTAAATATAAAAGTGCCTATTTAAAAATAAAACATTTTTCGCTAAAAATTTTGAATGACCTGTTCAACATCCATCAAAATATGATAACAGGGCGCATAACTATAGATTGTACACACCATTTCAGCTCTCTAGGTTATGGGGAAGTTGGTTAAAATAGGAGAAATAGAAGTCCAAGCAAACATTCATAGCCATGCCTAGTTAAAAACTTCTAAAAAAAAATACCTCTAAGGTAAGAAGAGTGACTAAGTATGCCTGGTTGGATGTTGAACCTCACCAAATGTGTATTAAAATGTTCCTATAATGATTGTCATTGCAGTTGGGAGGTAAAAATCCTGCCATCATTTTTGATGACTGTAATTTGGAGAAATGTGTCGAGACAACGATCAGGCAAGATGTTATTGGTTTCTAATCTTCGATAAATGTACAGCGTTATATTTGAAGTATGATACAACTCTGACCTTTGTTGTAGTGTGTTCACCATTGAATATTGTTTGTTGCTTTCAAATATGATGGAGATCAAGATGCTGAGCAGCGCATGAGCTGCAGCGGTCATCGACTCATAGCCGACTGCTAGCATCAGGGCCAGTGAACCAGAGCTGCCAAGACCCTTCTACACTTCCACACAGTGATCCTGGATAACAGGCTGCAACAGAGCAGACTGGCTAAGGAGAAGGGGTCAAAGAGAGAATGCTAACCCAGTACTAAAAAAATGCTTGCTGAAGTCAGATGTGTTGGACCGAAAGGTTCAAATATCGCAGTCAAGCTGTAAACTACGACACAGCGCATTCCGTTCTCTGGACTACATTCTGCTACTTAAGCCCTTTCAGGGTTTGGTAGCGGGAGATTGAGAACGAACAAAGCCAAACCAAGCATGATGTATGTATCAGCTTTTATTGTCTACCACACTTGTACTTGGTTGCTCTAAAAAGGTAGTCTCATAGCAGATGTAATATTTGATACAGTATGGTGTCTCAACAAATATATTCCACCATTTACCAGCCTAGCAAGTAGTAAGTTGCCCATCGTAAGTGATGATGGAGACATCATCAAACGGTATTGTCTTAAGGATGTAACTTGCGCTGTATTTGGATTATAGTGACAAAAAATCTGCACTGGTCATCAACCTCACTCTCTGGTCCTGAACTACCTTGGACCAATGGCAAGATATTAGTCAAGACGACTGGAGGTAATTCAGGATGCAGGTACTCTGGTCCCACCTCTTTAAGACCAGCGGTGGTTTGAAACCTGCGGCGCTTGAAACCACGCCGTTTCCGTTCATCGCTTTGAGAGACGAGTGTCATACCTCTCTACCACAGCAACCCCAGCATACCAGGTAGGAACATTAGAGATGATCAGGTCAGTCAATTTGTGATAGAATAAAGAAATTAGAGCACAGTCTTGTCATAGTAAATAGCTTTCTTCAGATGTCTACCTTGTACAAATTTTCTCAGGAGCAATGGGGAGGCCAGGATTCAAAGGGCTAACACAAGAATAAAGCCTATGTAACATTGTATCAATAGAAAATATCCATTTTCCTATGGGTCTGCTCAAAATGCAGTGATATTGTTTCAACAATAATATAACACTAACATGCACCTTGTAACAGAATATTTATTTAATTTACGTTGCAGGTCAAGTTTTATGAACCAGGGCGAGGTGTGCCTGTGTACAAGTCGTATATTTGTCCAGAGAGGCATCTTTGATAAGTTCCTTCAAGCATTTGTTGAGAAGACCAAGTGAGTTGTTGCTGAATGATTTTGTTTCTTCTTCTTTGTACTGGACGTCTAATTAGTGTAGTGTTAGCGCACTTGCATTTCAATACAAAGTTACAGGGTTCAACTCCCACTACCTGCAGACTTCAGTCGACCCAGCTTTATAGGGGGTTCATTTGTAAATGGGTACCTGACTTACGGTTAGGGAAAGAAAGGCAGCAAGGAAGAGAACTGACCAACTCACCTCACACAAGCTGTGGTTTAACTTAATGTCTTTATACTGGTTTAGAAGACTACAGTTTCTTGGAGGGTGGTTTTTATCGATGGGCAAGTCCATCTTAATAGACTCAAACATTAGAGCTAAGTAGATCTGCAGCCAGGTAGGCACCATCTAAAGCTGTTGAATTTTTACCAGAAGATCCATGTGCAATAAATCCTGGTCTCCACCGTGATTTGAACATGCATCCTCCGATACCCGATAGGCAGACACCTTACCTTGCGACCACTGAGTCCCCCATAGTACAATGCAGTCTTCAACACTTCAACCCCGATGGCAGTTTCTGATATGGGACTTATTTTTCTTTGTACAAATTGTCCATCCATTTGTCCCTTTTAGAGTCGCGGGGAGCTTACATCATCTTTCTTGGGCCAAGTCTGTTGCTTTGGCTGTTGTAAGACTGACATTGAAGGATTACTCTTATGTCATCTATCCCTCTTCTGCGTGGACTACCTTGTGTCCTGTATTTTTGGTTTGTTTAAAGGTTTTTGCCTTTCTGAATTCTACTGACAAAGGCACACAATCCTTTCAACCCCTTTTAGGTTATATCAGAATGTTTTGACCAGTGTATGGATGCATGTGTGTATCTGTTTATAATGTTTCAATATTTCCTATCCATCTAGTACCCGATCAGCCACAATTGTGAAAACCAGAACGCTGTGTGTTATGGGTGCACAGAGATAGTTGGTCAGGTTGCATTCTCATTAGGTGACCGAACCACTTGATTCTCTCCTCATCAATATATTTCAGAGCAGGGTCTCGCTTCAACTATTCTTCTCACATCTTCATTGCGCATTCTGTCTCTCCTAGTTACGTTGATTGTTTTCTGGAGGCATCTCCTCTCACATGTCGTCATCTTTCTCTCACATCTTCATTGCGCATTCTGTCTCTCCTAGTTACGTTGATTGTTTTCATCTCACATATCGTGACCTTTCTCTCTCAAGATTTTGTTAAATTCCATGTTTGGCACTAGTAACAGAGAGTTGGCATGATTATGCTGTTGATCAGAATTCCTTTTGTGGACATGTTTATGTTAGGGTGTTTAAATAAAGGTGACAGCTGGTATGCATTTGCTTTTGATCTCAATTTCTCTATCTAGACCCCTATCCTGTGTGAAAACACTGCCCAAGTACTTGAATACCTGCACTTGTTTAATCTTGATCCCGTTTACCAAAATCATTAAATGAAATGAAATTACTCTTACAGGGCACTCAAAGTTGGCGATCCCAAAGATCCGGACACATTCTGTGGGGCTTTGATAAGCCAGCAGCACAGAGATAAGGTTGTCAAATGTATTGAAAGTGCTAAATCTGCGGGCGCAACAATTCAGTGTGGATATGGTGTTCTTCCACTTGATCTACCAGACAGATGTCAGAATGTGAGTTGTTCTTAAATAGTTTATCTTCTTCTTCCTCGTTCGTCTTCAGACCTCGATTTAAATGACTCTAACGAAGGCAGCAGTCGACTCAAGGCTCTGTATACTTCCGTACAGCTTCTCCTGAAAGGACACTGGCTGTTGCCAAATGCTACTTCTTCGTTCGTCTTCAGACCTCGACTTCAATGACTCTAACAAAGACAGCAGTCGACTCAAGGCTCTGAATACTTCTGTACAGCTTCTCCTGAAAGGACACTGGCTGTTGCCAAATGCTACTTCTTTTGTCGGTATACAGTGGACAGGACTGCAAAATATGTTCTGCCTTCATGGGGGCTGTGCCGCAGGCACAAAGGTCTATATTGCCAATCTTGAACTTGTTGTATAGATGACATCTCAGTCTGTTGTGACCTGTGCGTAGCCGGAGAATGATCACCTGGTCTCACCTGGAGAGTTGATAGTAGGCATCGTTTTCTATGTGGCCAGGGTGGCCTTTTTTCTATTTTGCACTGTACGTTGCCCTGATGAATGCTTTAGTCTCATTGTATGTGATTTCTGTATCACTCTGCTGCAGCATTCCTCCCTCTCTGGCGAGTCTGTCCGCCACCTCGTTGCCTGGAATGTTGCAGTGGGCTGGTATCCACTGGATATTATGCTTTTTTTGAAGCACTGGGACAGGCGGTTGAGCGAGTCTTCAAGAGCACGGAGTTCATTTTTGTGCTGGTTCTTGAGCACCATTAACACTGCGAGGGCGTCTGTGAGAATGACCACTTGCTTTTCTGCCTGCTCCTGATGGCCTGTAAGAGTTTCAGCTGCTTGTCTCAGTGCACTGGCTTCGGCACTGAAGTTGCTGCAGCGTCGCCCAGTGGAAAATGCTGCTGAGTATACTACGCTTTTTAGTTGTTAGTGATGCCTCCTCCCCCGTTTCCAATGGCATCTTTGGCTGAGCCATCTGTATAGGTGTGTGTCCAGGCTGTTGGTGGACATTTTTGGTTGATGTAATTTGAAACCGTGTGTTTTTTCTGTTTATCTGCTTGTGGTTTTTGTGTCTTTGATGTTGGGGATATTGTATATAAGATCAGGGAAGGGTCTTCGGATGGAGCATGCTGGTATTAGTTTTATTTTTCGTTTAAAAGTGCAGCATTGTTTTTAATCTTTTCTTTTTCCTGGACTGTAAAACTTTTCCTTTTTAGCCTGCCACGTTCCAGCCCATTTAGTTTCTGGTGCATCGGGTGGTCCATGATTCTTTTGAATTTTCCCGCTTGCTGTAAGATTCTGCAGTCTCGGCAGTCTTCCATTGGCTGTAGCCCAGTCATGGCCTCCAGAATAATTTTCTTATCGCTCGACATATTTTCTCGACATTAGCAGTGGAACGACAATGTTTTTTTGGCATAATAACACGACCCTGCGAGGTAAAGGTTTAATAAGATTTGAATGTGAATAGTTGTTCTTGTGATGGTATCAAGTGCTGTTTTTAGAATTCAATTTCAGCATTGACCAGTTATCAACAATCATCAAAACCTTTCCAGTTCCCTGTGGAGCATAGGTCTTCAACAAATACACGCCAAGTCATCAAATGTCCCAAAATCTACTGAAGTTTTTGAACCCGCAAAATTTCTACTGGATGAGATGCCATGCCCAGGCGTCCTTAATTGCCTTTTATGACATGCCTGGTAGGTTACAGAGTTCTATTCCCAGCTCTTTTTCAGGTCTCTTTGACAATGAGCCATCTGCTGGTTATGATGGTGTGTGTATGTTCTTGGCTGTTCTGGGATTAAGTCAAGTTGCATATCATCATACATTTCTTTTTCTTCTTCGGCTATCATACTGGTAAGGACATTGTGTCATAGTTTAAGTCGAGGCTGCGATATCTGTGCATTTCGGCATACCCATCCGATTTCAGCTGTCATTTTCGGGTACCAGGTTTGACTTCCAACTGTTTATTTTTGTTGTTTTTTTGTGTTCGTCTTATTTATTTCTCTATTCCACAAGGAGGGGTATGTTGTACTATGTTTTTTTGTGTTCGTCTTATTTATTTCTCTATTCCACAAGGAGGGGTATGTTGCACTATGTTTTTTTAAAATTTTCACCTGTCGGCCCAGTGCATCCGACTTTGGCATGCATTTTTTGTAAGGGTCTGCTTCTCCTTGCATTTTCCAAGGGTTTGAATCCCCGGGATAACGGCCTAGTGCTGTGATGGGGAGCGAACCCAGCACCTTTGGATTGTGAACTGTGTCACTAAACCACTAGCCCACGCCGTTCCCTCCTCCAACTGCGATCACTATTCTCTAAGCCAGACTACACTAGTGCAGCCTGTTTCCAGGGCCGTTGCTTGAAGGTGGAATAGGGTCTTTGTCAGCTGTGGTCACTGATCTTGATGCAAGCAGTCAGCTGTGAGTCGCTGGCTGCCGTCAACTCATTCACTGCTGCATCTTCACCCCATGTAATACATTTACCAGTCTGAGCTCACATCTCTCAAAGTTTTCTTTGTAGTTGTAAGCCATTGATTGTGAAGGGGTTACTTACCTCTAAAGACAAAACTGGTCAGGCACTTTAGTCTAGCCATGTTATGTTCCGGTCTACTTCGCTGATAATGGGAACTCGACTATTAAGATTTATGGAAGACAAGTATTACGGTAAGCTAATGACCACACCACCTCACAATAGCTGCCAAGCAATGACCACCAGAGAGAAAGCAAAAGAGAAACCAACTTTAAACAACTTGGCAGAGGACTATAGAGGCTGAAATGGAAAGCTATTACACCATGCAAATGAATGCCTCAAACCAAATGAATGCCTCAAACCAAATGAATGCCTCAAACCAAATGAATGCCTCAAACCAAATGAATGCCTCAAACCAAAGGAATGCCTCAAACCAAATGAAGTGGAGGGAGTTTGTTGCTGTGTTGTAAGATTCCATCAGGTTTCACAGGTCATTGGCCATGTATCCAATTTGAAGAAGAAATAAAACTACAAGAAGAGTGCGCGATCTTGGAGAAGCAAAAGCCAAATAAAAATTACCTGTTGTTTGAAATATGTTGCATTGAATGAGATTAATAAAATTTGCAGTAGGTGGCAGCACTGGCTAGGTAGTCAGATGCTAAGAATAAATACAACGTTTGCAGTACATATTGCAAGTCTATATGTGTCTATCTCAGGGTTACTTTGTGCGGCCCACTGTGATTACTGACCTGCCAGATGATGACCCAGCCATGCAAGAGGAAATATTTGGACCTGTCACTTGTGTTGTTCCCTTTGATGATGAACTAGAGGTGAGTGAATGACCAGGGATAGATAAGGTCAGTCCCATCGCAACAATTGCCGTCGGGGATGAAGATAACTCTTCATGTACTAAGCCGCAGTCTATGTGAGATGGGGTGAACAGTTCCCTTCCTTGCTGTTTATACCTTCAACTCACACGTCAGGTACCCATTTACAGCTGGATCGACTGGAGGAGAGGTCGTACCATGAGCGAAGAACCATGACCAGATTTTTTTCTTTCCATCCGTGACTTTGAACCTTGGTGCGCTGTGATCTGATCTTAGCAAGCCAGCTCACTGTCAACTAGGCTACATACTCCACAAGATAAGGGCAGTGACTGAAATTCAGGAAGGCGAGAAACGGAATTGGTTGTTTGTTTGTTAACTCTTTCCAGTCCAGCCTCATTTTGCAGATTTGTGTCTTACAGTTCGAGTCAACGGCAACAACTCAACATGTCAAATAACTTTTTTATAAATAAAATAACTTGATATTAAATAAATTGAGCTATGAAATGTTCTTGATGTAGGCTGGTCATAATCCGTTCTGACTAAATGGCCAAACCACTTGGTTTGTTGAGAGTCAATGTAGGCACTAACTGGGTTTGTTGAGAGTCAATGAAGGCACTAACTGGGTTTGTTGAGAGTCAATGTAGGCACTAACTGGGTTTGTTGAGAGTCAATGAAGGCACTAACTGGGTTTGTTGAGAGTCAATGAAGGCACTAACTGGGTTTGTTGAGAGTCAATGTAGGCACTAACTGGGTTTGTTGAGAGTCAATGAAGGCACTAACTGGGTTTGTTGAGAGTCAATGAAGGCACTAACTGGGTTTGTTGAGAGTCAATGTAGGCACTAACTGGGTTTGTTGAGAGTCAATGAAGGCACTAACTGGGTTTGTTGAGAGTCAATGTAGGCACTAACTGGGTTTGTTGAGAGTCAATGAAGGCACTAACTGGGTTTGTTGAGAGTCAATGAAGGCACTAACTGGGTTTGTTGAGAGTCAATGTAGGCACTAACTGGGTTTGTTGAGAGTCAATGAAGGCACTAACTGGGTTTGTTGAGAGTCAATGTAGGCACTAACTGGGTTTGTTGAGAGTCAATGAAGGCACTAACTGGGTTTGTTGAGAGTCAATGTAGGCACTAACTGGGTTTGTTGAGAGTCAATGAAGGCACTAACTGGGTTTGTTGAGAGTCAATGTAGGCACTAACTGGGTTTGTTGAGAGTCAATGTAGGCACTAACTGGGTTTGTTGAGAGTCAATGAAGGCACTAACTGGGTTTGTTGAGAGTCAATGTAGGCACTAACTGGGTTTGTTGAGAGTCAATGAAGGCACTAACTGGGTTTGTTGAGAGTCAATGAAGGCACTAACTGGGTTTGTTGAGAGTCAATGTAGGCACTAACTGGGTTTGTTGAGAGTCAATGTAGGCACTAACTGGGTTTGTTGAGAGTCAATGAAGGCACTAACTGGGTTTGTTGAGAGTCAATGTAGGCACTAACTGGGTTTGTTGAGAGTCAATGAAGGCACTAACTGGGTTTGTTGAGAGTCAATGTAGGCACTAACTGGGTTTGTTGAGAGTCAATGTAGGCACTAACTGGGTTTGTTGAGAGTCAATGAAGGCACTAACTGGGTTTGTTGAGAGTCAATGTAGGCACTAACTGGGTTTGTTGAGAGTCAATGAAGGCACTAACTGGGTTTGTTGAGAGTCAATGTAGGCACTAACTGGGTTTGTTGAGAGTCAATGTAGGCACTAACTGGGTTTGTTGAGAGTCAATGTAGGCACTAACTGGGTTTGTTGAGAGTCAATGTAGGCACTAACTGGGTTTGTTGAGAGTCAATGTAGGCACTAACTGGGTTTGTTGAGAGTCAATGTAGGCACTAACTGGGTTTGTCTCCACTGTCTGCATCAGCGTGGTGTTGCGGATTTGGTCACGTATTGTCGTTCTGGCTGAAATCTCACACACCGCATCTCGTAGCTCTGGATCTTACTCTTATGGTTGCTAAACAATGTGTAAGTGAAGTAGACTTGGTAGACTTTAACTATGTCTGTAATTCTAAATGTTGTTATTGCTACATCAGGTGATCACACGAGCTAATGGTGTACGTTACGGCCTGTGTTCTACCCTCTGGACGGAGAATACTTCCCGGGTACATAGAGTTTCTCCAAAACTTGAGGTTAGTATATAATCACTTTTTAATCTTTTATCTTGCTAAGGCAAAGGGTCCTTGGATGCTGCATGGAACCAGTACTGACATATGGCAGTGAATCATGGACAATCAGCAAACAAGCATATATATCTTTGGAAGCAAAGGAGATGTGATTTTATAGAACAATGCTGCAGATATTATGGGCTGCAAGGAAGACTAATGATGCAGTACTCGAAGAGACACAAACATAAAGACAACTTATTGCGAAGATCAGAACAAGGCAGTCATTCTTTTGCTGGCTTGTTATGAGAAAAGGTGGTTTGGAGCAAGTTGTGACAACGGGAAGAATACTAGGAAAGAGAGACAGAGGAAGGCAGAGAGAGAAGATGTTGGACAGCCTAAGAGAATGGCACGGGCGACAATCAACAACAGAGTTGGTAAATGATAAACGTGATAGAAGCGGATGAAGGTCTATGTTCGCCAATGGGAACCAGCAGTGCACCTGATGATGATCCTGCTGACGAAGAGTTTGTAAAAAGGAAATGACGGTAATTAATTAAAAAGATTAAGTATGAGATTAATCTAGGACAGATATTAAAACAAGTGGCAGATTTCAATGGTCAGTGCTAAAGAAGTTAGTTGTAGAACAATTTTGGCCATCTAGTTTATCATCATCTGACCCTTGGGCTTTTGAAATTGTCCTCATGTGCCCCACGAGTTATCAAAATTATGTAACTATTGAGTCATAAAAGTTCTCTTTGTATGATCACTGAGTCATCAAAATTGCTTTGGTGTGACCTTGAGTCATCAAAGTTCTCTTTGTATGCCCACTGAGTCATCAAAATTGCTTTGGTGTGACCTTGAGTCATCAAAGTTCTCTTTGTATGCCCACTGAGTAATCAAAATTTGTGTATATGTGTTCCTTGAGTCATCAAAATTGTGAAATTAAGACAAGGAAAACATTTAACTTCAAAGGCAAGTGGCACAGAGGACATCCAGGATCCGAACCAGCAGAAACATACTACTCTTTGCCAAGAAGAGATCATGTGACAATATTCAGACTTCAAAAGGGTCACTGCAGGATGAACAATCATCTGTTCAACGAATTACAATTTGGACACACAGACATGTGTCCATGTGGGAGAAACAAACAAACAGCGGAACATGTTCTGCAGGTCTGCCGGCTCCACGAGAAGAGCAGAGTGACTACATGACGATGAGACAACCCTGAGAAGGACCGCCGGGCTTATGAGGGAGATAGATGTGTTTATTTGAGAGCGAACGACGAAGAAGAAGAATCAAAATTGTCTTTACGTGGCTTTTTGAGTCATCGATATTGTATTCATGTGACCTTTGATTCATCAACTTGTCTTTACCTGGCTTTTTGAGTCATCGATATTGTATTCATGTGACCTTTGATTCATCAACTTGTCTTTACGTGGCTTTTTGAGTCATTGATATTGTATTCATGTGACCTTTGATTCATCAACTTGTCTTTACGTGGCTTTTTGAGTCATTGATATTGTATTCATGTGACCTTTGATTCATCAACTTGTCTTTACGTGGCTTTTTGAGTCATTGATATTGTATTCATGTGACCTTTGATTCATCAACTTGTCTTTACGTGGCTTTTTGAGTCATTGATATTGTATTCATGTGACCTTTGACTCATCAACTTGTGGCTCTCAAGATGGCTTGAGTTATAGACCCATGTGTCTAAGGCAGGGCACGACAAAACTCGTGTGCCATGTTGCATGCGCATAGAAATTATACTATGGTGCCAAGAAATTGTACTATAGTGGCAAGAAATTGTACTATAGTGCCAAGAAATTGTACTACAGTGCCAAGAAATTATACTATGGTGCCATGAAATTGTACTATGGTGCCAAGAAATTGTACTATAGTGCCAAGAAATTGTATTATGGTGCATAGAAATTGTACTATGGTGCCTAGAAATTCTACGGGGTCACATAACATTCCAGGATCAGTGTCCTATTTACTTGTACAATTTCCCTCATTGCATATATCCAGCACTATGCTTGGCTCAGCACCCCAGGGTATTGATACTCAAGGCCACGCGGTGGAGCACAGCAAAGAATTCATCTATCTCGACAGCATGATCTCATTGGGTGGGCATTGCCACAAAATGTGCTGGAGGCAGGGTCAATTAATGTATTCAAAAATAAATTGGATGCTCACAGTTATAAATTTTTTTTTTTTGCGTTCGCCTTATTTTTCTAATCCCCAAGGCGGTGTGTGTTGCACTGTGTTTTTATTTCACGCCTGTCGGCCCAGTGCATCCGACTTCAGCATGCATTTTATGTAAGGGTCTGCTTACATAAAACACGGCCGGCGCTGTGATGGGGATCGAACCCAGCACCTTCGGATTGTGAGCCGTGCCACTTAACCACTAGGCCACGCCGTCCTCTAACAGTTATTTTTAATATTGGTAGAGTGGAAAAAACTGGTTGTATACAGACTTTGGGGAGTAGCGAGGTCTGGGCTGAACGTCCCACTCGTTAAAGGAAAGTGAAGCGTTTGATATAGCCTCTTCTTTTCAGGTGTAGAGATCGCCGCTGGATTCACTGTTCGGCTTGCCGTTCAGGAGTTTCCATGCCAATGGCATTTCCTACATTATTTTGTCCCCAGCAGCACCTTCAGCTCCTTGTTTCTTACAGAGCCTGCTGTGGGGCGCGACCGAGTAGAGTACCCGGCGGTATAACTGAGCAGGCAGATTGGGCTCATTACCCTTAGTTGGCAGCTAATCTAAGAGAATGTAAACTCTGACTCTAAACCCGGGTAGATAAAGCTTGTTAGCCTGTTCAGGCAGTTCACCTATAGAGGAGGAACTCTTTTTAAACCCACAAGTCCCAGAGAGTGCTGGCTAGTCTTGGGACGATGCGAGTATCATCGGATGTCTCGAGTAACTAGCATCTGCGGTGAATGACTGCCTTGTGGAAACCTCGGAGAGGGTAGGGCTATGGGAGTAAACCCAGACAAAAAATCCGGAGTCGTAGCACCTAAGGCGGATTGTTTAAAAATTCCGGCAGCTGCTGCAGCTGAGCTGGTGCCAAATTGTCATGCTTTGCATTACTTTGGATTGCACCAGCAAGGCACAGAGGGGGGTCCTGTAGTTTGGGCAACCCAGGGTCTCCATATTCAGCGCCCAGGCTTGCGCCCTGAGAGGCTACTCACAGGTTGCCATGCACATGGTCTGCAAAGACTAAGACACCTATGGGGATACAGGCTCTGTAGAGCCTTCTAAACCAATATAATGAAGTTAAGATCATCATCATCATCAGTCCCGTAACCTGAAAGGTCATTGGGGCACCAATACTGCAGATTGTTGAATCAGTTCCTGTCACTCCATTTGGTTTTGGGCCAGGATATTGAATATTCCATCTGGACGAGTTAACCTCAGTGGTACGATTGTCATTGTTGTGTATTGAGAATGCTGGAGCATTTCTGATTTTTCCTGCAATATTGGCGTGTCTTGGGCTGTTTTTGCACCTGGCCGAGCCATTCCCTATCCAGACAATGTGTCCCTCTACATTGTGCATTTTTCTATGATCTCCCTGTCTACTCAAGCATGGCATCACAGGTTCACTCTGTTAAGTCAAGTTAATTATACAAATAGTTAAGAAATGTTTTTTGAATGAGGACCACAACACATTTTTACACAGGTTATATTTGACCTTGGCCCGCCTTACTACAGTTGGCTACCATGCACTAGTTAAATTCCTGTCTGTAACTGATGGGTAATTATACCATTTTTTTGTTTCTTGACTTATTAGGTGGGAACTGTGTGGGTGAACTGTTGGCTTATCCGGGACCTGAATTTGCCTTTTGGAGGAATAAAGGATTCTGGAATTGGAAGAGAGGGGGGTGAATATTCAACAGAGTTCTTCACAGAAGAGAAAACCATCTGCATTCAGTATTAGAAGCATTTAATTGTCTGAACATGGTTTGCACCTGTGTCTGCATATTAGGTGACATGTCTCCTAACATCTTGGCCACCAACTTTATTTGAGAACACAAGGTATAATGGAAGTTTTTGCAAGACATTATTGCAGTGTTTTTCATTTGTTGTACTGTGGACCCCAAGTGATTGCAAATAAAAAAAACAGTTTAACGCTATACAGCATTGTTTTTCAACCAGAGTTCCCCGGATTCCTAGTGTTCCATGAGAAATCCCTAGTGGTGAATAGACTAATCATATGTAAATGTATTTTTTAGTCATTTTTGTGTCTGATTTCATATTCACAATTTTACTATACACATACAGCATATTCTAGGACATTTCTTGGGTATTAAAATAAAAGACTTTTAAATGTTACATACAAAGAAGATCGAGTTAGAAATGAGGAAATACGATTAAGAATTACAACAGCAAAAGGGCCTTTGAAGACCTCTTGGCAACTGTCAAAAGAAGGAAACTCGCTTGGTACGGTCACATATCGAGATCAAATGGTCTTGCAAATACGATCCTGCACAGAAAGGTGCAAAGGCAGACGACGAAGAGGCCGTCCCAAAAAGAGGTGGGAGGACAACATAACAGAATGGACCAATCTCCGAACAGAAGAGGCACAGGCATCGGCCGCTGACAGAAGGGTGGTGTGGGGTTGTGAGGATGTCTTCATGTGTGCCCCAATGACCTCACAGGTTACCGGATTACCTGACCTGGCCTGATTATAATAAAGTTTTCAATTTGTTATATTAATTATAAGTATCATGGACCCCAAATTAAGTATTTGTGTACCAAAAGGCAAGCATAGGTTTCATATTTTTGTTATCTAAATTGGCTTCAAAAATAACATTTCCTTGACATCTATATTTTGTTCATGTGAGATTTGACCTTGATTTATCTTATGACTTTTCAGCATGGTCAATCAACGATTCAGTTATTGTAGCAGTTATTATATGTTTTTGTTCTGTTTATGTGTGCTATGTAGGATATTGGTTATTTATGTATATTTTGTGTGTGTTTACAGGTATGGGGTTAATTTGAGGTCTCTTGAACAGGCATTTTGATTTCATTTTATTGTGTATTGTCAATAAACTTGAGAAAAATGTCAGGTATTTTTTGCTTAAACCAACTTTCAGATAAATAAATGATGTTTTCCTGATGAACTTGAAGTTTATTAAAAGGAAAGAAAGACATTTTTAATTATATATTGTTGTTTCGAATGCCCATAATGAGAAGGTCTATTATTTTGTGCATCCTGAAACGGACGATAAGTGGTGGGTTCCAGTAGCTTACCTCACATCCTGAGCATGCTGATGAAGGTGGATGGAGGTCCTCCAGGCGGTTGTGCTATGTTTGGCTTAATCTGTATGTCGCTCACTACTTAAGGGATCACGTCAATCCCTCACCTTGTTAGCCAGGCTACCATGAAAACAGCCTGTTCCAAGAGAGGGCTACGAGGAAGCCGAGGTGAGGGTCTTGGCCAATATATTTTGCCTGACCTTGACTAACATGTCTGATCAGTATATTTTGCCTGACTCTGACTAACATGTCTGATCAGTATATTTTGCCTTACCTTGACCAACATGTGTGATCAGTATATTTTGCCTTACCTTGACTAACATGTCTGATCAGTATATTTTGCCTGACCCTGACTAACATGTCTGATCAGTATATTTTGCCTGACCCTGACTAACATGTCTGATCAGTATATTTTGCCTGACCCTGACTAACATGTCTGATCAGTATGTTTTGCCTGACCCTGACTAACATGTCTGATCAGTATATTTTGCCTGACCCTGACTAACATGTCTGATCAGTATATTTTGCCTGACCCTGACTAACATGTCTGATCAGTATATTTTGCCTGACCCTGACTAACATGTCTGATCAGTATATTTTGCCTGACCTTGACTAACATGTCTGATCAGTATATTTTGCCTGACCAGATGTTAGTCTTCCTCCCCATTAATGATATATAATAATGTGTATTCAGGGATTCACTGAGATATAAATATTATTTCCAGAGTTCTGCAAAAGTTAAACGGTTGTGACGCACTACTATATAGGCTGACCTAATTTTTTAAAAAATAGTGTCTTAACATCCAAGGCAAGATTGTTATAAAAAATTCTGAACCACAGCTAAACAATTTAAGACAGCAGATACGCACCTTTCATTCTTTGTTTTCTTATAGATAAAAAAAACGACCAAAATTTGCAAAAAATTACTCGCCGCACAAAAATATCATGACCATTCCAGTTCAGATCTCTGCATGTCAAATAGTTTATCTAAATAAAATAAATTATCATAGGCATCTCAGTCTCTGTAGACCATGCGCGTGGCGCCCTGTGAGTTGTGTCCATCTCAGTCTCTGTAGACCATGTGTGTGGCGCCCTGTGAGTTGTGTCCATCTCAGTCTCTGTAGACCATGCGTGTGGCGCCCTGTGAGTTGTGTCCATCTCAGTCTCTGTAGACCATGCGTGTGGCGCCCTGGGAGTTGTGTCCATCTCAGTCTCTGTAGACCATGCGTGTGGCGCCCTGTGAGTTGTGTCCATCTCAGTCTCTGTAGACCATGCGTGTGGCGCCCTGTGAGTTGTGTCCATCTCAGTCTCTGTAGACCATGCATGTGGCGCCCTGTGAGTTGTGTCCATCTCAGTCTCTGTAGACCATGCGTGTGGCGCCCTGTGAGTTTTGTCTATCTTAGTCTTTATAGACCATGCACATGGCACCCTGTTTGTTGTGTCTATCTCTATCTCTGTACACCATGCGCGTGGCGCATTGTGTGTTGTGTCTTTCTCTGTCTCCTGTATTTTGACACTGTCTGCTATGGCTGTAAAGACTGATCTGCGAGTGACAGTCCCTGCCACAGACCGCACAACCTACTGAAGTCTGACTCGCCGGGGTGTTCCTTAATCTCTTCAGTCATTCTCTTTTCTCTACAGCCAGAAGGCCTCTACAAGCGTCAGCAGCCACTATGCCCCCTCCAACTAACTGTCTTCAAACAGCTCGATCCTGAACAATTTCTTCCCAGTCGTCGGATGGGATGTTACATGACTTCATGTCCCGGATGGGATGTCACATGACTTCATGTCCCGGATGGGATGTCACATGACTTCATGTCCCTCTTGCAAACGTCCTTGAATCACAATATGGGACAGCCTATTCTTCTAACTCCAGTGGCTAGCTGGCGATAGAGGATATCCTTTGGCAGCCTCTCCTCTTCTATGTGGTAAACATGCTCCAACCACAGAAGACGTCGCTGGCTCAACAGCGAGTACATACTGTGAGTGTTTGCTTTCCGTCAGACCATATCATGCCGCCGTTCCTGCCTAATATAAGTGCTCCAAGTCTCGTTTCCATACACAAGAGTGCCAAGAACACAGATCTGATAGACTCGGGCCTTGGTGTAGTGAGACAGTGCAGTGTTCTCCCAGACTCTCTTCATTAGGTGGGCCATGACAGTACTAAGCCTACTGTCTTATCTCCTTCTTGAGTGAGTGAGTGTTGCTGATGGCATACCCCAGATAAGTGAAACTATTGACGACCTCCAGAGGGACACCGTCAATCTTAAATTAATGTTAAACAAACTGAGCCAAAGTTATAGCTAATAGATCTAAAGATACACAATTGAATTATCTACGACATAAAGTGGGACAATAAGGGTAACGTCTGGTCAGGCAAAACACACTGATCAGAAAATGTTAGTCAGGGTCAGGAGAAATATACTGGCCAAGACCTTCACCTGACTTCCTTGTTAGTCGTCCTGGAAACGAACTGTTGTCGAAGACAATAGTCTGGCTAACAAGGTGAGGTTTGACATGATCTCTGTAGTAGTGAGCGACATGCAGATGAAGCCAAGCATTGCACAACCGCCTGGACGACCCCAGTCCACCTTCATCAGCGTGCTAGAGATGTGATGAAAGCTACTGCAACCTATCACTTAACACCCTTTTTAGGGCGCACATAAGAGTAACCTACTCATTGTGGGCATTCGAAACAACATCAACGACATAAAGTATTTATAATAAAAAATATATATTAGTATGAAGCATTAAATGTGGATGTGGAAGTACAACTATTTTTACTCACCATGTGTATTTGTATTTTTGTTTTATCTGATCCATAACTTTACGGCATTTATTTTCTTCAGTGTCCCAATCAGTCTGAATCAAACTTGTATTAGGGGACGGCGTGGTTAAGTGGCACGGCTCACAACCGGAAGGTGCTGGGTTCGATCCCCATCACAGCACCGGTCGTACCCCGGGAAAGCAAACCCTTAGAAAATGCAGGAGGAAGCAGACCCTTACATAAAATGCATGATGAAGTCGGATGCACTGGGCCGACAGGCGCAAAATGAAAACCACAGTGCAACGCACACCGCCTTGGGGATTAGAGAAATAAGGCGAACGCAAAAAAAACCAAAAAAAACCCCAAAAAATTTGTATTAAATATCCACATGTAATCCAGATGTATGATCACTGGCCTGACGAAATAATAAGTAATTTCACAGTTCTTAACCTTTCACCATGCTGCAATAAAAAATTGACGTAATTTCCCCTGCAGCTGCTCTAAATGGTTGTTGACTTTGAGTGCATGTAACCTTTTTATTAGTTGGCCTATAGATATGTATTTGTTGTGTATAGAGACATTATCTAATAAAGAACTTGTTGGTGTTATTGTTTTTGTTGTGTGTGTGTTAGTTTCTGAAATAGAAGAAGATGAAGGTGAACATTTTTAAAAACAAAGCACAAACATTTAGACTCGCCAATTGCGGTACATCGCTTCTCATATAATACATCAAAATCGCAACAAAGTATTGATACTGTGTTTATAATATTAGTACAGCTGTTATTTTACACAAAAAACGTATTTATTACATCAAAATGAATGAACTAAACTGAACTATCTTACAGAGACCTACTTCACCATCCCCAATACAAAATGGGCCAAGTCGACACTGATTGAAAAAGAAGAATATATCTTTTCAAAACTATGTTTTATCAATGTTGATCTAATTTGGTAGTGAAGGAAGTGATGATTGTGTACTATCAAATCAGCGCATTTTTGTATGGTGAGCTGGTTGTGTTTTATATGATAATATCGTCATCGGTCAACGTCTGGCAAAATTGTTAGTCTCCAGAGGGCAAACTGGAGTTTTTTGTTGGAAAAAAATTAAGTAAGTTAAAAAGTTTTAGGAAGATTTATGGAACGGATATAATTTACAAACTCGGCTAAAAATTACGGTGATTCTAAATATGTAAACATCGTAGCTAAGTGAAGGAGAATAATACGTCAATCGTCGATTTTGGTCGAATTGGACAGCAACTGATGTTTTTGTGCCATCGATTTCGATCGGTCTAGAGTTAAAGAAACAACTTACTTTACAGTTTTTGATAGAGACTTCGTAGCCATGTTTGTCCGTGCAGGATTAAAAGGCTATGCAAGTAATTTCTAGTCTGTCCGTGCAGGATTAAAAGGCTATGCAAGTAATTTCTAGTCTGTCCGTGCAGGATTAAAAGGCTATGCAAGTAATTTCTAGTCTGTCCGTGCAGGATTAAAAGGCTATGCAAGTAATTTCTAGTCTGTCCATGCACAATTAAAAGGCTATACAAGTAATTTCTAGTCTGTCCATGCACAATTAAAAGGCTATGCAAGTAATTTCTAGTCTGTCCATGCAGGATTAAAAGGCTATGCAAGTAATTTCTAGTCTGTCCATGCACAATTAAAAGGCTATGCAAGTAATTTCTAGTCTGTCCATGCAGGGTTAAAAGGCTATGCAAGTAATTTCTAGTCTGTCCATGCACAATTAAAAGGCTATGCAAGTAATTTCTAGTCTGTCCATGCACAATTAAAAGGCTATGCAAGTAATTTCTAGTCTGTCCATGCACAATTAAAAGGCTATGCAAGTAATTTCTAGTCTGTCCATGCAGGGTTAAAAGGCTATGCAAGTAATTTCTAGTCTGTCCATGCACAATTAAAAGGCTATGCAAGTAATTTCTAGTCTGTCCATGCACAATTAAAAGGCTATGCAAGTAATTTCTAGTCTGTCCATGCACAATTAAAAGGCTATGCAAGTAATTTCTAGTCTGTCCATGCACAATTAAAAGACTGCAAGTAATTTCTAGTCTGTCCATGCAGGGTTAAAAGGCTATCCGAGTATTTTCTTGTCTGTCCATGCATAATTAAAAAGCTATGCAAGTATTTTTTTAGTCTGTGCACGAGAGAAATGCCATGCAAGTATTTTCTAGTCTGTCCATGCACGATTAAAAGACTATTTTCTATTAACACTGCTCTGACCTAGGAGTTATTGCTTTGTTTTATTATTCAACGTTGCAAAGATGTGCGCATGTTGTCAGTCATTCCACTATTTAACATTGCAAAAATGTGTTTCTTTTCAATCAATAAATGCCATCGCTTTGTTTTTGAGGCATAGATCTTTGACAACCCTCCTTTGATCTTGAACAACCTTTTCTGCCTCTCTCCAGTTGAGATCCATGGACCAAAGTTTCACAGTTTCTTCTCCAGGTGCTTCTTGGTTTACTCTCTTCCTCTTCACCAGTGGATTCCATATCAAGGCCAGGTTTAATGATGCTTTCCATATCGTTTGTTCCATCCAACCCCATTTCCTACATTTGATTGTTGGCTCCACTAGTTGTTGGTTCCTTTCCAATAGGTTTCCTTTCCTCACCATCTCTGGTGGCCTACATGAATTATCCTTCGTAAACATTTATTGACGAACAACTGGAGTTGCCTCTGTATTGTCTTTCTTGGTCTCCAAGTTTCTGCTCCTTTCAGGAGTATCAACTTGACATTATAATTAAATACCCTTAACTTGGTATTAGTCGTTATTTCCCTGGATTTCCATATATTATTCAGTAACATGAATGCTGTCCTTTCCTTAACAATTCTAGCCCTTACATCTGCCTCTGTGCTCCCTGAAGTATCAATGATGCTGCCCAAATATGTGAAGGTGTCCACCATTATACTTAACTTAACTTAATGTCTTTATACTGGTTTAGAAGACTGCAGAGTCTGTATACAACCAGTTTCTTTTATATGCATAGCTTTTATTTTTAAATGCATTAACTGTCCCTGACTCCACTACTTCCTGTGGCAATGCATTCACCACTGTCTGACTAAAAAAATATTTCCTTATATCCAATCTGGACCTTTCTTTAGTTAATTTATAGCTATGCCCTCTTGTTCTTGTAGGTGTTTGTATTTTAAAAAACTTGTTATAGTCTAATTTATTTGTTCCTTTGATTATCTTATAAACCTGTATTACGTCACCTTGAATTCTTCTCTTTTCTAGACACTGAAGGCCGTTTTTTTCAGAGTATTTCCTCATAATTGTAATTCTGGAATCCCACTATCAACTTTGTTGCTCGTTTATCCTTTCCAGCATGTTTATATCCCCTCTATGATAAGGACTCCACACCTGTACACAGTACTCCAATCTAGGTCTAACTAAAGCTTTATACAGTTTGATTATCACTTCCTTGCTCCTATGTTTAATATTTCTTTTTATCATATCTAACATTGCATTTGCCTTTTTCACTGCTACCTGGACTTGCTCACTCACTTTACCTGTATGATCTATTATAACCCCTAGGTCCCTTTCCTTTTCTATCATTCTAATATTGTTCACCAGAACATATCCTGCAGAACTGCCCTACTTATACAAACCAAAGAGAGACAGTTTGGCTTGGAGAGCAAACATGCTTGAAAAGCTGTGGGGGACTAGCGAAGACCTGAAACGCACAGACACCTTCGTGAACCTCACCGGACTAGAAGCACAGCATCAATTGGTCGAAGAAGTAAATGAAAAACTCAGTACCTTTGCAATGAGAAGCAAGTGCTCTAACTCATGAATCTTCAACCTTATTTGCCCCATACACCCTTTCACCAAATGTCAGAATGTCATTTCCCCGTTTTCCAAGAGTGTCGACTCAGAAGATGCATTCCAAATATTATATATATTATATTGAAAATTTTATATTTCTTCTTTATCAGTACATATACATTTACTTGGATTATTTTTATAGTATTTTACAAATGTAATAGCAATAAAAACTGTTTCTTGATTTTAATATTTGTAAATTTTGAACTAGTTGCTTGATCAACTGAAGTGAAGCATAATTCTCTTCATGAAACCCTATAAATTCCTCCTGGATGGGCAATCCCCACTAGTTGAGGACCCACTCAAACCACTTAGATGCTCAATATTTTATAGATTACACAGAAAGTCAGTACAATATTCCAGTAATTGATGGGCACAAGATGATGAGCAGTGCATGAGCTGTAGCAGTCAGCAGCCCAAAGATTGTTCTCTGAATGATCGTATGATTGTCAGATGATGGACATGTTTCATTGTCTGTTAATATGATGACCTGTTATAGAAAGATTGTTCTCTGTATGATTGTCAGATGATGGACATGTTTCATTGTCTGTTAATGTGATGACCTGTTATAGAAAGATTGTTCTCCGTATGATTGTCAGATGATGGACATGTTTCATTGTCTGTTAATGTGATGACCTGTTATAGAAAGATTGTTCTCCGTAAGATCGAATGATTGTCAGACGATGGACATGTTTCATTGTCTGCTAATGTGATGACCTGTTATAGAAAGATTGTTCTCCGTAAGATCGAATGATTGTCAGACGATGGACATGTTTCATTGTCTGCTAATGTGATGACCTGTTATAGAAAGATTGTTCTCCGTATGATCGTATGATTGTCAGATGATGGACATGTTTCATTGTCTGTTCATGCGATGACCTGTTATAGAAAGATTGTTCTCCATATGATTGTCAGATGATGGACATGTTTCATTGTCTGTTAATGCATAGTGTCGGTCAGTACATTATATTAATTTGCTGAGCGATTATAGTAGTAAAACTGGGAGAGTTCAAAACGTCGTTCCCTCATGTTCCAGTCTCTCTCTTATCGCCTGTGGAGTTTAAAAAATAGATAGGAATGGTTAAAATACCGCTATGGAACAAAATCAAGAACCTAACCTACGTTAGATACAGAAATAACATACAATGAGACTAAAGCATTCATCAGGGCAACGTACAGTGCAAAATGGAAAAAACGACACCCTGGCCACATAGATGATCATTCTCCGGCTACACACAGGTCACGACAGTCTGAAATGTCATTTGTACAACAAATTCAAGATTGGTACTACAGACTTTCGTGCCTGCGCCACAGCCCCCATGAAGGCAGAACATAATTTGCAGTCATGTCCACAGTATACCGACAAAAGAAGTAGCATTTGGCAACAGCTAGTGTCCTTCCACGAGAAGCTGTACGGAAGCGTAGAGAGCCTTGAGTCGACTGATGACTTCGCTAGAGTCATTGAAGTTGATGTCTGAAGACGAACGAAAAAGAAGAAGAAGAAATGAACCAGTTGAAGCTTCCCGTTGGATCCACTACTAGGGAATTGCATGTTTACATTGTGATTCGAATTATTCGTTTATAGGTCTAGTGATATTGCGAGCTTAATATCTGAGTAGCAAAATGCCCTTTTGTCGCTATGTGCAACATTCTTTTATAGGTCTAGCGATATTGCGAGCTTAATATCTGAGTAGCAACATATCCCTTTGTCGATATGTGCTGACATTTTTCGCGCCAGCCGAAGCACATCAGTACAAGTACAGTCAACCTCCATCAAGATGACTTCAGCAAAAAGCTTTGCATGATCTTGCAGTAGGAGTTTATGTAACAGTTTACTTGCATGATGAGGTTGCTATCCTCATGCACAACTCTCTTTATTCACGCCTTTTATTACATGCATGGAGTTCAATCAATCAAATCAGAACAAAAAGGCATAGCTTCAAAGAAAGGTCAAGATTGGACATTTGGAAATATTTCTTTAGTCAGAGAGGGGTGAATGCTTGGAATGCATTTCCACAGGAAGTGATGGAAGCAGGGGCAGTTGATGCATTTAAGAATAAATTGGATGCGCATAGCTTATTGAGCAAGGAAATGTAAATGAAACTGGTTGCGTACAGACTCTGCAGAGTCTTCTAAACCAGTATAAAGACGTTAAGTTAAGTTAAATCAAGATCAGTCATCTCTTTTTCTTCTTGAAGCACAGATCCAGCATTGTATTTGACTTACCATAACCAGCTTTTAGGAAAGACTTTTTCTAGTTATTTGCAGTACGATAGCGATAATTTGTACATTTTGAGATTGCCACATGCATGGACAACTCTTAGTCCTCGCGTTCAACATGCAATGAATGTTTTGGCCACTCAGGAGAAATACATACATCGCTCACTTTAAGATTGTTTGCCCTTGACCTACTGTGACAGTATTCTGTGGCGGTTATATTCTACCATTCTCAGTAAGGGACCCCAGATACACTATGGGAGGTCATGTTATTGATAGATTTGAAACAAGCAGCGATAACGATAGAAAATATATGAATTTGAATTGCATGTGTTAAGCTTTTATAGAAGTGTTCATACATGGTTGCGAAGTTTCGATGGCTCACAAACAAAACATGTCTGTGTTCAGATTCCTGATCTGACAGGGTCGTACACCTATTAAATTTCGTGCTGAATATGGTTTAACCAAGCTGTAAAGTGCAAAACACAGAACAATATACTGCCTCTTAGGAACCACGGTAAACGAGGCAAAAAAAAGAAATATAGCTTTTTAGTGTTTTCTCCAGTATCGCTTTGTGTCTTTTTTATTAAATGGCTTGCTGGCTTAGGGTCGTTCGTTCTCAATCTTGCACCACCAAGCCCTGATATGGCTTAAGTAGCAGAATGTTGTCCAGAGAACGGAATGCAAATGTGCTGATCGGTGTGGATCGCACAGAACACGGCCAGGCACTTGAGCATCCGTGGTCAACCACTGCATCCGAGCTCATATCCAGTCGTCCTGACTTGTCTTGCCACTGGTTAAAGTTGGACTCGAGCGAGAGAGTGTGGTCGACAAACTGCGCAACCCTTTCTCACTTAAAGGAGATTCATCGCGCAAGTCATTCTCTTTTCATGTATCCAGTACTAACAACCAGGATTTACAGAATACTTGACTGGATGGACTGGCTGGGTGCAAAAAGTAAAGGTTCGCGATGGACGAACAACATTGTGATTGACCCTGACGCAACGTCCTGGACAATATGTTGTGCTTGACCGGACTAGCGTCTCAGTTACCCACAGATATTATCTTAAATATCACTAACCTCTAGCTGATTGCTAGCATAACCGGCACTTCTGAAATTATGCAATGATGTTTATAAATGAAAATAGTATTTGCTAGATCTACGTCAACAATAAAGTCACATATTTTTGTATAACATAACAAGCATTATTACATAGCACAAAAAATCGCTCACTTTCATCATTATCATCATCATCATCATCATCATGTTGCATGTCATTTGCAGAAAATCACTTTCACAACAGCTGATCTGTAACTCGATCTCTAGCCCGAAGTATCGCCTCTATCGTTGTCATCGTCAGTGCCTCCGTGATGTCTTGAGTCCATCTTTTCCTCGGTCTGCTTCAGCCTCGCTTTCCAAGCACCAAACCCTCCTGTATCGTTCTTTCTAGGTCAGTATGGCGTTTGATGTGGTCAAACTATTTTACAGTAAAGCAAGTGGTCATTTTCACATACGCCCTAGCAGTGTAATGGCCCTCAAGAGCCAGAACAAAAAATAAACTCGGTGCTTTGGCAGACTCACTTGAACGCATGTCCCAGTGCTTAAAAAAAAAGCAGTCCAATGGACACCAGCCCACTGCGACATTCCAGACAACGGGGAGGCGGACAGGCTCGCCAGAGAGCGAGGAATTCTGCAGCAGAGTGATACAGAAATCACATACAATTAAACTAAAGCATTCATCTGGACAACGTACAGTGCAAAATGGAAAATAGGATCACCCTGGCCACATAGAAAACGATGCCTTCCATCAACTCTCCAGGCGAGACCAGGTGATCATTTTCCGGCTACGCACAGGTCACAACAGACTCAGATGCCATCTATACAACAAGTTCAAGATTGGCACTACAGACATTTGTGCCTGTGGCACAGCCCCCATGAAGGCATAATATATTTTGCAGTCCTGTCCGCTGTATACCGACAAAAGAACTAACAATTGGCAACAGCCAGTGTCCTTCCACGAGTAGCTGTACGGAAGCGTACAGAGCCTTGAGTCGACTGCTGCCTTCGTTAAAATCATTAAGTTGAGGTCTGAAGACGAACGAAGAAGAAGAAGAAACTATTTTAGCTTTCGAGACAAGATGTTGTTTACTAACCAATTTTGCTTGATATTAAGTAGGATCTATAGTATATCTGTATCTTTATCTATATCTCAAGCAGATGTGGATATATTGAGATCGGATTTAGATAAAATTCGAGAGTGGTTTGTAGGTTCGCAAAT
Organism: Ariolimax columbianus; assembly: GCA_036924085.1. Lineage (NCBI taxonomy): Eukaryota > Metazoa > Mollusca > Gastropoda > Stylommatophora > Arionidae > Ariolimax > Ariolimax columbianus. The sequence continues at coordinate 60,476,117 of JAVGWX010000016.1, read as the reverse complement.
GGAGTTTAATGTAGATAAATGTACAGTCATCCACATGGGTAGATCCAATATGAAACATAATTACAGAATGGGAGAGAACAATATTAGAAAGATAGATAAGGAAAGGGACTTAGAAGTTATACTAGATCATACAGGTAAGGTGAGTGAGCAAGTTCAGGTAGCAGTGAAAAAGGCAAATGCAATGTTAAGTATGATAACAAAATAAAAATTAAACATAGGAGCAAGGAAGTGATAGTCAAACTGTATAAAGTATTAGTTAGACCTAGATTGTAGTTATGTGTACAGGTGTGGAGTCCTTATCATAGAGGGGATACAAACATGCTGGAAAGAATACAAAAAAGAGCGACAACGCTGATAGTGGGATTCCAGAATTACAGTTATGAGGAAAAACCGGCCTACAGTGTCTAGAAGAGAGAAGAATTCGTGTGACTTAATACAGGTTTATAAGATGATCAGAGGAATGGATAAATTAGACTATAACAGTTTAAAAAAAAAATTCAGCCACCAACTAGAATAAGAGGGCATAGTTACACATTTAACTAAAGAGAGGTCCAGATTCAATATTAGGAAATATTTTTTTAATTAGAGAGTGGTGAATGCTTGGAATGCATTGCCATGGGAGGTAGTGGAGGGAAGGACAGTTAATGCATTTAAGAATAAATTGGATGCGCATAGCTTTTAGAGCAAGGTGATGAAATGAAACTGTATGTATACAGATTCTGCAGAGTCTTCTAAACCAGTTTAAGGACGTTAAGTTAAGTTAAGGATATCTGCAGTTTTTCTTTTTGCTATCCATTGTATTTTGAGCACTTTTCTGTAGCCCTTTAGTTCAAAAGATGCAATCCTTTTCTTAAGTGTTTGTGTGGGGGTCCACGTTTCACACCCGTATGTCTTCATCGGTATAATGCAAGTTCACAGAATAGTTATTTTCATTTTATTAATGTTCTGTCATCAGTTTCTCATTTTATTGAACCTCTGCATTGCCGTAGCCATTGGCGCTTATAACTGAGCCGAGGTACTCAAAGCTTGTGACTTTCTCAATCTTCTGTTGTTCTAAAATAACTTTAGGTTTGGTCTTTGCCTTGCCTGTGATCGTTATCTTGGTTGTACTTTAAATTCAGGTATAGATTTTGGACTTCGTTGAGTTACGGAGAGTGATTCCGACCAAGCATCTCTCAAGAGAGGCATTGGGCCACTCTCAATTTGTCCTCCAATGATTTTGGACCGTTTTAATGAACTAGAAGGCTTCCCAGTCCCAGCGGACACGGTCTTGTTAGTGCAGGTTGCAGATTGTTCTGCATATATACGCAGCACGTTCATTCAAACACTAATATAATTAACTTTCTTCTATTTTAAATGTATTGTGTTTCTATTGAAATTGTTAAGAAAGACACATATATCACATGTACTTTTGTGTTTGTTTTGTTAACTATTTCTATATAACTGGTTCTTTGCTATTGTATTTTATGTATTTAAAAACATTATTCCGAGAAGGGGTACGTGACATTCACTTGACAAGGGAGACCATAGAACACAAATGGCTAACAACTTTCCCTTAGACGATTAACAAAAACCTGTCTTGACATAGTCGCCATCACGGCCTGCGATGGGCATCAGAACATGACACAACCGTTGAGTTACAGGAACAATTTGTATCTACAGTTAACATCATTTGCTTAAATAAGAATGATCACCAATGGGCAGCAGCGTGCGGTGACTTTTTTTCAAAGGGGGTCAATGTTCGAGAACACCTTTAATTTTTGGGCTAAAGAGAAATACTCTCTATTTAATGTAAAATATGTAACTAAGTTAACGTCTTTATTCGGGTTGAGAAGACTACCTCTTTATACTGTTTTAGACGATTATGTCTTTCTACTGGTTTAGAAGACTGTGTCTTTATACTGGTTTAGAAGACGATTTCTTTATACTGGTTTAGAAGACGATGTCTTTATACTGCTTTAGAAGAATATATCTTTATACTGGTTTAGAAGACTACGTCTTTATACTGGCGGGGGGGGGGGGGGGGGGGGGGGGAGATATCGTTGAGAATTGTAACGCAAATTGAGAATCAGATTGTGAAGAATACTACTGCTGTTTATTCTTCTTCTTTTTCTTCTTCTTCTTCGTACGCTGTCAAACGTCAACCTGTATTTTTTCGAAAAAAGCAGCGGTTATCCTGAGGCTGTCGACACTGCCATAGAGCCTGTCTAGTGTTTGCCACTGGTGATGGCTATATGTGCTTTCTTTGGTCCTCGTATGTCGGGCAGTTTTGCAGCAGATGTTCAGCGGTCATTTTCCCGGTACCGCACGTGCATTCGTCAGTGCCACCTATCTTCAGTTTATTGAATAGATGGTACCTTAGTCTGTTGTGGCCTGTGCGGAGTCTGAAGACCACGACCTGCTCTCTTCTGTCCAACTGGTAATAAGCATTGTTTTATGTGAAGCCAGTATGTACTGTTTCCCATTTGGCCATGTATCTGGCTCTAATAAGCCTTTTGGACTCTTCGTAGGTCACACTAGAATCGTGTTGTGGTAGTCTTGCACCTTCTTTTGCCAGTCTGTCTGCCTCCTCGTTGCCTTGGATGTTACAGTGGGATGGAACCCACTGTACCACTACTCTTTTTGGTGCGGACTGCTGGCATAGTTGACAGAGTACTGCTCTTAAATCATTTAGTTCAGTATTTTTCTGGCTTTTTAGTGCTGTGACTACGGATAGGGCATCTGTAAACAGGACTATCTGCCTTTCATTTCTTTTGCCTGTCAGCATTGCTTCTGCTGCAGCCCTCAGTGCCTCTGCCTCCGCTTTGAAATTGCATGAGTATTTTCCAGTTGCCACTGACAGTGTTATTTTTGTACCACTTGGTAGGCTCAGGAATACCTCTGCCCCTTTGTTCTGTGTTGTGTTTGTTACAGACCCGTCGGTGTATGCATGGGTCCAGTCCATGCTTGGGTAGTTTTTCGTTATGTACCTCAGGGTTATGTCTCTTCTTTCTTTTTCAGTTTGGCTGTTATTGTTTCAAACAGCAAGAGAAAGTTGGAAAAATAAAACGGAAAGTTTAAACCTGGACAAAGAAGGGAACAAGCTATGGAAGCTAGTCAGAGCCATGAACGACGAAACCCCGTCAAATAAACAAATTACTATCAAGCAAGGCGAAAACTTGATCACAGGTAAGAAAGCCGCAAACGCCTTTGTCGATCACTATGCCAGAGCAAACCACATCGAGGTCCCTGCAGATAAGCATACAGACATTAGCGAAGAGCTAAAGGGGCACGAAAACATAAATACGGCTCCTGAAGAGCACATGATGGCCAAACTAACAATGCGCGAAATGGAAGAGGCTATGAGAACACTAAAGAGAAGGAAATCTCCCGGAAAAGACGGGATAACAAACGAAATGCTGATGGGGCTGGGCCAAACAGCGAAGGAAAAACTACTATCAGTCCTGAACCAAAGCTGGAAAAGGGGTATTGTACCCCAGGCATGGAAAGATGCAATACTGGTACCAGTACCAAAAACAGGAAAGGACAAAACAGATCCGAATGGATACAGGCCCATAAGCCTACTGAGCTGTGTCGGCAAGCTGATGGAACGGATGATAAACACCAGACTGATGTGGCATCTGGAAGAAAAACGAATACTAATTCCACAGCAAGCCGGCTTTAGACAGCACAGATCCACTGAGGACCAGGTCATCCTCATAGCCCAGGAGATAGAAGATGCCTACCAGGCACAGAAACACACAGTAGCTGTTTGGGTGGATCTGGAAAAGGCATTTGACAAAGTCTGGAAGGATGGACTTAGAGTCAAGCTAAGAAGAAGTGATGTTTGTGGGAAGATGTACAAGTGGATCAACCACTACCTCAAACAAAGAACGGCCAGAGTCCAAGTACAAGGGCAGATGAGCAAAAAGGTGACACTCGAGCAGGGAGTACCCCAAGGGGGAGTACTGTCACCCACACTCTTCCTGGTATATATAAACGATATTACAGAGAATATACCAAGAAGAGTCCATAGCTCAATGTTTGCAGACGATCTGGCTATGTGGACCTCTGAAAAGAATCTCACCATAGCAAGAAATCGGATGCAAACGGCCCTAACATCGCTGGAAGAGTGGGCGAACTCATGGCTGGTCAAAATAAACGAGGAGAAAACCACGTGCACAATATTCTCGCTCTCATTAAAACCCCAAAGTACCAAATTAAGCCTAAATGGCAAAATCCTGCAGCCAAACGACAACCCAACCTATCTGGGAGTCACATTTGATCGGCGCATGACATGGAAAAGTCAGATTGAGAGAAACCGAATGAAAGCCAGAGAAAGAATGGCGATCATGAGGAAACTTGCTGGCACAAGCTGGGGAGCAGACGAAGGCATACTAAAGAAACTGTACACTGGAAGAGTGAGACCAGTTCTCGAGTATGGCATCGCGGCATGGACAACAGCAGCGAAGGCGAACTTCGATAAAGTTAACAAACTTCAAAACCAAGCTATGAGAATCATAACTGGTGGCATGAAGTCAACGCCAATTGTAGAACTTGAAAAGATTACAAAACTGCAATCCATGACCGACAGAAGAGACTGCAGAGCCCAGCTGCAGTCAGAGAAACTCCGAAGACTGACGGACCATCCAATGTACCAGAGGCTAAACAATTTGGGAACTGGGAAACTAAAGCGGAGAAACTTTGCAGAAATAGCCAAAGCAAAGATGCACGAAGACCCCATAAACGCACTAACAACACCAAAACCCATCACTACTGTACGAAAACCTACTTGGAGGCAGGACATATTTCCAGAGGTGGTAGAAAATATACCAGGTATTGCAAACAAAAACTGCCAGACCGAAAAAGAAAGGAGAGACACTACCCTAAGCTTCATAACGAAAAGCTACCCAAGCATGGACTGGACCCATGCATACACCGACGGTTCTGTAACAAACACTACACAGAACGGAGGGGCAGGAGCATTCCTGAACCTACCAAATGGCAGAAAAATAACACTGTCATTCGCTACTGGTAAGTACACAAGCAATTTCAGAGCGGAGGCAGAGGCACTGAGGGCGGCAGTGGAAGAAATGGCAACACACAGTGAAAATGAGAGCCACATAGTCTTGTTGACAGATGCTCTCGCCGTAGTCACAGCGCTAAAAAGCCAGAAAAACACTGAGCTTAATGACTTAAGAGCAGCACTCTGCAAACTGTGCCAGCTGTCCGCACCAAAAAGGGTAGTGGTACAGTGGGTTCCGTCACACTGCAACATCCAAGGCAACGAGGAGGCAGACAGACTGGCAAAAGAAGGTGCAAGGCTACCACAAACAGATACCAGTATGACGTACGAAGAGTCAAAACGGCTTATCAAAGCCAGGTACATTACCAAATGGGAAACCGAACATACTGGTTACACCAAAAACGATGCCTATTACCAGTTGAACCGAAGAGAGCAGGTCGTTGTCTTCAGACTTCGCACTGGCCACAATAGACTGAGGTACCACCTATTCAACAAATTGAAGATAGGGTGTACCGACGAATGCCCGTGCGGTACTGGTAAAATGACTACTGAACATCTGCTGCAGAACTGCCCGACATACGGGGATCAGAGAGAGCAGATGTGGCCATTGCCAGTGGAACTGCAAGACAAGCTCTATGGTAGTGGCGAGAGTCTCAGGACGACCGCCGCTTTTTTCGAAAAAATAATGGTTGCTGTCTGACTGTGTACGCAGAAGAAGAAGAAGAAGTTTCAAATACCTGGTATATTTTCTACCACCTCCGGAATGATATACTGCTTCCAGGTAGGTTTGCGTACAGTAGGGATGGGCTTTGGTGTTAATGTGTTCATAGGGTCTTCGCTCATCTTTGCTTTGGCTATTTCTGCAAAGTTTCTCCGCTTTAGTTTCCCATTTCCAAATCTATTTAGTCTTTGATGCATTGGGTGGTCTGTCAGTCTTCTGAGTTTCTCTGCTTGCTGCTGGGCTCTGCAGTCTCTTCTGTCGGTCATGGATTGCAGATTTCTAATCTTTTCCAGTTCTACAATTGGCGTTGACTTCATGCCTCCTGTAATAACTCTCATGGCTTGGTTTTGAAGTTTGCTAATTTGATCAAAGTTCGCCTTTGCTGCTGTTGCCCATGCCGCAATGCCATACTCGAGAACTGGTCTCACTCCTCCAGTGTACAGTTTCGTCTGTTCCCCAGCTTGTGCCAGCAAGTTTCCTCATGATTGACATTCTTTGTCTGGCTCTCATTCGGTTTCTCTCGATCTGACTTTTCCATGTCATGCACCGATCAAATGTGACTCCCAGGTAGTTTGGGTTGTCGTTTTGGCCGCAGATATTTGCCGTTTAGACTTATTTTGGTGTTCTGGGGTTTGTTTGAAAGCAAGAATATCGTACATGTTGTTTTTTTCCTCATTTATTTTGACCAGCCATGAGTTCGCCCACTCCTCCAACGATGTTAGGGCCTGCTGCATCCGATTGCTTGCTATGGTGACATTTTTTTTCAGAGGTCCACATAGCCAGATCGTCTGCAAACATGGAGCTGTGGAATCTTCTTGGTAGATACTCTGTGATGTTGTTTATATACACCAGGAAAGGTGTTGGTGACAGTACTCCCCCTTGGGGTACTCCCTGCTCAAGTGTCACCTTTTTGCTCATCTGCCCATGTACTTGAACTATGGATGTTCTGTTTTCGAGGTAGTGGCTGATCCATCTGTACATTTTCCCACAAACTTCACTTCTTCGTAGCTTGACTTTAAGTCCCTTTATCCACACCTTGTCAAATGCCTTCTCTAAATCCACCCAAACCGCCACTGTGTGTTTTTTCTCCTGGTAAGCATCATCTATTAACTGGGCTATGAGGGTGATCTGGTCCTCAGTAGATCTGTGCTGTATAAAGCCTGCTTGCTGTGGAATTAGTATGTGTTTTTCTTCCAGATGCCACATCAGTCTGGTGTTTATCATACGTTCCATCAGTTTTCCTACACAGCTCAGTAGACTGATAGGCCTGTATCCATTTGGATCTGTTCTATCGTTTTCTTTCTTTGGTCTTTCGTCTTTCCATGCCTGAGGTACAATTCCCCTTTTCCAGCTTTGGTTCAGGACTGATAGTAACTTCTTCTTTGCTGTTTTGCCCAACCCCATCAGCATTTCGTATGTTACCCCATCTTTTCTGGGCGATTTCTTTTTCTTTAAAGTTCTCATGGCCTCTTCCATTTCATTCATTGTTAGTTTTGCCATCATGTGCTCCTCTGGTGCCATATTGATGTTGTCCTGGCTCTTTTGTTCTTCACTAATGTCTGTGTGCCTGTCTGTAGGGACATCAATGTGGTTTGCTCTGGCATAATGTTCTATAAAGGTGTTTGCTGCTTTTTTTTTCCAGTAAGTATGTTGTCGCCCTGCTTGATGGTAATTTGTTTATTTGATGGTGTTTCGTCATTCATGGCTCTGACTAACTTCCATAGTTTGTTCCTTTCTTTATCTAAATTGAGGCTTTCTGTTTTATTTTTCCAGCTGTCTCTTGTTATTTGGTTTAGTGTTCTTTTGTATTTCGCCGTGATAGCCTTGAGGGCGATATTTGCCTCCATAGATTGTTCTCTCTCTGCCATGTTCCTAGCATTTGAGACTTTGTTTTTCGCTTTCTGCAATTCATTATTCCAATATGGCTTGTAGTTTTTCCTTGCCCCTCTTGAGATGGTTTCGGTGGCTGCTTGCATTATTGCTTTGCTTAGGCTTTCCACCATAGGTTTCAAATTGTTATTCCGTGTGTTGATGGTTTCACATAGCCGATCTGTCAGAATTGCAAATCTGTCCCAGTCGGCTCGTTTATAGTTCCAACGTGGGAGCGGTTTCATTTCCTGTGGGCCTACTTCCATATCAATTTCTAGCCTAATTGGCCTTTTGTCGCTACTTGCCAATTGGTTTAGCACCTGGCGGTCTATTTTGTGGTGAATATCCACCGTGGAAAAGGCCAAGTCTGGAGTAGAGGTGGTATGCCATGTTCTAGAATAGAAGATAGGGCTGTCCTCCGGCCTATTGAAAAGATAGAGATTTGTGTCTATCTCCCAGTCTTCCACTTCATCACCTCTGTTGTCTGTGTCCGAATATCCCAATCTCTCTGAGTGGCTGTTGAAGTCTCCAACTACTGGGCATCTGGAGTCCTTGATTTGCATACTCGAGAGTGACAGGTCTTTGTTGGGTGGGCCATACAGGTTGAAGATGCGGATCTTCGTTTCTTGTGTCATTATGTCGAGTCCTACAATTTCTGCTTGTCCAGTGTGATTGACAGCTACCGCGCTACTCGGTATGCAGTTACGTGTCAGTATCATAACCCTTCCTTTTGTCAAGACTGTAACATGCTAAAGCAACTGCGTTGTGAATACTGACCCACGGAGATGAACCAACACATGCACAATTTTGTGAGAGTCTTGAAGAACTCCCCACCACAGTAGACTTTGTCCATAGAACTGGCCTTTACGTGTAGACTTAATACAATTGTCGGTGAGCTAGAAAAAAAAGGAAAAGAAGAAGAAAAAGAAGAAGTAAATAATGAAGAAGAAAATAGAGAAGAAGTAGAAGAAGAAGAAAAAGAAGAGGATGAAGAAGAAGAGAAAGAAGAAGAAAAAGAAAAGAAGAAGAAGAGAAAGAAAAAATAAGAAGAAGACGAAGAAAAAAAAAGAAGACGACAAAGAAGAGAAAGAAGAAGAAGAAGAGAAAGAAAGAGAAGATACATATGAGTAAATAGTACTACCTGATATTGCCCGAAGAAGAATTGAATGTTTAAATGAAGTATATCGTTAAACAGCAACTAATCTGATTGGCAAACATCCGGCCAGTCTAAACCCTGATCTATGGGTGAGAGAGCTGGAGTGTGTACGCCAAACACGCCAGGAGGTTGAATCACTTCTACATGACACATACTCCAAATTGGCTACAAGACCACATCACAAATAACCATACACTTTTCATTACTACTACACTATTCATACACTTTTGTAGAAAGTTAAAGTGAGATAGACTGGCCAAGTTTCTCGAATGTAAAGTGAAAGGTTCCAAAAGAAACTTCTGTTTAGCGAGCTTAGCGCAGTAAGGCGATCACGTGGACGTCAATAAAAGCGATTCAGTGAATCCTGGCAGTAAATCGTTTAGCCTGAAAAAGACGAGGCCAAAAAGAGCCTTGCATGCAGTTAGCGAGGGTCGACGGGCGATCAGATGGAAGTATAGAGTAGAGGGAAAACCAGCACCAGCTGGTGTTGGCTTAATCTGTCATGCACGCATCCGCCCACAGACTTAAGGGCGCAGTATGACACATGATGATGTTGGTTATTCTCATCGACGGCGATAGGCCCGTTATTTTGTCATGATCACATTTCTTCAAAATCAAGTAAATACTGGATCAAGATGGTGAGCAGCGCATGAGCTGCAGCGGTCAGCGAGCCATACCTGACTGATAGCGTATGGGCTAGCGAACCGGAGCTGCCAAGGCCGTTCTACACGTCCGCGCAGTATTCTAGAAAACAGACTGCAACAGAGCAGACTGGCTAAGGAGATGGGATCGAAGAGGGAATGCTAACTAGGTACTCAAAAAATGATTGCTGAAGTCGGATGTGTTGGACCGAAAGTTGCAAATATCGACATAACGCAATCCGTTCTCTGGACTGTGTTCTGCTACTTAGGCCCGTGTCAAGGTTTGGTAGCGGGAGATGGAGAACAAACGAAGCCAAGCCAAGACAAGTAAATACATTTAATATTCATCACTTCATTGGCGTGTCAGTCACTGATCATCATGCGCCTGGCGCCCTGGCGAAGTTTGCCCAGCTCTGTCTCCCGTATTTCGACACAGTCTGCTATGGCTGCAAACGCCGGTACGTGAGTGGCAGTCCCTGTCGCAGATCGTACAACGGGGCTGAGGAGGCTGACTTGCCGGGGTGTTCCCCGATCTTTTCAGTCGTGCCCATTTCAATGGATCCAGGTGGCCTCTACAAGCGTCGGCAACTACTGTGCACCTCCCAACTGACTGTCTGCAATCGACTCAATCCTGAGCTTTCGGCTTTGCTGTCGCATGACGTCATGTCCATCTTGTATACGTCCTTGAATCGCGGTGTGGGGTAGTCGATTCCTTTAGCTGCAGTGATCAGTTGTCTATAAAAGATATCCTATAACATCCTTTACAATGTATGTAAATATACACTCGCGAGCATACGACTACTCTAAGACAGATGTACAGAAGATGAAAGATACAGACAGCCACATAAACTGGAAAGATATTGTCAGAGGTACAGACGTTGAACAAGAGGGAGAGTGTTTCAAAACACTTTTAGAACAACTAAAAGTCGAATATGTTCCATGTATGGAGGTTAACACCAATCATAAAAGTCGATTACTAGATTTGTAGATAAATGTACAAGAGCTTAAAATAAAGCCTGGACAAAGTATATAAAGGCAAGTAAATCAAAAGAAATATATTTAAAATATTTGGAAAAGCAAAACATAGCTCAGAAAGTAAATAAAGCAGCAAAAATAGACTTCGAAAAAAACTTACTAAAGCTTCTTTTCTAATGTTAGAAATAAACAAAGACCTAAAGACAAGGTAGGCTTTCTCATAGACAGTACAGTGACAATAAGCAGAGAAAATAGGGAGATAGCTAATCTAATAAATCAATACTTTGGCACAGTCTTTACAAAATAAGACTCCTCCAAGATACCAGAGCCTATACATATCTTCAAATGTCAAATGGATATAGTGCAATTAAAATCATTCTGTATTACGGAGGAAATGGTTCTAAAAAGACTGGAAGGATTAAAAGTGGATAAATGTACAGATCAAGATGGTATCCATTCAACAATGCTATTTGAAGTATAGACTAACTAGTAAAACCATTGGCTATATTATTTTCTCAATCACTTGCAAAATGGATTGTTCCAAGAGATTGGAAAGATGCTGGAGTGATTCCCTTATTCAAAAGAGGAAAAAAATCAGATCCAGCTAATTAAGTAAGTTTAACGAGCATAGTCTGTAAATTGTTAGAGTCAATAATGAAAGAAAGCATTGTAATGCATCTAGACAGGTTAAATCTAATCAGAAATAGTCAGCATGGGCTTACTAGAGGGAGACCGTGCTTAACAAATCTATTGGAGTGCATGGAGGTGATTACTAAAATCATAGATAAGGGAGAACCAGTGGATGTTATTTATCTAGATTTTGCGAAGGCTTTTGATATAGTACCTCATCAAAGCTTATTTAAAAAGTTAAAATCACATGGGATAGATGGGCAGGTTGCCGAATGGATTGAAAGTTGGTTAACGTGAAGAAGACAGAGATTGGCATAAATAAGGAGTACTCTGAGTGGTGTGAATTAAAAAAATGGAACAAAATTACAGAATGGGCGAGAACAATACTAGAATGATAGATAACGAAAGGGACATAGGGGTAATAATAGAGCATACAGGTAAGATGAGTGAGCAAGTCCAGGTAGCAGAGAATAAGTCAAATGCAACTTTAGGTAAGATAAAAAAAGAAATATTAAACATAGGAGTAATGAGGTGATTGACAAACTGTATAAAGCATTAGTTAGACCTAGATCGGAGTACTGTGTACAGGTGTGGAGTCCTTATCGTGAAGAGATATAAATATGCTGGAAATGATACAAAGAAGAGCGACAAAACTGATAGTGGGATTCCAGAATTACAGTTACGAGGAAAGACTCAGAAAAACCGGCCGTTAGTGTCTAGAAAAGAGAAGAATTAAACGTGACTTAATCTAAGTTGAGAAGATAATCATAGGAAAAGTTAAATTAGACTATAACAAGTTTTTTTTTCAAAATACAACCACCAACGAGAACAAGAGGACACAGATACAAATTAACTAACAAAATGTCCTAATTGGACACAGGACATTTTTAAAATTCAGACAGTGGTGAATGCTTGGAATGCTTTGCCTCAGGAAATAGTGGAGGCAGAGACAGTTAATGCATTTAATAATAAATAAGATGTACATAGTTATTAGAGCAGGGTAATGCAACTGGGACTGGTTGTCTACAGACTCTGATGATTTTTTTAAACCAATATTAAAAACGTTATGTTAAGTTAAGTTATACCGTGTTTGTTAGCTTACTCAGTACGTTTTATGATTGTGCTAACTTTTTGTTTCACCGCTTCACAGTGTTCTTTGTAGGACAATGTGCGATCCATTGTAATTCCTAGGTACTTAGGTGTATCTTTATGTTTAAGTTTATGCCCCTGCCAACTAATCTTTCAAACTCTCAAGGCTATTCTTACATCCTGTTACAGCCCGCCACTTAACGTCTTTTACAGGGCGCACAAAAAATTAATCTTACATATTACGGGCATTCTACAACAACAATAAATACAACAACAATAACAACAACATGCTGTTATGGCTTTTGAAGTCAGGATATCGGCTATTTCATTCTTATAAACTATGCAGGAGGAATGATTTCAAGAAATGCTATCTCAGCATAGATAAAGTCACCTGGAAGAAAAACAGATATTAATTCCACAGAAAGCAGGATTTAGACATGACAGATCCACTGAGAATCAGATCACTGTCATAGCGCAGGAAATAGAGGATGCTTACCAGGAGAAAAAGCATACAGTAGCGGTTTGGGTGGATCTAGAGAAGGCATTTGACAAGGTGGGGAAAGATGGGCTTAAAGTCAAGCTATAAAGAAGTGAAGTATCTTGAAAAATGTACAGATTGATCAGCCACTTTCTCGAAAACAGAACACTGGAGCAGAGAGTACTGTCACCCACACTTTTTTTTCTGGTGTATATAAACAACATAATAGAGAATATATTAAGAAGAGTCCACAGCTCCATGTTTGCAGACGATCTGGCTTTGTGGACCTCTGAAGAATATCTCACCATAGCAAACAATTGGATGCAGTAGGCCCTAACATCGCTGGAGTAGTGGGCGAGGAGGCAGACATACTGGCTAAAGAAGGTGCAAGGTTACCACAACCAGATTCTAGTGTGACCTACGAAGAGTTCAAAAGGTTTATTAGGGCCAGAAGATACATGGCTAAATGGGAAACAGAGCATACTGGCTACACAAAAAATGATGCCTACTACCAGTTGAACAGAAGAGAGCAGGTCGTGGTCTTCAGACTCCGCACAGGCCACAACAGACTGAGGTACCATCTATTCAATAAACTGAAGATAGGTGATACTGACGAATGCACCTGTGGTACAGGAAAAATGACAGCGGAACATCTGCTGCAAAATTGCCCGACATACGAGAACCAGAGAAAGCACATGTGGCCATCACCAGTAGCAACACTAGACAAGCTCTATGGCAGTGTCGACAGCCTCAGGATGACAGCTGCTTTCTTCGAACAAATTCAAGTTGACGTCTGACAGCGTACGAAGAAGAAGATTTACCTCGAATTGTTTTTAACACCTGCACAAATTAACAGTCATCTAACAATATACATATTTCTATCTCTATATCTGTTGTTCATCCTCTCTCTCTTTCTCTCTCTCTCTCTTTCTCTCTCTCTACTTTTGTCTTCTTGTTTCTCTGTACTCTCAGCAATCAATGCTGACTACCAACTAATGTGTGACAAATATGAACTGCTGTGATCATATAAGACATTCCAATAAATCCCGCTCACTACCAGTTAAAGGCCAACACAAAATACAGAAGGGATTGAAGTTCACGAGGAAAAACATGCATTTAGAACGTGCCAACCGTAGCGACAATCGGCCAAAAGAAACTGTTGATTATGTCAAGGAAAGAATGTCAGAATACAAACACAGCATACAAATACAAATATACTGTAGTCGGGGATGCTGTGGTAGAAACTTCTCTATAAGAGGTTTTAGCTTTTATCAGATGGACGTAGCCAGTTCCCTTCCTCGATGTCTTGGCTTACAATATCACTGATATATACATTTATTTTATTACCGCCAGGGATGAGGCACTAGAATCTTCATTGTTCTGATACATACACGAATCCATGAACTGGTCAATACGACATGATACCGCACAAAGGACAACGGTCTGTTGTAGAAAAGGGCAAGTCTTCGTCACAGAATCCAGAAATTGAAACCTCTAATCAAACCAAAAACTTCAGGTTTTGTGAAAACCAATTCCTGTTCCTCTATCATTTCTCCTAACAGTAAATCTGGTACTCGCTTACAGCTGGGTTGGCTGGAACAAGTTGCAGCCGGAAAGAAGCAGCCCCTCTACCAACGTTGTATCCTACGCTCTACATGTATATATAGTGTGGTCTTATGTTTCCTCTAATGACATGTCTTAATGGGAATCACACTTTTTCTTCTGCTTATCTCACGGAATAATCATTCCTTCATGGTTGTATGCTTAAACATCTATCTAATTGTTCTATTGTAGGTCAATGACCAATGTTTTGTTATTATTATTGTCATGATTATCATCATCATCTTCTATCAACTTGTGTCGTTAGAAGGCGTGGAAGGGGGTGTAGTTTTATGTCGTGTGCCATCTTCGTCGCCGATGTTGTTGACATCCAGTGTTTCTTTAAACATAGCACGGGACATAATCAAACAAATACAAGAAAATATATAATTAAGAGTTATCCCATCATAAAAAATTTGCGTGAGAGGTTCTGGCTTGGGCGTCTCCCCTCTTTATCCAGGTTACAAACCTTAGAACGAGTGAGCTATGGCCCTACACCAGAACCACATGGACGTGTACATTGGCATCTGTACACTGAAGGCGATAGGTGTTAATTATCCACCCGACCAAATTTCTCACGCTTGTTGTCGTCCTCGTGCACGACATATGGGGAGGAACAGCTCGCGACCCCGGGCGCTCGCCTCGCGACGATTGTGACAGCAAAGCCGTGCTTATCACAAGAACTGAACCTTGAACCTTGACCGGCGTCGAAGTCATGGAGCGAACTAGACAAGTAACTGGCAGAAGACAACACTGGCTGCTCCTGTAGCTGTTAATAGTAAGGTTAGAGTTAGCATATATGCTGATGCCTGTTTAAGTTAGCTCTGTTGTGGTGACAGCGACTCGCATATTGTTTTTAAAATGAATTTAATAATATTCATAAAAGGCAAATAAATGTTAGAAATTTCCGAAAGGTAAATTTCGAATGGTATGCTCCATTAAACGCAACCTTAATTATTATAAGTATTTGCTTTATTTTCATGTAATTATTAAATGATTTATATTATTGTAGGGCATTTATTACATCCCTTTCTTTTGAATACATTGCCCTTATGACAAAGTAATCATTGTCCGTGTAAATACAGTTCACTACTAGACCGTGAAACTGTTATCTAGCTAATCGAAGATACTGTGCTGAAAGTTGTTTACGGTTAAGCGTGCTTATATTCCATGTGTGCTACTTTTAAATTGTTCAAGCTTGGATTTAATGATATGTAAGCAAATGTATGTAGAGTTTTATGTTATAAATTTCTCTAACATACCATCTAACATACCATCATTGTACATATCCACATTTTAAACTGTACATTTTTTAGAACAGGACACCCATTACCATCATTTTAATAACACTAGCCATATGGAATCTTGCATGTTTACTGCTGGCTGAATATATGTAGACATAAAATTCATAATGTGGCATAAGAAATACGTAAACATTAAATTGAACCTTATTCCAGTGTGTGTTTTCTTTATTTCACAAGACGCATAAGTTGCCATATTAACAAATGTAAACAAACAGATATTAAAGTACACATTCCTAAAGCCCAGGTATTGGTAAAATTGCTCTTTGCTGTCACTCTGTGTATTTATGATATATTCGAATACTGACACTATTAACATACACCAAATTGAAAGCATGGTAGTAATACATATCTTATTATTTTAAACATACATTTTTGTACGAATGCACATATTTCTTTACGTTTGTGTGTGCGTGTGTGTACAACTGTGTAAAACCCTACAGTATTGACATATTTCCAAAACTACTTATTACGTACTGTTCCTACTGGCATTATAAATGCAGCTCTAGAATTGATTGCAAAACAACTTTGTTTGGTTCTGTTGTTGATTCATCCATTTAGCAAATACTTACACAGTAGGCGTTTAGCTTGTTTGAAAAGGCCAGTCTTTGCAAACCGTCAAAGCGTTTGAGAGTTGATAATGCTATTGTGGTTAACATGTGGACAGTAAGATTATATGTACGAACGTAAATATTGCTGTGTGTGTGTTAACATATGGATAGCAAGATACTGTGTAGAAGATTAAAGCTTGGTGTCAATCTGCTAATATGTTGATAGTGAGATACTATGTAGGACATCAAACCTCTGTGTTAGACTGCTAACATGCTTGCGGTTGGTGTGCTAACATGTGAATAGTAAAATATCATGTAGAAGATTAAAGATTGGTGTCAATCTGCTAATATGTTGATAGTGAGATACTATGTAGGACATCAAAGCTCTGCGTTAGACTGCTAACAAGCTTGCGGTTGGTGTGCTAACATGTGAATAGTAAAATATCATGTAGAAGATTAAAGCTTGGTGTCAATCTGCTAATGTGTTGATAGTGAGATATTATGTAGGACATCAAAGCTCTGCGTTAGACTGCTAACAAGCTTGCGGTTGGTGTGCTAACATGTGAATAGTAAAATATCATGTAGAAGATTAAAGCTTGGTGTCAATCTGCTAATATGTTGATAGTGAGATACTATGTAGGACATCAAAGCTTTGCATTAGACTGATAACAAGCTTGCTGTTGGTGTGCTAACATGTGAATAATAAAATATAATGTAGAAGATTAAAACTTGGTGTCAGTCTGCTAATATGTTGATAGTGAGATACTATGTAGAACATTAAAGCTGAGTGTTAGTCTACTAGCATGTGGATAGTAAGATATTTTCAAGACGGTAAATCTCCAAGTTGGTTTGCATCTGTTGATTTGTAAATAGTCAGACCTTATGTAAGAGATTAAAGCTCAGTATCTGACTCCTAACATGTGGATAGTAAGATAATATGTACACCATTAAATCTTAGTGTCTATCTGTTAATATGTAGATAAAGAGATAATATGTAGGACATTAAAACTCAATTTTAGTCCTCTAGCGTGCACAAATTCTTTATTCCTCTTTGCGTTCAGGATCCTTTGGTCATGTTATATCTGCAAGCCAGTAATCATGATGCAGTCCATAATCTTTACCAGGACATAGTGGCTGCACCATAGCTTTTGCCTCAGCTCTGCATCCTTTGGTATCTCATTTCACTAAAACACGGTGAAAGTAAAATGCTATGTAGAACACACATTTTGGTGTTGGTCTGTTAATTTATGGATTGTAGGTACTACGTAAGACGGTAAAATTACATGGCGGTCTACATCTGTTGCCATGTGGATAGCAAAGTAATATGTAAGGTATCCAATCTTAGTATCGGTCAGTTATAAAATGGATTGTAAGATAATATTTAGGGTATCAAATCTTGGTGCTGGTCTGTTAACATGTGGGTGGTAAGATAATATGTAGGGTATCAAATCTCGGTGCTGGTCTGTTATCATGTGGATGATAAAATAATATGTAGGGTATCAAATCTTAGTGCTGGTCTGTTAACATGGGGATGGTAAGATAATATTTAGGGTAGCAAATCTTGGTGCTGGTCTGTTAACATGTGGAGGGTAAGATAATATGTAGGGTATCAAATCTCGGTTCTGATCTGTTAACATGTGAATGGTAAGATAATATTTAGGGTAGCAAATCTTGGTGCTGGTCTGTTAACATGTCGGTGGTAAGATAATATGTAGGGTATCAAATCTTGGTGCTGGTTTGTTAACATGTGGATGGTAAGATAATATTTAGGGTAGCAAATCTTGGTGCTGGTCTGTCGACATGTGGATGGTAAGATAGTATGTAGAACAGTAAAGCTAAGTGTTCTTCTGGCATGGGGATTCAAAGATAAAATGTAGGGCATTGAAGCACAGTGTGGATCTATTAACATGTGATTAGTAGTATAATATGTACAACATTAACGGGCATGGTCAGTTTGTTGAGAGGTGGAAAGTAAGATACTATGTGGGACAGTAGAGTTTGTTGTCGGTCTACTTCTTTTGTCCTGTGAATATCAAGATAATATAAAGGACATTGAACCACGGTGTCATTCTGTTTGCACTGTGATAGTCAGATAAGATAATTAAGTCTATTGCATCTATTTTTGGGGGGAAAGGAAGATACTTTTATTTTGGCGATAAGGCTCAGTGTGGGTTTGTTAATGTATTGATAGTAAAAATGTGTTTAGAACATTACAGCTCGTTGTTGGTCTATTGACATAGGGACAGCAGGATGCTGTTTAAGACATTTGTTCTTGGTATCTGTTTGTTAACAAATGGAAGGTAACACACTGTATAGGACAGAAAAGCTCAGTGTTGGTCTGTTAATACATGTGAACTGTAAGATATTGTGTAGGACACGTGTTCTCAGTGTTGGTCTGTTAATACATGTGAACTGTAAGATATTGTGTAGGATATGTGTTCTCAGTGTTGGTCTGTTAATACATGTGAACTGTAAGACATTGTGTAGGACATGTATTCTCTGTGTTTGTCTGTAAACATGATGATTAGTAAGATATTATGTATGACATTACAGCTCAGTGTTGATGTTTTATCAAGGGGAAAGATAATATATACAACTTTACATCTCGGTTGTTATGCGTTAACATTTGAATATTAAGAAAATATGTAGGACATGAAAGCTGACTGTTCGTTTGCTAACAAGTGGATAGTACAATACCATGAAGTAAATTAATGCTAGCTGTCATTCTGTTAACACGCGGATAGTAAGATACTATGTAGGACATCACTGCTCTGTTGACCTGGGGATAGTAAGATACTATAAAGGACATTACATATCAGTGTTGGTCTGTTAACAAGCGGAGAGTAAGATACTATGTAGGACATTACTGCTCAGTTTTGGTCTGTTTACCAGGGGGAAAAAATATACTATGTAGGACACCTATTCATGAGGTTGGTCTGTTTTCATGTGGATATTGAGAAAATATTTACAACATTATTTCTCAGTTGATGTATATTAACATGTGGATATTAAGAAAATAAGTAGGACATGAAATTTCACTGTCTGTGTGTTAAGAAATGGATAGTTTGATGTTATGTAGAAAAATGAAGCTTGCTTTCATTCTGTTATAAGCTGTGAGTAGTAAAACAATAGGTAGGACATTAAAGATTTGTGTAAGACTGCTATCTTTGGGACAGAAAGATAAAAAGTAGGTCATTTAAGCTCTGTGTTAGTATGTTAACTTCTGGACAGTAATATTACATGTAGGACATTAACAAATGGGAATGGTTTGTAAACATGCAAACAGTTTAATGCTACATAGGACAATAAAACTCAGTGTCTGTCTGCTAACAGTTGTATAGTTAGATACTATGTACGTAATCTATGCCAAAAGCTCGGTTTTCGGCTATTAACTTGCAAATTAGTAATGTACTATGTAGGACATTACAGCTTGTTGTCGGCCTGCTAAGATAGGGATAGTATGATACTTTACAGAACAATTATCTTGGTGTCCATTTGTTAATATACAGACAGTAAGATACTACATAGGACCTTAAAGCTCAGTGTTAGCCTTCATCTTTTGTCCTGCTGATACTAAAATACTATGTAGGAGATTAAAAATCAGAGTTGGTCTGTTAAAGTGGCGTCAGTGAGATACTTTATAGGACCGTCAAGCTCAGTTTAGATCTGTTAAAGTGGGGTCAGTAAGATATTATGTAGGACACTAATGCTTTTAGGTAGGTTTGTTAACATGGGGATTGTAAGATGCTATGCAGGACAGTAAAGTTAGGTGACTGTTCGTGTATGTTTCTGTTGGGATACTCAGATAGTATGCTAATATGTAGACAGTAAGATGCTATGTATCGCATTAAATCTCAGAATCGGTTGGTTATATGAGGACATTAAGATAATATATAGGACACTGAAGCTTAGTGTAATTCTGTTGACATGGTGAAAGTTTTTTTTTTTTTAGTTCGCCTTATTTCTCTAATCCCCAAGGTGGTGTACATTGTACTGTGGTTTTTATTTTGCGCCTGTCGGCCAAGTGCATCCAACTTCAGCATGCATTTTATGTAAGGGTCTGCTTCCTCTTGCATTTTCTTAGGATTCGCTTCCTCAGGGTAACGGCGCTGTGATGGGGATTGAACCCAGCACCTTTGGGTTTTGAGCCGTGCCACTTAACCACTAGGCCACACCATCCCCATGGTGACAGTAAGATAATATGTAGGATATTAGCGAATAGCATCGGTCTGTTAACATTTAGATAGTAAGATTTTATGTAGTACATTACAACTTGATATTAGGTCTGCTAACATTTAGAAAGAAAGATTTTATATTAGGATATTACAGCTTGGTGTTGGTATGTACATGGAGACTGTAAAATGCTGTGGATGACATTAAAACATGTGGATAGTAAAATATCATGTAGGATAGCAAAGCTCAGAGTTGGGCTGATGACATGGGTACAGTAAGATATCTTCTTCGAAGTACGCTGTCAGACATCAACGTGAATGTGTTGAAGAAGAAGAAGAAGTAAGATATTGTGTAGGATATTAAAACTTACTGTCGGTTTGTTAACACGTGGATAGTAAGATATTATTTTTAACAGTAAAGCATGGTGTCTGCCTGGTAACATGTGGATAGTAAGATATTATGTACAGCATTTAAGCTCTGTGTTGGCCAGTTTACTTGTGAATAGTAAGATACTCTGTAAAACATTCAAGCTCTGTGTTGGCCTGTTGACATGTGGATAGTAAGATACTCTGTAGGACATTCAAGCTCTGTGTTGGCCTGTTGACATGTGGATAGTAAGATACTCTGTAAGACATTCAAGCTATGTGTTGGCCTGTTGACATGTGGATAGTAAAATACTATGTAGGACATTCAAGCTCTGTGTTGGCCTGTTGACATGTGGATATTAAAATACTCTGTAGGACATTCAAGCTCTGTGTTGGCCTGTTGACATGTGGATAGTAAGATACTCTGTAGCACATTAAAGCTCTGTCTTGGCCTGTTGACATGTGGATAGTAAGATACTCTGTTAGACATTCAAGCTCTATGTTGGCCTGTTAACATGGTGGCAGTAAGGAACTATGTAGGACATCAATGTTTTGTGTAAGTCTAACATCTGGATAGTGGATAATGTGCAGTGCATTCAATCTAGATTTGGTTTGTTAATATGGGGATTGTAAGATCCTGTGTAAGACATTAAAGCTCTCTGTCAGTCTGATGCCATTGGGATTGTACAATACTTTGAAGAACAATAAAACTTGGTATTGGTCTGTTAATATATAGATAGCAAATTACAATGTGGGACTGTAAAGTTTTGAGTCAGTGAACATCTGTTTAATGGAGATAGTGCGATACTTTGTAGGACAATACCGTTTATTGTCTGTATGTTAATATTCGTATAGTAAGGTATTATATATAAGACTGTTACGATGTGCTTAGGTAGATACTGTGTAGGACAAAATTTAATGCTGGTATGATAGTCTGTGGATAGTAAGATACTATATATAGGACATTAAAACTTGATGTAGCATAGTAAGATACTAGCTAAGACTATAATGCCTAGGGTGAGTTTGTTAAAATATGGATAGTAAGATACTAGTTAGAACTGTAACGCCTAGGGTCAGTTTGTTAACATGTGGATAGTAAGATACTATTTCAGACATTAATGCATAGTGTCGGTCTGTACATTATATAAATTGCTGAGCGATTATAGTAGTAAAACTGGGAGAGTTCAAAACGTAGTTCCCTCATGTTCCAGTCTCTCTCTTATCGCCTGTGGAGTATAAAAAATAGATAGAAATGGTTAAAATACCGCTATGGAACAAAATCAAGAACCTAACCTACGTTAGATACAGAAATTACATACAATGAGACTAAAGCATTCATCGGGGCAACGTACAGTGCAAAATGGAAAAAACGACACCCTGGCCACATAGATGATCATTCTCCAGCTTCACACAGGTCACAACAGTCTGAGATGTCATCTGTACAACAAGTTCAAGATTGGTACAACAGACCTTCGTGCCTGCGGCACAGCCCCCATGAAGGCAGAACATAATTTGCAGTCATGTCCACAGTATACCGACAAAAGAAGTAGCATTTGGCAACACTACAGCTAGTGTCCTTCCACGAGAAGCTGTACGGAAGCGTAGAGAGCCTTGAGTCGACTGATGACTTCGTTAGAGTCATTGAAGTTGATGTCTGAAGACGAACGAAAAAGAAGAAGAAGAAATGAACCAGTCGAAGCTTCCCGTTGGATCCACTACTAGGGAATTGCATGTTTACATTGTGATTCGCATTATTCGTTTATAGGTCTAGCGATATTGCGAGCTTAATATCTGAGTAGCAACATATCCCTTTGTCGCTATGTGCAACATTCTTTTATAGGTCTAGCGATATTGCGAGCTTAATATCTGAGTTGCAACATATCCCTTTGTCGCTATGTGCAACATTCTTTTATAGGTCTAGCGATATTGCGAGCTTAATATCTGAGTAGCAACATATCCCTTTGTCGATATGTGCATTCACAAGCAAAAACAACTAGTATTCTCTGTATAAGCAACATATGTCCTGTAACTCACTGAATGGGCAGCGTACTACAGTAAACATTCCGAATGATTTAGGATCTTTGGGTATGGCATTGACAAGAATAGCACCACTGCCCTACATAGAGCATGTCATAAGAGGCGACTAACTGTGTGACATGGCACAACACCGGCCATGCTTAGATTATTGTTAAGAGCAGCATAGATGGCGTCTAACAGGCTTCGGTTCAAGTTGGTCTAGTGTTTGGGTCTTTTAAGATGGACTCGCAGATCTATTAACCAAACTTCTTGGCACTTGTATTAACACAGCGGAGTAATAAGCTGCTCGAGCCTAACACGCTGATCAGGAAATCCTCATCCCTCCTTTATCCAGCTCACACCACAGCTGGGACCTCCACAGGGTCATCTTCCCTTGTAGAATTACAGGTGTACTAAGATTAAAGTAAACACAGAATCTTACAAATAATATTTCTTTTGTTGCAGATTCTGCACTTTACACTATACGAAATACAAGACCTCACAACTAATGGAGTCTCCCGCGGAACACCTGGCTGAGACATTTCGATTCTACTCCGTCTTCCTCCACGCTGCCCGAGACTCATCAACCGTTGCGGTGGACGATCAACACGAAAGACAATGGTTGAGTATGAGGATTGCTTGACTTGACTTAAAAGACAAGGCAACGACTCTAGCTGGCCATCTATCTTCTCGGCACATCCCCTATGACATCAGAACACATTTTGCAGTCCTGCCATTCGTATTCCGACAAGAAGTAGCATTTGGCAACAACCAGTGTCCTTCCACGAGTAGCTGTACAGAAGTGCTCGGACCCTCAAGTCAACTGCTGCCTTTGTTAGAGTAATTGAATTCGAGGTCTGAAAACGAACAAGGAAGATCTCTTTTCCTGACATTTTTTCGCGCCAACCGAAGCACATCAGTACAAGTACAGTCAACCTCCATCAAGATGACTTCAGCAAAAAGCTTTGCATGACCTTGTAGTAGGAGTTTATGTAACAGTTTACTTGCATGATGAGGTTGCTATCCTCATGCACAACTCTCTTTAGTTACGCCTTTCAATACATGCATGGAGTTCAATCAATCAAATCAGAACAAAAAGGCACAGCTTCAAATTAAATAAAGAAAGGTCAAGATTGGATATTTGGAAATATTTCTCTAGTCAGAGAGGGGTGAATGCTTGGAATGAATTTCCACAGGAAGTGATGGAAGCAGGGGCAGTTGATGCATTTAAGAATAAATTGGATGCGCATAGCTTATTGAGCAAGGAAATGTAAATGAAACTGGTTGCGTACAGACTCTGCAGAGTCTTCTAAACCAGTATAAAGACGTTAAGTTAAGTTAAATCAAGATCACTCATCTCTTTTTCTTGAAGCACATGTCCCGCATTGTATTTGACTTACCATAACCAGCTTTTAGGAAAGACTTTTTCTAGTTATTTGCAGTACGGTAGCGATAATTTGTGCATTTTGAGATTGCCACATCCATGGACAACTCTTAGTCCTCGCGTTCAATATGCAATGAATGTTTTGGCCACTCAGGAGAAATACATACATCGCTCACCTTAAGATTGTTTGCCCTTGACCTACTGTGACAGTATTCTGTGGCGGTTATATTCTACCATTCTCAGTAAGGGACCCCAGATACACTATGGGAGGTCATGTTATTGATAGATTTGAAACAAGCAGCGATAACGATAGAAAATATATGAATTTGAATTGCATGTGTTAAGCTTTTATAGAAGTGTTCATACGTGGTTGCGAAGTTTCGATGGCTCACAAACAAAACATGTCTGTGTTCAGATTCCTGATCTGACAGGGTCGTACACCTATTAAATTTCGTGCTGAATATTTTTTTAACCAAGCTGTAAAGTGCAAAACACAGAACAATATACTGCCTCTTAGGAACCACGGTAAACGAGGCAAAAAAAAGAAATATAGCTTTTTAGTGTTTTCTCCAGTATCGCATTCTGTTTTTTTTATTAAATGGCTTGCTGGCTTAGGGTCGTTCGTTCTCAATCTTGCACCACCAAGCCCTGATATGGCTTAAGTAGCAGAATGTTGTCCAGAGAACGGAAGGCAAATGTGCTGATCGGTATGGACCGCACAGAACACGGCCAGGCACTTGAGCATCCGTGGTCAACCACTGCACCCGAGCTCATATCCAGTCGTCCTGACTTGTCTTGCCACTGGTTAAAGTTGGACTCGAGCAAGAGAGTGTGGTCGACAAACTGCGCAACCCTTTCTCACTTAAAGGAAATTCATCGCGCAAGTCATTCTCTTTTCATGTATCCAGTACTAACACAGTCGAGTCCTGTGACGACGGGAGAGCAGAAAGCGTAGGTCCGCTGACAAGCTAAACTACAGTCAAAAAGCTGCGTCAGTTGCGGGACACCTTGCTGAGCAATAAAGCGGATGAGGTACATGGATTTGCTGACAATCATGATCACCGTCTCGCGAAGCAAACTTTATCTGCTTTCACTGACTGGGAATATGCAATTTCCATCTTCCCACCCATCCACAACCAGGATTTACAGAATACTCGACTGGATGGACTGGCTGGGTGCAAAAAGTAAAGGTTCGTGATGGACGAACAACATTGTGATTGACCCTGACGCAACGTCCTGGACAATATGTTGTGCTTGACCGGACTAGCGTCTCAGTTACCCACAGATATTATCTTAATTATCACTAACCTCTAGCTGATTGCTAGCATAACCGGCACTTCTGAAATTATGCAATGATGTTTATAAATGAAAATAGTATTTGCTAGATCTACGTCAACAATAAAGTCACTTATTCATTGTATAACATAACAAGCATTTTTACATAGCACAAACAATCGCTCACTTTCATCATTATCATCATCATCATCATCATCATGTTGCATGTCATTTGCGGAAAATCACTTTCACAATAGCCGATCTGTAACTCGATCTCTAGCCAGAAGTATCGCCTCTATCGTTGTCATCGTCATTACCTCCGTGATGTCTTGTGCCCATCTTTTCCTCGGTCTGCTTCAGCTCCGCTTTCCAAGCACCAAACCCTCCTGTATCGTTCTTTCTAGGTCAGTACAGCGTTTGATGTGGTCACACTATTTTACAGTGAAGCAAGTGGTCATTTTCACATACGCCCTAGCAGTGTAATGGCCCTCAAGAGCCAGAACAAAAATAAACTCGGTGCTTTGGCAGACTCACTCGAACGCATGTCCCAGTGCCTAAAAACAAAGCAGTCCAATGGACACCAGCCCACTGCGACATTCCAGTCAACGGGGAGGCGGACAGGCTCGCCGGAGAGCGAGGAATGCTGCAGCAGAGTGAAACAGAAATCACATACAATTAAACCAAAGCATTCATCAGGATAACGTACAGTGCAAAATGGAAAATAGGATCACCCTGGCCACATAGAAAACGATGCCTACCATCAACTCTCCAGGCGAGACCAGGTGATCATTTTCCGGCTACGCACAGGTCACAACAGACTCAGATGCCATCTATACAACAAGTTCAAGATTGGCACTACATACATTTGTGCCTGTGGCACAGCCCCCATGAAGGCATAATATATTTTGCAGTCCTGTCCGCTGTATACCGACAAAAGAAGTAACAATTGGCAACAGCCAGTGTCCTTCCACGAGTAGCTGTACGGAAGCGTACAGAGCCTTGAGTCTACTGCTGCCTTCGTTACGATCATTGAAGTTGAGGTCTGAAGACGAACGAAGAAGAAGAAACTATTTTAGCTTTGCTGTTTATTCTTCTTCTTCTTCTTCATCTTCCTCTTCTTCTTCTTCTTCTTCTTCTTCTTCTTCTTCTTCTTCTTCTTCTTCTTCTTCGTACGCTGTCAAACGTCAACCTGTATTTTTTCGAAAAAAGCAGCGGTCATCCTGAGACTGTCGACACTGTCATAGAGCCTGTCTAGTGTTTGCCACTGGTGATGGCCACATGTGCTTTCTCTGGTCCTCGTATGTCGGGCAGTTTTGCAGCAGATGTTCAGCGGTCATTTTCCCGGTGCCACAAGTGCATTCGTCAGTACCACCTATCTTCAGTTTATTGAATCGATGGTACCTCAGTCTGTTGTGGCCTGTGCGGAGTATGAAGACCACGACCTGCTCTCTTCTGTTCAACTGTTAATAAGCATCGTTTTTTGTGTAGCCAGTATGTTCTGTTTCCCATTTGGCCATGTATCTGGCTCTAATAAGCCTTTTGGACTCTTCGTAGGTCACACTAGAATCTGGTTGTGGTAGTGTTGCACCTTCTTTTGCCAGTCTGTCTGCCTCCTCGTTGCCTTGGATGTTACAGTAGGATGGAACCCACTGTACCACTACTCTTTTTGGCGCGGACTGCTGGCATAGTTGACAGAGTACTGCTCTTAAATCATTTAGTTAAGTATTTGTCTGGCTTTTTAGTGCTGTGACTACGACCAGGGCATCTGTAAACAGGACTATCTGCCTTTCATTTCTTTTGCCTGTCAGCATTGCTTCTGCTGCAGCCCTCAGTGACTCTGCCTCCGCTCTGAAATTGCATGAGTATTTTCCAGTTGCCACTGACAGTGTTATTTTTCTACCATTTGGTAGGCTCAGGAATACCTCTGCCTCTCCGTTCTGTGTTGTGTTTGTTACAGACCCATCGGTGTATGCATGGGTCCAGTCCATGCTTGGGTAGTTTTTCGTTATGTACCTCAGTGTTATGTCTATTCTTTGTTTTTCAGTCTGACTGTTCTTGTTTCCAATACCTGATATATTTTCTACTACCTCCGGAATGATATGCTGCTTCCAGGTAGGTTTGCGTACAGTAGGGATGGGCTTTGGTGTTAATGTGTTCATAGGGTCTTCGCTCATCTTTGCTTTGGCTATTTCTGCAAAGTTTCTCCGCCTTAGTTTCCCATTTCCAAATCTATTTAGTCTTTGATGCATTGGGTGGTCTGTCAGTCTTCTGAGTTTCTCTGCTTGCTGCTGGGCTCTGCAGTCTCTTCTGTCGGTCATGGATTGCAGATTTCTAATCTTTTCCAGTTCTGCAATTGGCGTTGATTTCATGCCTCCTGTTATAAGTCTTATGGCTTGGTTTTGAAGTTTGCTAATTTTATCAAGTTTGCCTTTGCTGCTGTTGCCCATGCCACAATGCCATACTCGAGAACTGGTCTCACTCTTCCAGTGTACAGTTTCGTCTGTTCCCCAGCTTGTGCCAGCAAGTTTCCTCATGATTCTCATTCTTTGTCTGGCTCTCATTCGGTTTCTCTCGATCTGACTTTTCCATGTCATGCACCGATCAAATGTGACTCCCAGGTAGTTTGGGTTGTCGTTTGGCCGCAGATATTTGCCGTTAAGACTTATTTTGGTGTTCTGGGGTTTGTTTGAAAGCGAGAATATCGTACGTTGTTTTTTCCTCATTTTTTTGGACCAGCCATGAGTTCGCCCACTCCTCCAACGATGTTAGGGCCTGCTGCATCCGATTGCTTGCTATGGTGAAATTTTTTTTCAGAGGTCCACATAGCCAGATCGTCTGCAAACATGGAGCTGTGGACTCTTCTTGGTAGATTCTCTGTGATGTTGTTTGAATACACCAGGAAAGGTGTTAGTGACAGTACTCCCCCTTGGGGTACTCCCTGCTCAATTGTCACGTTTTTGATTATCTGCCCTTGTACTTGAACTATGGATGTTCTGTTTTCGAGGTAGTCGCTGATCCATCTGTACATTTTCCCACAAACTTCACTTCTTCGTAGCTTGACTTTCAGTCCCTTGTCAAATGCCTTCTCTAAATACACCCAAACCAGTACTGTGTGTTATTTCTCCTGGTAAGCATCTATTAACTGGGCTATGAGAGTGATCTGGTCCTCAGTGGATCTGTGCTGTCTAAAGCCTGCTTGCTGTGGAATTAGTATGTGTTTTTCATCCAGATGCCACATCAGTCTGGTGTTTATCATACGTTCCATAAGTTTTCCTACACAGCTGAGTAGACTGATATGCCTGTATCCATTTGGATCTGTTCTATCTTTTTCTTTCTTTGGTACTGGTATAAGTACAGCGTCTTTCCATGCCTGAGGTACAATTCCCTTTTCCCAGCTTTGGTTCAGGACTGATAGTAACTTCCTCTTTGCTGTTTGGCCCAACCCCATCAGCATTTCGTATGTTACCCCATCTTTTCCGGGCGATTTCTTTTTCTTTAAAGTTCTCATGGCCTCTTCCATTTCATTCATTGTTAGTTTTGCCATCATGTGCTCCTATAGTGTCATATTGATGTTGTCCTGGCTCTTTTGTTCTTCACTAATGTCTGTGTGCCTGTCTGTAGGGACATCAATGTGGTTTGCTCTGGCATAATGTTCTATAAAGGCGTTTGCAGCATTTTTTTGTCAGTAAGTATGTTGTCGCCCTGCTTGATGGTAATTTGTTTATTTGATGGTGTTTCGTCATTCATGGCTCTGACTAACTTCCATAGTTTGTTCCCTTCTTTATCTAAATTGAGGCTTTCTGTTTAATTATTCCAGCTGTCTCTTGTTATTTGGTTTAGTGTTCTTTTGTATTTCGCCGTGATAGCCTTGAGGGCGATATTTGCCTCCATAGATTGTTCTCTCTCTGCCATGTTCCTAGCATTTGAGACTTCGTCTTCCGCTTCCTGCAATTCATCATTCCAATATGGCTTGTAGTTTTTCCTTGCCCCTCTTGGGATGGTTTCGGTGGCTGCTTGCATTATTGCTTTGCTTAGGCTTTCCACCATAGATTTCGTATTGTTATTCCGTGTGTTGATGGTTTCGCATAGCCGATCTGTCAGAATTGCAAATCTGTCCCAGTCGGCTCGTTTATAGTTCCAACGTGGGAGCGCTTTTATTTCCTATGGGCCTACTTCCATATCAATTTCTAGCCTAATTGGCCTTTTGTCGCTACCTGCCAATTGGTTTAGCACCTGGCGGTCTATTTTGTGGTGAATATCCACCGGGGAAAAGGCCAAGTCTGGAGTAGAGGTGATATGCCATGTTCTAGAATAGAAGATAGGGCTGTCCTCCGGCTTGTTGAAAAGATATAGATTTGTGTCTATCTCCCAGTCTTCCACTTCATCACCTCTGTTGTCTGTGTCCGAATATCCCCATCTCTCCGAGTGGCTGTTGAAGTCTCCAACTACTGGGCAGCTGGAGTCCTTGATTTGCATACTCGAGAGCGACAGGTCTTTGTTGGGTGGGCCATACAGGTTGAAGTTGCGGATCTTCTTTTCTTGTGTCAATATGTCGAGTCCTACAATTTCTGCTTGTCCAGTGTGATTGACAGCTACCGCGCTACTCGATATGCAGTTACGTGTCAGTATCAGAACCCTTTCTTTGTCAAGAATGTAACATTCTAAGGCAACTGCGTTGTGAATACTGACCCACGAAGACGAACCCATACATACACAATTTTGTGAGAGTCTTGAAGAACTCCCCACCACAGTAGACTTTGTCCATAGAACTGGCCTTTACGTGTAAACTTAATACAATTGTCGGTGAGCTAGAAAAAGAAGGAAAAGAAGAAGAAAAAGAAGAAGAAGTAAAGAATGAAGAAGAAAATAGAGAAGAAGAAGTAGAAGAAGAAGAAGAAGAAGAAGAAAAAGAAGAAGAAGAAGAAGAAAAAGAAAAGAAGAAGAAGAGAAAGAAAAAATAATAAGAAGACGATGAAAAAAAAGAAGACGACAAAGAAGAGAAAGAAGAAGAAGAAGAAGAGAAAGAAAGAGAAGATAAATTTGAGTAAATAGTACTACCTGATATTGCCCGAAGAAGAATTGAATGTTTAAATGAAGTATATCGTTAAACAGCAACTAATCTGATTGGCAAACATCCGGCCAGTCTAAACCCTGATCTATGGGTGAGAGAGCTGGAGTGTGTACGCCAAACACGCCAGGAGGTTGAATCACTTCTACATGACACATACTCCAAATTGGCTACAAGACCACATCACAAATAACCATACACTTTTCATTACTACTACACTATTCATAAACTTTTGTAGAAAGTTAAAGTGAGATAGACTGGCCAAGTTTCTCGAATGTAAAGTGAAAGGTTCCAAAAGAAACTTCTGTTTAGCGAGCTTAGCGCAGTAAGGCGATCACGTGGACGTCAATAAAAGCGATTCAGTGAATCCTGGCAGTAAATCGTTTAGCCTGAAAAAGACGAGGCCAAAAAGAGCCTTGCATGCAGTTAGCGACGGTCGACGGGCGATCAGATGGAAGTATAGAGTAGAGGGAAAACCAGCACCAGCTGGTGTTGGCTTAATCTGTCATGCACGCATCCGCCCACAGACTTAAGGGCGCAGTATGACACATGATGATGTTGGTTATTCTCATCGACGGCGATAGGCCCGTTATTTTGTCATGATCATATTTCTTCAAAATCAAGTAAATACTGGATCAAGATGGTGAGCAGCGCATGAGCTGCAGCGGTCAGCGAGCCATACCTGACTGATAGCGTAAGGGCTAGCGAACCGGAGCTGCTAAGGCCGTTCTACACGTCCGCGCAGTATTCTAGAAAACAGACTGCAACAGAGCAGACTGGCTAAGGAGATGGGATCGAAGAGGGAATGCTAAATAGGTACTCAAAAAATGATTGCTGAAGTCGGATGTGTTGGACCGAAAGTTGCAAATATCGACATAACGCAATCCGTTCTCTGGACTGTGTTCTGCTACTTAGGCCCGTGTCAAGGTTTGGTAGCGGGAGATGGAGAACAAACGAAGCCAAGCCAAGACAAGTAAATACATTTAATATTCATCACTTCATTGGCGTGTCAGTCACTGATCATCATGCGCCTGGCGCCCTGGCGAAGTTTGCCCAGCTCTGTCTCCCGTATTTCGACACAGTCTGCTATGGCTGCAAACGCCGGTACGTGAGTGGCAGTCCCTGTCGCAGATCGTACAACGGGGCTGAGGAGGCTGACTTGCCGGGGTGTTCCCCGATCTTTTCAGTCGTGCCCATTTCAATGGATCCAGGTGGCCTCTACAAGCGTCGGCAACTACTGTGCACCTCCCAACTGACTGTCTGCAATCGACTCAATCCTGAGCTTTCGGCTTGGCTGTCGCATGACGTCATGTCCATCTTGTATACGTCCTTGAATCGCGGTGTGGGGTAGTCGATTCCTTTAGCTGCAGTGATCAGTTGTCTATAAAAGATATCCTATAACATCCTTTACAATGTATGTAAATATACACTCGCGAGCATACGACTACTCTAAGACAGATGTACAGAAGATGAAAGATACAGACAGCCACATAAACTGGAAAGATATTGTCAGAGGTACAGACGTTGAACAAGAGGGAGAGTGTTTCAAAACACTTTTAGAACAACTAAAAGTCGAATATGTTCCATGTATGGAGGTTAACACCAATCATAAAAAGTCGATTACTAGATTTGTAGCTAAATGTACAAGAGCTTAAAATAAAGCCTGGACAAAGTATATAAAGGCAAGTAAATCAAAAGAAATATATTTAAAATATTTGGAAAAGCAAAACATAGCTCAGAAAGTAAATAAAGCAGCAAAAATAGACTTCGAAAAAAACTTACTAAAGCTTCTTTTCTAATGTTAGAAATAAACAAAGACCTAAAGACAAGGTAGGCTTTCTCATAGACAGTACAGTGACAATAAGCAGAGAAAATAGGGAGATAGCTAATCTAATAAATCAATACTTTGGCACAGTCTTTACAAAATAAGACTCCTCCAAGATACCAGAGCCTATACATATCTTCAAATGTCAAATGGATATAGTGCAATTAAAATCATTCTGTATTACGGAGGAAATGGTTCTAAAAAGACTGGAGGGATTAAAAGTGGATAAATGTACAGATCAAGATGGTATCCATTCAACAATGCTATTTGAAGTATAGACTAACTAGTAAAACCATTGGCTATATTATTTTCTCAATCACTTGCAAAATGGATTGTTCCAAGAGATTGGAAAGATGCTGGAGTGATTCCCTTATTCAAAAGAGGAAAAAAATCAGATCCAGCTAATTAAGTAAGTTTAACGAGCATAGTCTGTAAATTGTTAGAGTCAATAATGAAAGAAAGCATTGTAATGCATCTAGACAGGTTAAATCTAATCAGAAATAGTCAGCATGGGTTTACTAGAGGGAGACCGTGCTTAACAAATCTATTGGAGTGCATGGAGGTGATTACTAAAATCATAGATAAGGGAGAACCAGTGGATGTTATTTATCTAGATTTTGCGAAGGCTTTTGATATAGTACCTCATCAAAGCTTATTTAAAAAGTTAAAATCACATGGGATAGATGGGCAGGTTGCCGAATGGATTGAAAGTTGGTTAACGGGAAGAAGACAGAGATTGGCATAAATAAGGAGTACTCTGAGTGGTGTGAATTTAAAAAATGGAACAAAATTACAGAATGGGCGAGAACAATACTAGAATGATAGATAACGAAAGGGACATAGGGGTAATAATAGAGCATACAGGTAAGATGAGTGAGCAAGTCCAGGTAGCAGAGAATAAGTCAAATGCAACTTTAGGTAAGATAAAAAAAGAAATATTAAACATAGGAGTAATGAGGTGATTGACAAACTGTATAAAGCATTAGTTAGACCTAGATCGGAGTACTGTGTACAGGTGTGGAGTCCTTATCGGGAAGAGATATAAATATGCTGGAAATGATACAAAGAAGAGCGACAAAACTGATAGTGGGATTTCAGAATTACAGTTACGAGGAAAGACTCAGAAAAACCGGCCGTTAGTGTCTAGAAAAGAGAAGAATTAAACGTGACTTAATCTAAGTTGATAAGATAATCATAGGAAAAGTTAAATTAGACTATAACAAGTTTTTTTCTTCAAAATACAACCACCAACGAGAACAAGAGGACACAGATACAAATTAACTAACGAAATGTCCTAATTGGACACAGGACATTTTTAAAATTCAGACAGTGGTGAATGCTTGGAATGCTTTGCCTCAGGAAATAGTGGAGGCAGAGACAGTTAATGCATTTAATAATAAATAAGATGTACATAGTTATTAGAGCAGGGTAATGCAAATGGGACTGGTTGTCTACAGACTCTGATGATTTTTTTAAACCAATATTAAAAACGTTATGTTAAGTTAAGTTATACCGTGTTTGTTAGCTTACTCAGTACGTTTTATGATTGTGCTAACTTTTTGTTTCACCGCTTCACAGTGTTCTTTGTAGGACAATGTGCGATCCATTGTAATTCCTAGGTACTTAGGTGTATCTTTATGTTTAAGTTTATGCCCCTGCCAACTAATCTTTCAAACTCTCAAGGCTATTCTTACATCCTGTTACAGCCCGCCACTTAACGTCTTTTACAGGGCGCACAAAAAATTAATCTTACATATTACGGGCATTCTACAACAACAATAAATACAACAACAATAACAACAACATGCTGTTATGGCTTTTGAAGTCAGGATATCGGCTATTTCATTCTTATAAACTATGCAGGAGGAATGATTTCAAGAAATGCTATCTCGGCATAGATAAAGTCACCTGGAAGAAAAACAGATATTAATTCCACAGAAAGCAGGATTTAGACATGACAGATCCACTGAGAATCAGATCACTCTCATAGCGCAGGAAATAGAGGATGCTTACCAGGAGAAAAAGCATACAGTAGCGTTTTGGGTGGATCTAGAGAAGGCATTTGACAAGGTGGGGAAAGAGGGGCTTAAAGTCAAGCTATAAAGAAGTGAAGTATCTTGAAAAATGTACAGATTGATCAGCCACTTTCTCGAAAACAGAACAGCCAGAGTTCAAGTACAAGGGAAGATGAGCAAAAATGTGACACTGGAGCAGAGAGTACTGTCACCCACACTTTTTTCTGGTGTATATAAACAACATAATAGAGAATATATTAAGAAGAGTCCACAGCTCCATGTTTGCAGACGATCTGGCTTTGTGGACCTCTGAAGAATATCTCACCATAGCAAACAATTGGATGCAGTAGGCCCTAACATCGCTGGAGTAGTGGGCGAGGAGGCAGACATACTGGCTAAAGAAGGTGCAAGGTTACCACAACCAGATTCTAGTGTGACCTACGAAGAGTTCAAAAGGTTTATTAGGGCCAGAAGATACATGGCTAAATGGGAAACAGAGCATACTGGCTACACAAAAAATGATGCCTACTACCAGTTGAACAGAAGAGAGCAGGTCGTGGTCTTCAGACTCCGCACAGGCCACAACAGACTGAGGTACCATCTATTCAATAAACTGAAGATAGGTGATACTGACGAATGCACCTGTGGTACAGGAAAAATGACAGCGGAACATCATCTGCAAAATTGCCCGACATATACGAGAACCAGAGAAAGCACATGTGGCCATCACCAGTAGCAACACTAGACAAGCTCTATGGCAGTGTCGACAGCCTCAGGATGACAGCTGCTTTCTTCGAACAAATTCAAGTTGACGTCTGACAGCGTACGAAGAAGAAGATTTACCTCGAATTGTTTTTAACACCTGCACAAATTAACAGTCATCTAATAATATACATATTTCTAACTCTATATCTGTTGTTCATCCTCTCTCTCTTTCTCTCTCTCTCTTTCTCTCTCTCTACTTTTGTCTTCTTGTTTCTCTGTACTCTCAGCAATCAATGCTGACTACCAACTAATGTGTGACAAATATGAACTGCTGTGATGATATAAGACATTCCAATAAATCCCGCTCACTACCAGTTAAAGGCCAACACAAAATACAGAAGGGATTGAAGTTCACGAGGAAAAACATGCATTTAGAACGTGCCAACCGTAGCGACAATCGGCCAAAAGAAACTGTTGATTATGTCAAGGAAAGAATGTCAGAATACAAACACAGCCAACTTGCTGTTTACATTCATGGATACATCAAGTGATACAAATATACTGTAGTCGGGGATGCTGTGGTAGAAACTTCTCTATAAGAGGTTTTAGCTTTTATCAGATGGGGGTAGCCAGTTCCCTTCCTCGATGTCTTGGCTTACAATATCACTGATATATACATTTATTTTATTACCGCCAGGAATGAGGCACTAGAATCTTCATTGTTCTGATACATACACGAATCCATGAACTGGTCAATACGACATGATACCGCACAAAGGACAACGGTCTGTTGTAGAAAAGGGCAAGTCTTCGTCACAGAATCCAGAAATTGAAACCTCTAATCAAACCAACAACTTCAGGTTTTGTGAAAACCAATTCCTGTTCCTCTATCATTTCTCCTAACAGTAAATCTGGTACTCGCTTACAGCTGGGTTGGCTGGAACAAGTTGCAGCCGGAAAGAAGCAGCCACTCTACCAACGTTGTATCCTACGCTCTACATGTATATATAGTGTGGTCTTATGTTTCCTCTAATGACATGTCTTAATGGGAATCACACTTTTTCTTCTGCTTATCTCACGGAATAATCATTCCTTCATGGTTGTATGCTTAAACATCTATCTAATTGTTCTATTGTAGGTCAATGACCAATGTTTTGTTATTATTATTGTCATGATTATCATCATCATCTTCTATCAACTTGTGTCGTTAGAAGGTGTGGAAGGGGGTGTAGTTTTATGTCGTGTGCCATCTTCGTCGCCGATGTTGTTGACATCCAGTGTTTCTTTAAACATAGCACGGAACATAATCAAACAAATACAAGAAAATATATAATTAAGAGTTATCCCATCATAAAAAATTTGCGTGAGAGGTTCTGGCTTGGGCGTCTCCCCTCTTTATCCAGGTTACAAACCTTAGAACGAGTGAGCTATGGCCCTACACCAGAACCACATGGACGTGTACATTGGCATCTGTACACTGAAGGCGATAGGTGTTAATTATCCACCCGACCAAATTTCTCACGCTTGTTGTCGTCCTCGTGCACGACATATGGGGAGGAACAGCTCGCGACCCCGGGCGCTCGCCTCGCGACGATTGTGACAGCAAAGCCGTGCTTATCACAAGAACTGAACCTTGAACCTTGACCGGCGTCGAAGTCATGGAGCGAACTAGACAAGTAACTGGCAGAAGACAACACTGGCTGCTCCTGTAGCTGTTAATAGTAAGGTTAGAGTTAGCATATATGCTGATGCCTGTTTAAGTTAGCTCTGTTGTGGTGACAGCGACTCGCATATTGTTTTTAAAATGAATTTAATAATATTCATAAAAGGCAAATAAATGTTAGAAATTTCCGAATGGTAAATTTCGAATGGTATGCTCCATTAAACGCAACCTTAATTATTATAAGTATTTGCTTTATTTTCATGTAATTATTAAATGATTTATATTATTGTAGTGCATTTATTACATCCCTTTCTTTTGAATACATTGCCCTTATGACAAAGTAATCATTGTCCGTGTAAATACAGTTCACTACTAGACCGTGAAACTGTTATCTAGCTAATCGAAGATACTGTGCTGAAAGTTGTTTACGGTTAAGCGTGCTTATATTCCATGTGTGCTACTTTTAAATTGTTCAAGCTTGGATTTAATGATATGTAAGCAAATGTATGTAGACTTTTATGTTATAAATTTCTCTAACATACCATCTAACATACCATCATTGTACATATCCACATTTTAAACTGTACATTTTTTAGAACAGGACACCCATTACCATCATTTTAATAACACTAGCCATATGGAATCTTGCATGTTTACTGCTGGCTGAATATATGTAGACATAATATTCATAATGTGGCATAAGAAATACGTAAACATTAAATTGAACCTTATTCCAGTGTGTGTTTTCTTTATTTCACAAGACGCATAAGTTGCCATATTAACAAATGTAAACAAACAGATATTAAAGTACACATTCCTAAAGCCCAGGTATTGATAAAATTGCTCTTTGCTGTCACTCTGTGTATTTATGATATATTCGAATACTGACACTATTAACATACACCAAATTGAAAGCATGGTAGTAATACATATCTTATTATTTTAAACATACATTTTTGTACGAATGCACATATTTCTTTACGTTTGTGTGTGCGTGTGTGTACAACTGTGTAAAACCCTACAGTATTGACATATTTCCAAAACTACTTATTACGTACTGTTCCTACTGGCATTATAAATGCAGCTCTAGAATTGATTGCAAAACAACTTTGTTTGGTTCTGTTGTTGATTCATCCATTTAGCAAATACTTACACAGTAGGCGTTTAGCTTGTTTGAAAAGGCCAGTCTTTGCAAACCGTCAAAGGGTTTGAGAGTTGATAATGCTATTGTGGTTAACATGTGGACAGTAAGATTATATGTACGAACGTAAATATTGCTGTGTGTGTGTTAACATATGGATAGCAAGATACTGTGTAGAAGATTAAAGCTTGGTGTCAATCTGCTAATATGTTGATAGTGAGATACTATGTAGGACATCAAAGCTCTGCATTAGACTGCTAACAAGCTTGCGGTTGGTGTGCTAACATGTGAATAGTAAAATATCATGTAGAAGATTAAAGCTTGGTGTCAATCTGCTAATATGTTGATAGTGAGATACTATGTAGGACATCAAAGCTTTGCATTAGACTGATAACAAGCTTGCTGTTGGTGTGCTAACATGTGAATAATAAAATATAATGTAGAAGATTAAAACTTGGTGTCAGTCTGCTAATATGTTGATAGTGAGATACTATGTAGGACATTAAAGCTGAGTGTTAGTCTACTAGCATGTGGATAGTAAGATATTTTCAAGACAGTAAATCTCCAAGTTGGTTTGCATCTGTTGATTTGTAAATAGTCAGACCTTATGTAAGAGATTAAAGCTCAGTATCTGACTCCTAACATGTGGATAGTAAGATAATATGTACACCATTAAATCTTAGTGTCTATCTGTTAATATGTAGATAAAGAGATAATATGTAGGACATTAAAACTCAATTTTAGTCCTCTAGCGTGCAAAAATTCTTTATTCCTCTTTGCGTTCAGGATCCTTTGGTCATGTTATATCTGCAAGCCAGTAATCATGATGCAGTCCATAATCTTTACCAGGACATAGTGGCTGCACCATAGCTTTTGCCTCAGCTCTGCATCCTTTGGTATCTCATTTCACTAAAACACGGTGAAAGTAAAATGCTATGTAGAACACACATTTTGGTGTTGGTCTGTTAATTTATGGATTGTAGGTACTACGTAAGACGGTAAAATTACATGGCGGTCTACATCTGTTGCCATGTGGATAGCAAAGTAATATGTAAGGTATCCAATCTTAGTATCGGTCAGTTATCAAATGGATTGTAAGATAATATTTAGGGTATCAAATCTTGGTGCTGGTCTGTTAACATGTGGGTGGTAAGATAATATGTAGGGTATCAAATCTCGGTGCTGGTCTGTTAACATGTGGATGATAAAATAATATGTAGGGTATCAAATCTTAGTGCTGGTCTGTTAACATGGGGATGGTAAGATAATATTTAGGGTAGCAAATCTTGGTGCTGGTCTGTTAACATGTGGAGGGTAAGATAATATGTAGGGTATCAAATCTCGGTTCTGATCTGTTAACATGTGAATGGTAAGATAATATTTAGGGTAGCAAATCTTGGTGCTGGTCTGTTAACATGTCGGTGGTAAGATAATATGTAGGGTATCAAATCTTGGTGCTGGTCTGTTAACATGTGGATGGTAAAATAATATGTAGGGTATCAAATCTTGGTGCTGGTTTGTTAACATGTGGATGGTAAGATAATATTTAGGGTAGCAAATCTTGGTGCTGGTCTGTCGACATGTGGATGGTAAGATAGTATGTAGAACAGTAAAGCTAAGTGTTCTTCTGGCATGGGGATTCAAAGATAAAATGTAGGGCATTGAAGCACAGTGTGGATCTATTAACATGTGATTAGTAGTATAATATGTACAACATTAACGGGCATGGTCAGTTTGTTGAGAGGGGGAAAGTAAGATACTATGTGGGACAGTAGAGTTTGTTGTCGGTCTACTTCTTTTGTCCTGTGAATATCAAGATAGTATAAAGGACATTGAACCACGGTGTCATTCTGTTTGCACTGTGATAGTCAGATAGGATAATTAAGTCTATTGCATCTATTTTTGGGGGGAAAGGAAGATACTTTTATTTTGGCGATAAGGCTCAGTGTGGGTTTGTTAATGTATTGATAGTAAAAATGTGTTTAGAACATTACAGCTCGTTGTTGGTCTATTGACATAGGGACAGCAGGATGCTGTTTAAGACATTTGTTCTTGGTGTCTGTTTGTTAACAAATGGAAGGTAACACACTGTATAGGACAGAAAAGCTCAGTGTTGGTCTGTTAATACATGTGAACTGTAAGATATTGTGTAGGACACGTGTTCTCAGTGTTGGTCTGTTAATACATGTGAACTGTAAGATATTGTGTAGGATATGTGTTCTCAGTGTTGGTCTGTTAATACATGTGAACTGTAAGACATTGTGTAGGACATGTATTCTCTGTGTTTGTCTGTAAACATGATGATTAGTAAGATATTATGTATGACATTACAGCTCAGTGTTGATGTTTTATCAAGGGGAAAGATAATATATACAACTTTACATCTCGGTTGTTATGCGTTAACATTTGAATATTAAGAAAATATGTAGGACATGAAAGCTGACTGTTCGTTTGCTAACAAGTGGATAGTACAATACCATGAAGTAAATTAATGCTAGCTGTCATTCTGTTAACACGCGGATAGTAAGATACTATGTAGGACATCACTGCTCTGTTGACCTGGGGATAGTAAGATACTATAAAGGACATTACATATCAGTGTTGGTCTGTTAACAAGCGGAGAGTAAGATACTATGTAGGACATTACTGCTCAGTTTTGGTCTGTTTACCAGGGGGAAAAAATATACTATGTAGGACACCTATTCATGAGGTTGGTCTGTTTTCATGTGGATATTGAGAAAATATTTACAACATTATTTCTCAGTTGATGTATATTAACATGTGGATATTAAGAAAATAAGTAGGACATGAAAGTTCACTGTCTGTGTGTTAAGAAATGGATAGTTTGATGTTATGTAGAAAAATGAAGCTTGCTTTCATTCTGTTATAAGCTGTGAGTAGTAAAACAATAGGTAGGACATTAAAGATTTGTGTAAGACTGCTATCTTTGGAACAGAAAGATAAAAAGTAGGTCATTTAAGCTCTGTGTTAGTATGTTAACTTCTGGACAGTAATATTACATGTAGGACATTAACAAATGGGAATGGTTTGTAAACATGCAAACAGTTTAATGCTACATAGGACAATAAAACTCAGTGTCTGTCTGCTAACAGTTGTATAGTTAGATACTATGTACGTAATCTATGCCAAAAGCTCGGTTTTCGGCTATTAACTTGCAAATTAGTAATGTACTATGTAGGACATTACAGCTTGTTGTCGGCCTGCTAAGATAGGGATAGTATGATACTTTACAGAACAATTATCTTGGTGTCCATTTGTTAATATACAGACAGTAAGATACTACATAGGACCTTAAAGCTCAGTGTTAGCCTTCATCTTTTGTCCTGCTGATACTAAAATACTATGTAGGAGATTAAAAATCAGAGTTGGTCTGTTAAAGTGGCGTCAGTGAGATACTTTATAGGACCGTCAAGCTCAGTTTAGATCTGTTAAAGTGGGGTCAGTAAGATATTATGTAGGACACTAATGCTTTTAGGTAGGTTTGTTAACATGGGGATTGTAAGATGCTATGCAGGACAGTAAAGTTAGGTGACTGTTCGTGTATGTTTCTGTTGGGATACTCAGATAGTATGCTAATATGTAGACAGTAAGATGCTATGTATCGCATTAAATCTCAGAATCGGTTGGTTATATGAGGACATTAAGATAATATATAGGACACTGAAGCTTAGTGTAATTCTGTTGACATGGTGAAAGTTTTTTTTTTTTTAGTTCGCCTTATTTCTCTAATCCCCAAGGTGGTGTACATTGTACTGTGGTTTTTATTTTGCGCCTGTCGGCCAAGTGCATCCAACTTCAGCATGCATTTTATGTAAGGGTCTGCTTCCTCTTGCATTTTCTTAGGATTCGCTTCCTCAGGGTAACGGCGCTGTGATGGGGATTGAACCCAGCACCTTTGGGTTTTGAGCCGTGCCACTTAACCACTAGGCCACACCATCCCCATGGTGACAGTAAGATAATATGTAGGATATTAGCGAATAGCATCGGTCTGTTAACATTTAGATAGTAAGATTTTATGTAGTACATTACAACTTGATATTAGGTCTGCTAACATTTAGAAAGAAAGATTTTATATTAGGACATTACAGCTTGTTGTTGGTGTGTTGACATGGAGACTGTAAAATGCTGTGGATGACATTAAAACATGTGGATAGTAAAATATCATGTAGGATAGCAAAGCTCAGAGTTGGGCTGATGACATGGGTACAGTAAGATATCTTCTTCGAAGTACGCTGTCAGACATCAACG
This sequence comes from Ariolimax columbianus, assembly GCA_036924085.1. Lineage (NCBI taxonomy): Eukaryota > Metazoa > Mollusca > Gastropoda > Stylommatophora > Arionidae > Ariolimax > Ariolimax columbianus. The sequence goes on along the minus strand of JAVGWX010000016.1, from coordinate 60,434,203 downwards.
TGAATGTGTTGAAGAAGAAGAAGAAGTAAGATATTGTGTAGGACATTAAAACTTACTGTCGGTTTGTTAACACGTGGATAGTAAGATATTATTTTTAACGGTAAAGCATGGTGTCTGCCTGGTAACATGTGGATAGTAAGATATTATGTACAGCATTTAAGCTCTGTGTTGGCCAGTTTACTTGTGAATAGTAAGATACTCTGTAAAACATTCAAGCTCTGTGTTGGCCTGTTGACATGTGGATAGTAAGATACTCTGTAGGACATTCAAGCTCTGTGTTGGCCTGTTGACATGTGGATAGTAAAATACTCTGTAGGACATTCAAGCTCTGTGTTGGCCTGTTGACATGTGGATAGTAAGATACTCTGTAAGACATTCAAGCTATGTGTTGGCCTGTTGACATGTGGATAGTAAAATACTATGTAGGACATTCAAGCTCTGTGTTGGCCTGTTGACATGTGGATATTAAAAAACTCTGTAGGACATTCAAGCTCTGTGTTGGCCTGTTGACATGTGGATAGTAAGATACTCTGTAGCACATTAAAGCTCTGTCTTGGCCTGTTGACATGTGGATAGTAAGATACTCTGTTAGACATTCAAGCTCTATGTTGGCCTGTTAACATGGTGGCAGTAAGGAACTATGTAGGACATCAATGTTTTGTGTAAGTCTAACATCTGGATAGTGGATAATGTGCAGTGCATTCAATCTAGATTTGGTTTGTTAATATGGGGATTGTAAGATCCTGTGTAAGACATTAAAGCTCTCTGTCAGTCTGATGCCATTGGGATTGTACAATACTTTGAAGAACAATAAAACTTGGTATTGGTCTGTTAATATATAGATAGCAAATTACAATGTGGGACTGTAAAGTTTTGAGTCAGTGAACATCTGTTTAATGGAGATAGTGCGATACTTTGTAGGACAATACCGTTTATTGTCTGTATGTTAATATTCATATAGTAAGGTATTATATATAAGACTGTTACGATGTGCTTAGGTAGATACTGTGTAGGACAAAATTTAATGCTGGTATGATAGTCTGTGGATAGTAAGATACTATATATAGGACATTAAAACTTGATGTAGCATAGTAAGATACTAGCTAAGACTATAATGCCTAGGGTGAGTTTGTTAAAATATGGATAGTAAGATACTAGTTAGAACTGTAACGCCTAGGGTCAGTTTGTTAACATGTGGATAGTAAGATACTATTTCAGACATTAATGCATAGTGTCGGTCTGTACATTATATAAATTGCTGAGCGATTATAGTAGTAAAACTGGGATAGTTCAAAACGTAGTTCCCTCATGTTCCAGTCTCTCTCTTATCGCCTGTGGAGTATAAAAAATAGATAGAAATGGTTAAAATACCGCTATGGAACAAAATCAAGAACCTAACCTACGTTAGATACAGAAATTACATACAATGAGACTAAAGCATTCATCGGGGCAACGTACAGTGCAAAATGGAAAAAAACGACACCCTGGCCACATAGATGATCATTCTCCGGCTACACACAGGTCACAACAGTCTGAGATGTCATCTGTACAACAAGTTCAAGATTGGTACAACAGACCTTCGTGCCTGCGGCACAGCCCCCATGAAGGCAGAACATAATTTGCAGTCATGTCCACAGTATACCGACAAAAGAAGTAGCATTTGGCAACACTACAGCTAGTGTCCTTCCACGAGAAGCTGTACCAAAGCGTAGAGAGCCTTGAGTCGACTGATGACTTCGTTAGAGTCATTGAAGTTGATGTCTGAAGACGAACGAAAAAGAAGAAGAAGAAATGAACCAGTCGAAGCTTCCCGTTGGATCCACTACTAGGGAATTGCATGTTTACATTGTGATTCGCATTATTCGTTTATAGGTCTAGTGATATTGCGAGCTTAATATCTGAGGAGCAAAATGCCCCTTTGTCGCTATGTGCAACATTCTTTTATAGGTCTAGCGATATTGCGAGCTTAATATCTGAGTAGCAACATATCCCTTTGTCGATATGTGCATTCACAAGCAAAAACAACTAGTATTCTCTGATTCTCTGTATAAGCAACATATATCCTGTAACTCACTGAATGGGCAGCGTACTACAGAAAACATTCCGAATGATTTAGGATCTTTGGGTATGGCATTGACAAGAATAGCACCACTGCCCTACATAGAGCATGTCATAAGAGGCGACTAACTGTGTGACATGGCACAACACCGGCCATGCTTAGATTTTTGTTAAGAGCAGCATAGATGGCGTCTAACAGGCTTCGGTTCAAGTTGGTCTAGTGTTTGGGTCTTTTAAGATGGACTCGCAGATCTATTAACCAAACTTCTTGGCACTTGTATTAACACAGCGGAGTAATAAGCTGCTCGAGCCTAACACGCTGATCAGGAAATCCTCATCCCTCCTTTATCCAGCTCACACCACAGCTGGGACCTCCACAGGGTCATCTTCCCTTGTAGAATTACAGGTGTACTAAGATTAAAGTAAACACAGAATCTTACAAATAATATTTCTTTTGTTGCAGATTCTGCACTTTACACTATACGAAATACAAGACCTCACAACTAATGGAGTCTCCCGCGGAACACCTGGCTGAGACATTTCGATTCTACTCCGTCTTCCTCCACGCTGCCCGAGACTCATCAACCGTTGCGGTGGACGATCAACACGAAAGACAATGGTTGAGTATGAGGATTGCTTGACTTGACTTAAAAGACAAGGCAACGACTCTAGCTGGCCATCTATCTTCTCGGCACATCCCCTATGACATCAGAACACATTTTGCAGTCCTGCCATTCGTATTCCGACAAGAAGTAGCATTTGGCAACAACCAATGTCCTTCCACGAGTAGCTGTACAGAAGTGCTCGGACCCTCAAGTCAACTGCTGCCTTTGTTAGAGTAATTGAATTCGAGGTCTGAAAACGAACAAGGAAGATCTCTTTTCCTGACATTTTTTCGCGCCAACCGAAGCACATCAGTACAAGTACAGTCAACCTCCATCAAGATGACTTCAGCAAAAAGCTTTGCATGACCTTGTAGTAGGAGTTTATGTAACAGTTTACTTGCATGATGAGGTTGCTATCCTCATGCACAACTCTCTTTAGTTACGCCTTTCAATACATGCATGGAGTTCAATCAATCAAATCAGAACAAAAAGGCATAGCTTCAAATTAAATAAAGAAAGGTCAAGATTGGATATTTGGAAATATTTCTCTAGTCAGAGAGGGGTGAATGCTTGGAATGAATTTCCACAGGAAGTGATGGAAGCAGGGGCAGTTGATGCATTTAAGAATAAATTGGATGCGCATAGCTTATTGAGCAAGGAAATGTAAATGAAACTGGTTGCGTACAGACTCTGCAGAGTCTTCTAAACCAGTATAAAGACGTTAAGTTAAGTTAAATCAAGATCACTCATCTCTTTTTCTTGAAGCACATGTCCCGCATTGTATTTGACTTACCATAACCAGCTTTTAGGAAAGACTTTTTCTAGTTATTTGCAGTACGGTAGCGATAATTTGTGCATTTTGAGATTGCCACATCCATGGACAACTCTTAGTCCTCGCGTTCAATATGCAATGCATGTTTTGGCCACTCAGGAGAAATACATACATCGCTCACCTTAAGATTGTTTGCCCTTGACCTACTGTGACAGTATTCTGTGGCGGTTATATTCTACCATTCTCAGTAAGGGACCCCAGATACACTATGGGAGGTCATGTTATTGATAGATTTGAAACAAGCAGCGATAACGATAGAAAATATATGAATTTGAATTGCATGTGTTAAGCTTTCATAGAAGTGTTCATACGTGGTTGCGAAGTTTCGATGGCTCACAAACAAAACATGTCTGTGTTCAGATTCCTGATCTGACAGGGTCGTACACCTATTAAATTTCGTGCTGAATATTTTTTTAACCAAGCTGTAAAGTGCAAAACACAGAACAATATACTACCTCTTAGGAACCACGGTAAACGAGGCAAAAAAAAGAAATATAGCTTTTTAGTGTTTTCTCCAGTATCGCATTCTGTTTTTTTGATTAAATGGCTTGCTGGCTTAGGGTCGTTCGTTCTCAATCTTGCCCCACCAAGCCCTGATATGGCTTAAGTAGCAGAATGTTGTCCAGAGAACGGAAGGCAAATGTGCTGATCGGTATGGACCGCACAGAACACGGCCAGGCACTTGAGCATCCGTGGTCAACCACTGCACCCGAGCTCATATCCAGTCGTCCTGACTTGTCTTGCCACTGGTTAAAGTTGGACTCGAGCAAGAGAGTGTGGTCGACAAACTGCGCAACCCTTTCTCACTTAAAGGAAATTCATCGCGCAAGTCATTCTCTTTTCATGTATCCAGTACTAACACAGTCGAGTCCTGTGACGACGGGCGAGCAGAGAGCGTAGGTCCGCTGACAAGCTAAACTACAGTCAAAAAGCTGCGTCAGTTGCGGGACACCTTGCTGAGCAATAAAGCGGATGAGTTACATGGATTTGCTGACAATCATGATCACCGTCTCGCGAAGCAAACTTTATCTGCTTTCACTGACTGGGAATATGCAATTTCCATCTTCCCACCAATCCACAACCAGGATTTACAGAATACTCGACTGGATGGACTGGCTGGGTGCAAAAAGTAAAGGTTCGTGATGGACGGACAACATTGTGATTGACCCTGACGCAACGTCCTGGACAATATGTTGTGCTTGACCGGACTAGCGTCTCAGTTACCCACAGATATTATCTTAATTATCACTAACCTCTAGCTGATTGCTAGCATAACCGGCACTTCTGAAATTATGCAATGATGTTTATAAATGAAAATAGTATTTGCTAGATCTACGTCAACAATAAAGTCACTTATTCATTGTATAACATAACAAGCATTTTTACATAGCACAAAAAATCGCTCACTTTCATCATTATCATCATCATCATCATCATCATGTTGCATGTCATTTGCGGAAAATCACTTTCACAATAGCCGATCTGTAACTCGATCTCTAGCCAGAAGTATCGCCTCTATCGTTGTCATCGTCAGGACCTCCGTGATGTCTTGTGCCCATCTTTTCCTCGGTCTGCTTCAGCTCCGCTTTCCAAGCACCAAACCCTCCTGTATCGTTCTGTCTAGGTCAGTATAGCGTTTGATGTGGTCACACTATTTTACAGTGAAGCAAGTGGTCATTTTCACATACGCCCTAGCAGTGTAATGGCCCTCAAGAGCCAGAACAAAAATAAACTCGGTGCTTTGGCAGACTCACTCGAACGCATGTCCCAGTGCCTAAAAAAAAAGCAGTCCAATGGACACCAGCCCACTGCGACATTCCAGGCAACGGGGAGGCGGACAGGCTCGCCAGAGAGCGAGGAATGCTGCAGCAGAGTGAAACAGAAATCACATACAATTAAACTAAAGCATTCATCAGGATAACGTACAGTGCAAAATGGAAAATAGGATCACCCTGGCCACATAGAAAACGATGCCTACCATCAACTCTCCAGGCGAGACCAGGTGATCATTTTCCGGCTACGCACAGGTCACAACAGACTCAGATGCCATCTATACAACAAGTTCAAGATTGGCACTACATACATTTGTGCCTGTGGCACAGCCCCCATGAAGGCATAATATATTTTGCAGTCCTGTCCGCTGTATACCGACAAAAGAAGTAACAATTGGCAACAGCCAGTGTCCTTCCACGAGTAGCTGTACGGAAGCGTACAGAGCCTTGAGTCTACTGCTGCCTTCGTTACGATCATTGAAGTTGAGGTCTGAAGACGAACGAAGAAGAAGAAGAAACTATTTTAGCTTTGGAGACAAGATGTTGTTTACTAACCAATTTTGCTTGATATTAAGTAGGATCTATAGTATATCTATATCTTTATCTATATCTCAAGCAGATGTGGATATATTGAGATCGGATTTAGATAAAATTCGAGAGTGGTTTGTAGGTTCGCAAATGGAGTTTAATGTAGATAAATGTACAGTCATCCACATGGGTAGATCCAATATGAAACATAATTACAGAATGGGAGAGAACAATATTAGAAAGATGGATAAGGAAAGGGACTTAGAAGTTATACTAGATCATACAGGTAAGGTGAGTGAGCAAGTTCAGGTAGCAGGGAAAAAGGCAAATGCAATGTTAAGTATGATGAAAATAAATATTAAACATAGGAGAAAGGAAGTGATAGTCAAACTGTATAAAGCATTAGCTAGACCTGTACACATTACAGGCGTGGAGTCCTTATCATAGAGTGGATACAAACATGCTGGAAAGATTACAAAAAAGAGCGACAATGCTGATATTGGGATTCCATATTTACAGTTATGAGGAAAAACCGGCCTGCAGTGTCTAGAAGAGAGAAGAATTCGTGGTGACTTAATACAGGTTTATAAGATGATCAGAGGAATGGATACATTAGACTATAACAAGTTTAAAAAAAAAAATTCAGCCACCAACTAGAACAAAAGGGCATTGTTACACATTAACTAAAGAGAGGTCCAGATTCAATATTAGGAAATATTTTTTTAATTAGAGAGTGGTGAATGCTTGGAATGCATTGCCATGGGAGGTAGTGGAGGGAAGGACAGTTAATGCATTTAAGAATAAATTGGATGCGCATAGCTTTTAGAGCAAGGTGATGAAATGAAACTGTATGTATACAGATTCTACAGAGTCTTCTAAACCAGTTTAAGGACGTTAAGTTAAGTTAAGGATATCTGCATTTTTTCTTTTTGCTATTCATTGTATTTCAAGCACTTTTCTGTAGCCCTTTAGTTCAAAAGATGCAATCCTTTTCTTAAGTGTTTGTGTGGGGGTCCACGTTTCACATCCGAATGTCTTCATCGGTATAATGCAAGTTCACAGAATAGTTATTTTCATTTTATTAATGTTCTGTCATCAGTTTCTCATTTTATTGAAACTCTGCATTGCCGTAGCCATTGGCGCTTATAACTGAGCCGAGGTACTCAAAGCTTGTGACTTTCTCAATCTTCTGTTGTTCTAAAATAACTTTAGGTTTGGTCTGTGCCTTGCCTGTGATCGTTATCTTGGTTGTACTTTAAATTCAGGTATAGATTTTGGATTTCGTTTAGTTGTATTTACGCTCATCAGTACTTTTACATTTCGCTAGTTGTTAGACCTACCGGGCTAGATCGCACGTGGACACAGTCCTGGTGTGAACAGACTATCTACAATGCAGTTAGTAAACTAGCCTTATCTTGTAAAGCGAGCTATGCAAGTTTTCATTCCATTTCCAACAATATATCTCTGCAAATATGGATTTTCGACATTTGTAGCAAAAAAGAAAAACAAATCGAAACCGATTAGATGTCTAACATGGCAAACGTGTGGTTTGTATAACACAACAGTTGAATCCTCTTCGAGAAAGGGAAACAACAAGCCTTCACGCTGTCAGCATTTCTTGATCTTTGTGACCCGTTCCTGAGCCTTGCTGCGGGCTTCCTATCCGTTTCCAGCGGACCTTGCCTTGGGTCACGGAAGTCCAGTGGTTGGTAAGCATTCTACTAAAGACATCTCGGATGTTGCGGACAGCAGGAGAGCTTGACCAACGCAATGGATGTTTTTTACTTCGTGGGTACCAGACAACTGTCGCTGTGCTCCATCGACCATCGTTTTGTCTCAACATGTGACCTGCCCATCTATAGTTTGCCTTGTCTGCACAGATTCTGTGGAGGGGGAGGGGGGTGGGAAGCCGCAAATCGCCGGAATATCGTCAAGTATTGTAACGCAAATTGAGAATCAGATATTGTGAAGAATACTACTGCTGTTTCTTCTTCTTCTTCTTCTTCTTCTTCTTCTTCTTCTTCTTCTTCTTCTTCTTCTTCTTCTTCTTCATCTTCCTCTTCTTCTTCTTCTTCTTCTTCTTCTTCTTCGTACGCTGTCAAACGTCAACCTGTATTTTTTCGAAAAAAGCAGCGGTCATCCTGAGACTGTCGACACTGTCATAGAGCCTGTCTAGTGTTTGCCACTGGTGATGGCCACATGTGCTTTCTCTGGTCCTCGTATGTCGGGCAGTTTTGCAGCAGATGTTCAGCGGTCATTTTCCCGGTGCCACAAGTGCATTCGTCAGTACCACCTATCTTCAGTTTATTGAATCGATGGTACCTCAGTCTGTTGTGGCCTGTGCGGAGTATGAAGACCACGACCTGCTCTCTTCTGTTCAACTGTTAATAAGCATCGTTTTTTGTGTAGCCAGTATGTTCTGTTTCCCATTTGGCCATGTATCTGGCTCTAATAAGCCTTTTGGACTCTTCGTAGGTCACACTAGAATCTGGTTGTGGTAGTGTTGCACCTTCTTTTGCCAGTCTGTCTGCCTCCTCGTTGCTTTGGATGTTACAGTAGGATGGAGTCCACTGTACCACTACTCTTTTTGGCGCGGACTGCTGGCATAGTTGACAGAGTACTGCTCTTAAATCATTTAGTTAAGTATTTGTCTGGCTTTTTAGTGCTGTGACTACGACCAGGGCATCTGTAAACAGGACTATCTGCCTTTCATTTCTTTTGCCTGTCAGCATTGCTTCTGCTGCAGCCCTCAGTGACTCTGCCTCCGCTCTGAAATTGCATGAGTATTTTCCAGTTGCCCCTGACAGTGTTATTTTTCTATCATTTGGTAGGCTCAGGAATACCTCTGCCTCTCCGTTCTGTGTTGTGTTTGTTACAGACCCATCGGTGTATGCATGGGTCCAGTCCATGCTTGGGTAATTTTTCGTTATGTACCTCAGTGTTATGTCTATTCTTTATTTTTCAGTCTGACTGTTCTTGTTTCCAATACCTGATATATTTTCTACTACCTCCGGAATGATATGCTGCTTCCAGGTAGGTTTGCGTACAGTAGGGATGGGCTTTGGTGTTAATGTGTTCATAGGGTCTTCGCTCATCTTTGCTTTGGCTATTTCTGCAAAGTTTCTCCGCCTTAGTTTCCCATTTCCAAATCTATTTAGTCGTTGATGCATTGGGTGGTCTGTCAGTCTTCTGAGTTTCTCTGCTTGCTGCTGGGCTCTGCAGTCTCTTCTGTCGGTCATGGATTGCAGATTTCTAATCTTTTCCAGTTCTGCAATTGGCGTTGACTTCATGCCTCCTGTTATAAGTCTTATGGCTTGGTTTTGAAGTTTGCTAATTTTATCAAGTTTGCCTTTGCTGCTGTTGCCCATGCCGCAATGCCATACTCGAGAACTGGTCTCACTCTTCCAGTGTACAGTTTCGTCTGTTCCCCAGCTTGTGCCAGCAAGTTTCCTCATGATTCTCATTCTTTGTCTGGCTCTCATTCGGTTTCTCTCGATCTGACTTTTCCATGTCATGCACCGATCAAATGTGACTCCCAGGTAGTTTGGGTTGTCGTTTGGCCGCAGATATTTGCCGTTAAGACTTATTTTGGTGTTCTGGGGTTTGTTTGAAAGCGAGAATATCGTACATGTTGCTTTTCCTCATTTTTTTTGACCAGCCATGAGTTCGCCCACTCCTCCGACGATGTTAGGGCCTGCTGCATCCGATTGCTTGCTATGGTGAAATTTTTTTTCAGAGGTCTACATAGCCAGATCGTCTGCAAACATGGAGCTGTGGACTCTTCTTGGTAGATTCTCTGTGATGTTGTTTGAATACACCAGGAAAGGGGTTAGTGACAGTACTCCCCCTTGGGGTACTCCCTCCTCAATTGTCACCTTTTTGCTTATCTGCCCTTGTACTTGAACTATGGATGTTCTGTTTTCGAGGTAGTCGCTGATCCATCTGTACATTTTCCCACAAACTTCACTTCTTCGTAGCTTGACTTTCAGTCCCTTGTCAAATGCCTTCTCTAAATACACCCAAACCAGTACTGTGTGTTATTTCTCCTGGTAAGCATCTATTAACTGGGCTATGAGAGTGATCTGGTCCTCAGTGGATCTGTGCTGTCTAAAGCCTGCTTGCTGTGGAATTAGTATGTGTTTTTCATCCAGATGCCACATCAGTCTGGTGTTTATCTTACGTTCCATAAGTTTTAGTACACAGCTCAGTAGACTGATATGCCTGTATCCATTTGGATCTGTTCTATCTTTTTCTTTCTTTGGTACTGGTATAAGTACAGCGTCTTTCCATGCCTGAGGTACAATTCCCTTTCCCCAGCTTTGGTTCAGGACTGATAGTAACTTCCTCTTTGCTGTTTGGCCCAACCCCATCAGCATTTCGTATGTTACCCCATCTTTTCCGGGCGATTTCTTTTTCTTTAAAGTTCTCATGGCCTCTTCTATTTCATTCATTGTTAGTTTTGCCATCATGTGCTCCTATAGTGTCATATTGATGTTGTCCTGGCTCTTTTGTTCTTCACTAATGTCTGTGTGCCTGTCTGTAGGGACATCAATGTGGTTTGCTCTGGCATAATGTTCTATAAAGGCGTTTGCTGCATTTTTTTGTCAGTAAGCATGTTGTCGCCCTGCTTGATGGTAATTTGTTTATTTGATGGTGTTTCGTCATTCATGGCTCTGACTAACTTCCATAGTTTGTTCCCTTCTTTATCTAAATTGAGGCTTTCTGTTTAATTATTCCAGCTGTCTCTTGTTATTTGGTTTAGTGTTATTTTGTATTTCGCCGTGATAGCCTTGAAGGCGATATTTGCCTCCATAGATTGTTCTCTCTCTGCCATGTTCCTAGCATTTGAGACTTCGTCTTCCGCTTCCTGCAATTCATCATTCCAATATGGCTTGTAGTTTTTCCTTGCCCCTCTTGGGATGGTTTCGGTGGCTGCTTGCATTATTGCTTTGCTTAGGCTTTCCACCATAGATTTCGTATTGTTATTCCGTGTGTTGATGGTTTCGCATAGCCGATCTGTCAGAATTGCAAATCTGTCCCAGTCGGCTCGTTTATAGTTCCAACGTGGGAGCGCTTTTATTTCCTATGGGCCTACTTCCATATCAATTTCTAGCCTAATTGGCCTTTTGTCGCTACCTGCCAATTGGTTTAGCACCTGGCGGTCTATTTTGTGGTGAATATCCACCGTGGAAAAGGCCAAGTCTGGAGTAGAGGTGATATGCCATGTTCTAGAATAGAAGATAGGGCTGTCCTTCGGCTTGTTGAAAAGATATAGATTTGTGTCTATCTCCCAGTCTTCCACTTCATCACCTCTGTTGTCTGTGTCCGAATATCCCCATCTCTCCGAGTGGCTGTTGAAGTCTCCAACTACTGGGCAGCTGGAGTCCTTGATTTGCATACTCGAGAGCGACAGGTCTTTGGTGGGTGGGCCATACAGGTTGAAGTTGCGGATCTTCTTTTCTTGTGTCAATATGTCGAGTCCTACAATTTCTGCTTGTCCAGTGTGATTGACTGCTACCGCGCTACTCGATATGCAGTTACGTGTCAGTATCAGAACCCTTTCTTTGTCAAGAATGTAACATGCTAAGGCAACTGCGTTGTGAATACTGACCCACGAAGACGAACCCATACATACACAATTTTGTGAGAGTCTTGAAGAACTCCCCACCACAGTAGACTTTGTCCATAGAACTGGCCTTTACGTGTAAACTTAATACAATTGTCGGTGAGCTAGAAAAAGAAGGAAAAGAAGAAGAAAAAGAAGAAGTAAAGAATGAAGAAGAAAATAGAGAAGAAGAAGTAGAAGAAGAAGAAGAAGAAGAAGAAGAAAAAGAAGAAGAAGAAGAAGAAAAAGAAAAAATAATAAGAAGACGATGAAAAAAAAGAAGACGACAAAGAAGAGAAAGAAGAAGAAGAAGATGAGAAAGAGAAGATAAATATGAGTAAATAGTACTACCTGATATTGCCCGAAGAAGAATTGAATGTTTAAATGAAGTATATCGTTAAACAGCAACTAATCTGATTGGCAAACATCCGGCCAGTCTAAACCCTGATCTATGGGTGAGAGAGCTGGAGTGTGTACGCCAAACACGCCAGGAGGTTGAATCACTTCTATATGACACATATTCCAAATTGGCTACAAGACCACATCACAAATAACCATACACTTTTCATTACTACTACACTATTCATACACTTTTGTAGAAAGTTAAAGTGAGATAGACTGGCCAAGTTACTCGAATGTAAAGTGAAAGGTTCCAAAAGAAACTTCTGTTTAGCGAGCTTAGCGCAGTAAGGCGATCACGTGGACGTCAATAAAAGCGATTCAGTGAATCCTGGCAGTAAATCGTTTAGCCTGAAAAAGACGAGGCCAAAAAGAGCCTTGCATGCAGTTAGCGAGGGTCGACGGGCGATCAGATGGAAGTATAGAGTAGAGGGAAAACCAGCACCAGCTGGTGTTGGCTTAATCTGTCATGCACGCATCCGCCCACAGACTTAAGGGCGCAGTATGACACATGATGATGTTGGTTATTCTCATCGACGGCGATAGGCCCGTTATTTTGTCATGATCATATTTCTTCAAAATCAAGTAAATACTGGATCAAGATGGTGAGCAGCGCATGAGCTGCAGCGGTCAGCGAGCCATACCTGACTGATAGCGTAAGGGCTAGCGAACCGGATCTGCCAAGGCCGTTCTACACGTCCGCGCAGTATTCTAGAAAACCGACTGCAACAGAGCAGACTGGCTAAGGAGATGGGATCGAAGAGGGAATGCTAACTAGGTACTCAAAAAATGATTGCTGAAGTCGGATGTGTTGGACCGAAAGTTGCAAATATCGACATAACGCAATCCGTTCTCTGGACTGTGTTCTGCTACTTAGGCCCGTGTCAAGGTTTGGTAGCGGGAGATGGAGAACAAACGAAGCCAAGCCAAGACAAGTAAATACATTTAATATTCATCACTTCATTGGCGTGTCAGTCACTGATCATCATGCGCCTGGCGCCCTGGCGAAGTTTGCCCAGCTCTGTCTCCCGTATTTCGACACAGTCTGCTATGGCTGCAAACGCCGGTACGTGAGTGGCAGTCCCTGTCGCAGATCGTACAACGGGGCTGAGGAGGCTGACTTGCCGGGGTGTTCCCCGATCTTTTCAGTCGTGCCCATTTCAATGGATCCAGGTGGCCTCTACAAGCGTCGGCAACTACTGTGCACCTCCCAACTGACTGTCTGCAATCGACTCAATCCTGAGCTTTCGGCTTGGCTGTCGCATGACGTCATGTCCATCTTGTATACGTCCTTGAATCGCGGTGTGGGGTAGTCGATTCCTTTAGCTGCAGTGATCAGTTGTCTATAAAAGATATCATATAACATCCTTTACAATGTATGTAAATATACACTCGAGAGCATACGACAGATGTACAGAAGATGAAAGATACAGACAGCCACATAAACTGGAAAGATATTGTCAGAGGTACAGACGTTGAACAAGAGGGAGAGTGTTTCAAAACACTTTTAGAACAACTAAAAGTCGAATATGTTCCATGTATGGAGGTTAACACCAATCATAAAAGTCGATTACTAGATTTGTAGATAAATGTACAAGAGCTTAAAATAAAGCCTGGACAAAGTATATAAAGGCAAGTAAATCAAAAGAAATATATTTAAAATATTTGGAAAAGCAAAACATAGCTCCGAAAGTAAATAAAGCAGCAAAAATAGACTTCGAAAAACACTTACTAAAGCTTCTTTTCTAATGTTAGAAATAAACAAAGACCTAAAGACAAGGTAGGCTTTCTCATAGACAGTACAGTGACAATAAGCAGAGAAAATAGGGAGATAGCTAATCTAATAAATCAATACTTTGGCACAGTCTTTACAAAATAAGACTCCTCCAAGATACCAGAGCCTATACATATTTTCAAATGTCAAATGGATATAGTGCAATTAAAATCATTCTGTATTACGGAGGAAATGGTTCTAAAAAGACTGGAAGGATTAAAAGTGGATAAATGTACAGATCAAGATGGTATCCATTCAACAATGCTATTTGAAGTATAGACTAACTAGTAAAACCATTGGCTATATTATTTTCTCAATCACTTGCAAAATGGATTGTTCCAAGAGATTGGAAAGATGCTGGAGAGATTCCCTTATTCAAAAGAGGAAAAAAATCAGATCCAGCTAATTAAGTAAGTTTAACGAGCATAGTCTGTAAATTGTTAGAGTCAATAATGAAAGAAAGCATTGTAATGCATTTAGACAGGTTAAATCTAATCAGAAATAGTCAGCATGGGTTTGCTAGAGGGAGACCGTGCTTAACAAATCTATTGGAGTGCATGGAGGTGATTACTAAAATCATAGATAAGGGAGAACCAGTGGATGTTATTTATCTAAATTTTGCGAAGGCTTTTGATATAGTACCTCATCAAAGCTTATTTAAAAAGTTAAAATCACATGGGATAGATGGGCAGGTTGCCGAATGGATTGAAAGTTGGTTAACGGGAAGAAGACAGAGATTGGCATAAATAAAGAGTACTCTGAGTGGTGTGAATTAAAAAAATGGAACAACATTACAGAATGGGCGAGAACAATACTAGAATGATAGATAACGAAAGGGACATAGGGGTAATAATAGAGCATACAGGTAAGATGAGTGAGCAAGTCCAGGTAGCAGAGAATAAGTCAAATGCAACTTTAGGTAAGATAAAAAAAGAAATATTAAACATAGGAGTAATGAGGTGATTGACAAACTGTATAAAGCATTAGTTAGACCTAGATCGGAGTACTGTGTACAGGTGGGGAGTCCTTATCGTGAAGAGATATAAATATGCTGGAAATGATACAAAGAAGATCGGCAAAACTGATAGTGGGATTCCAGAATTACAGTTACGAGGAAAGACTCAGAAAAACCGGCCGTTAGTGTCTAGAAAAGAGAAGAATTAAACGTGACTTAATCTAAGTTGATAAGATAATCATAGGAAAAGTTAAATTAGACTATAACAAGTTTTTTTTTCAAAATACAACCACCAACGAGAACAAGAGGACACAGATACAAATTAACTAACGAAATGTCCTAATTGGACACAGGACATTTTTAAAACTCAGACAGTGGTGAATGCTTGGAATGCTTTGCCTCAGGAAATAGTGGAGGCAGAGACAGTTAATGCATTTAATAATAAATAAGATGTACATAGTTATTAGAGCAGGGTAATGCAAATGGGACTGGTTGTCTACAGACTCTGATGATTTTTTTAAACCAATATTAAAAACGTTATGTTAAGTTAAGTTATACCGTGTTTGTTAGCTTACTCAGTACGTTTTATGATTGTGCTAACTTTTTGTTTCACCGCTTCACAGTGTTCTTTGTAGGACAATGTGCGATCCATTGTAATTCCTAGGTACTTAGGTGTATCTTTATGTTTAAGTTTATGCCCCTGCCAACTAATCTTTCAAACTCTCAAGGCTATTCTTACATCCTGTTACAGCCCGCCACTTAACGTCTTTTACAGGGCGCACAAAAAATTAATCTTACATATTACGGGCATTCTACAACAACAATAAATACAACAACAATAACAACAACATGCTGTTATGGCTTTTGAAGTCAGGATATCGGCTATTTCATTCTTATAAACTATGCAGGAGGAATGATTTCAAGAAATGCTATCTCGGCATAGATAAAGTCACCTGGAAGAAAAACAGATATTAATTCCACAGAAAGCAGGATTTAGACATGACAGATCCACTGAGAATCAGATCACTCTCATAGCGCAGGAAATAGAGGATGCTTACCAGGAGAAAAAGCATACAGAAGCGGTTTGGGTGGATCTAGAGAAGGCATTTGACAAGGTGGGGAAAGAGGGGCTTAAAGTCAAGCTATAAAGAAGTGAAGTATCTTGAAAAATGTACAGATTGATCAGCCACTATCTCGAAAACAGAACAGCCAGAGTTCAAGTACAAGGGAAGATGAGCAAAAATGTGACACTGGAGCAGAGAGTACTGTCACCCACACTTTTTTCTGGTGTATATAAACAACATAATAGAGAATATATTAAGAAGAGTCCACAGCTCCATGTTTGCAGACGATCTGGCTTTGTGGACCTCTGAAGAATATCTCACCATAGCAAACAATTGGATGCAGTAGGCCCTAACATCGCTGGAGTAGTGGGCGAGGAGGCAGACATACTGGCTAAAGAAGGTGCAAGGTTACCACAACCAGATTCTAGTGTGACCTACGAAGAGTTCAAAAGGTTTATTAGGGCCAGATACATGGCTAAATGGGAAACAGAGCATACTGGCTACACAAAAAATGATGCCTACTACCAGTTGAACAGAAGAGAGCAGGTCGTGGTCTTCAGACTCCGCACAGGCCACAACAGACTGAGGTACCATCTATTCAATAAACTGAAGATAGGTGATACTGACGAATGCACCTGTGGTACAGGAAAAATGACAGCGGAACATCTGCTGCAAAATTGCCCGACATACGAGAACCAGAGAAAGCACATGTGGCCATCACCAGTAGCAACACTAGACAAGCTCTATGGCAGTGTCGACAGCCTCAGGATGACAGCTGCTTTCTTCGAACAAATTCAAGTTGACGTCTGACAGCGTACGAAGAAGAAGATTTACCTCGAATTGTTTTTAACACCTGCACAAATTAACAGTCATCTAACAATATACATATTTCTATCTCTATATCTGTTGTTCATCCTCTCTCTCTTTCTCTCTCTCTCTTTCTCTCTCTCTACTTTTGTCTTCTTGTTTCTCTGTACTCTCAGCAATCAATGCTGACTACCAACTAATGTGTGACAAATATGAACTGCTGTGATGATATAAGACATTCCAGTAAATCCCGCTCACTACCAGTTAAAGGCCAACACAAAATACAGAAGGGATTGAAGTTCACGAGGAAAAACATGCATTTAGAACGTGCCAACCGTAGCGACAATCGGCCAAAAGAAACTGTTGATTATGTCAAGGAAAGAATGTCAGAATACAAACACAGCCAACTTGCTGTTTACATTCATGGATACATCAAGTAATACAAATATACTGTAGTCGGGGATGCTGTGGTAGAAACTTCTCTATAAGAGGTTTTAGCTTTTATCAGATGGGGGTAGCCAGTTCCCTTCCTCGATGTCTTGGCTTACAATATCACTGATATATACATTTATTTTATTACCGCCAGGGATGAGGCACTAGAATCTTCATTGTTCTGATACATACACGAATCCATGAACTGGTCAATACGACATGATACCGCACAAAGGACAACGGTCTGTTGTAGAAAAGGGCAAGTCTTCGTCACAGAATCCAGAAATTGAAACCTCTAATCAAACCAAAAACTTCAGGTTTTGTGAAAACCAATTATTGTTCCTCTATCATTTCTCCTAACAGTAAATCTGGTACTCGCTTACAGCTGGGTTGGCTGGAACAAGTTGCAGCCGGAAAGAAGCAGCCACTCTACCAACGTTGTATCCTACGCTCTACATGTATATATAGTGTGGTCTTATGTTTCCTCTAATGACATGTCTTAATGGGAATCACACTTTTTCTTCTGCTTATCTCACGGAATAATCATTCCTTCATGGTTGTATGCTTAAACATCTATCTAATTGTTCTATTGTAGGTCAATGACCAATGTTTTGTTATTATTATTGTCATGATTATCATCATCATCTTCTATCAACTTGTGTCGTTAGAAGGCGTGGAAGGGGGTGTAGTTTTATGTCGTGTGCCATCTTCGTCGCCGATGTTGTTGACATCCAGTGTTTCTTTAAACATAGCACGGGACATAATCAAACAAATACAAGAAAATATATAATTAAGAGTTATCCCATCATAAAAAATTTGCGTGAGAGGTTCTGGCTTGGGCGTCTCCCCTCTTTATCCAGGTTACAAACCTTAGAACGAGTGAGCTATGGCCCTACACCAGAACCACATGGACGTGTACATTGGCATCTGTACACTGAAGGCGATAGGTGTTAATTATCCACCCGACCAAATTTCTCACGCTTGTTGTCGTCCTCGTGCACGACATATGGGGAGGAACAGCTCGCGACCCCGGGCGCTCGCCTCGCGACGATTGTGACAGCAAAGCCGTGCTTATCACAAGAACTGAACCTTGAACCTTGACCGGCGTCGAAGTCATGGAGCGAACTAGACAAGTAACTGGCAGAAGACAACACTGGCTGCTCCTGTAGCTGTTAATAGTAAGGTTAGAGTTAGCATATATGCTGATGCCTGTTTAAGTTAGCTCTGTTGTGGTGACAGCGACTCGCATATTGTTTTTAAAATGAATTTAATAATTTTCATAAAAGGCAAATAAATGTTAGAAATTTCCGAAAGGTAAATTTCGAATGGTATGCTCCATTAAACGCAACCTTAACTATTATAAGTATTTGCTTTATTTTCATGTAATTATTAAATGATTTATATTATTGTAGTGCATTTATTACATCCCTTTCTTTTGAATACATTGCCCTTATGACAAAGTAATCATTGTCCGTGTAAATACAGTTCACTACTAGACCGTGAAACTGTTATCTAGCTAATCGAAGATACTGTGCTGAAAGTTGTTTACGGTTAAGCGTGCTTATATTCCATGTGTGCTACTTTTAAATTGTTCAAGCTTGGATTTAATGATATGTAAGCAAATGTATGTAGACTTTTATGTTATAAATTTCTCTAACATACCATCTAACATGCCATCGTTGTACATATCCACATTTTAAACTGTACATTTTTTAGAACAGGACACCCATTACCATCATTTTAATAACACTAGCCATATGGAATCTTGCATGTTTACTGCTGGCTGAATATATGTAGACATAATATTCATAATGTGGCATAAGAAATACGTAAACATTAAATTGAACCTTATTCCAGTGTGTGTTTTCTTTATTTCACAAGACGCATAAGTTGCCATATTAACAAATGTAAACAAACAGATATTAAAGTACACATTCCTAAAGCCCAGGTATTGATAAAATTGCTCTTTGCTGTCACTCTGTGTATTTATGATATATTCGAATACTGACACTATTAACATACACCAAATTGAAAGCATGGTAGTAAAACATATCTTATTATTTTAAACATACATTTTTGTACGAATGCACATATTTCTTTACGTTTGTGTGTGCGTGTGTGTACAACTGTGTAAAACCCTACAGTATTGACATATTTCCAAAACTACTTATTACGTACTGTTCCTACTGGCATTATAAATGCAGCTCTAGAATTGATTGCAAAACAACTTTGTTTGGTTCTGTTGTTGATTCATCCATATAGCAAATACGTACACAGTAGGCGTTTAGCTTGTTTGAAAAGGCCAGTCTTTGCAAACCGTCAAAGGGTTTGAGAGTTGATAATGCTATTGTGGTTAACATGTGGACAGTAAGATTATATGTACGAACGTAAATATTGCTGTGTGTGTGTTAACATATGCATAGCAAGATACTGTGTAGAAGATTAAAGCTTGGTGTTAATCTGCTAATATGTTGATAGTGAGATACTATGTAGGACATCAAAGCTCTGCGTTAGACTGCTAACAAGCTTGCGGTTGTTCTGCTTACATGTGAATAGTAAAATATCATGTAGAAGATTAAAGCTTGGTGTCAATCTGCTAATGTGTTGATAGTGAGATATTATGTAGGACATCAAAGCTCTGCATTAGACTGCTAACAAGCTTGCGGTTGGTGTGCTAACAGGTGAATAGTAAAATATCATGTAGAAGATTAAAGCTTGGTGTCAATCTGCTAATATGTTGATAGTGAGATACTATGTAGGACATCAAAGCTTTGCATTAGACTGATAACAAGCTTGCTGTTGGTGTGCTAACATGTGAATAATAAAATATAATGTAGAAGATTAAAACTTGGTGTCAGTCTGCTAATATGTTGATAGTGAGATACTATGTAGGACATTAAAGCTGAGTGTTAGTCTACTAGCATGTGGATAGTAAGATATTTTCAAGACAGTAAATCTCCAAGTTGGTTTGCATCTGTTGATTTGTAAATAGTCAGACCTTATGTAAGAGATTAAAGCTCAGTATCTGACTCCTAACATTTGGATAGTAAGATAATATGTACACCATTAAATCTTAGTGTCTATCTGTTAATATGTAGATAAAGAGATAATATGTAGGACATTAAAACTCAATTTTAGTCCTGTAGCGTGCAAAAATTCTTTATTCCTCTTTGCGTTCAGGATCCTTTGGTCATGTTATATCTGCAAGCCAGTAATCATGATGCAGTCCATAATCTTTACCAGGACATAGTGGCTGCACCATAGCTTTTGCCTCAGCTCTGCATCCTTTGGTATCTCATTTCACTAAAACACGGTGAAAGTAAAATGCTATGTAGAACACACATTTTGGTGTTGGTCTGTTAATTTATGGATTCTAGGTACTACGTAAGACGGTAAAATTACATGGCGGTCTACATCTGTTGCCATGTGGATAGCAAAGTAATATGTAAGGTATCCAATCTTAGTATCGGTCAGTTATCAAATGGATTGTAAGATAATATTTAGGGTATCAAATCTTGGTGCTGGTCTGTTAACATGTGGGTGGTAAGATAATATGTAGGGTATCAAATCTCGGTGCTGGTCTGTTAACATGTGGATGGTAAAATAATATGTAGGGTATCAAATCTTGGTGCTGGTTTGTTAACATGTGGATGGTAAGATAATATTTAGGGTAGCAAATCTTGGTGCTAGTCTGTCGACATGTGGATGGTAAGATAGTATGTAGAACAGTAAAGCTAAGTTTTCTTCTGGCATGGGGATTCAAAGATAAAATGTAGGGCATTGAAGCACAGTGTGGATCTATTAACATGTGATTAGTAGTATAATATGTACAACATTAACGGGCATGGTCAGTTTGTTGAGTGGTGGAAAGTAAGATACTATGTGGGACAGTAGAGTTTGTTGTCGGTCTACTTCTTTTGTCCTGTGAATATCAAGATAATATAAAGGACATTGAACCACGGTGTCATTCTGTTTGCACTGTGATAGTCAGATAGGATAATTAAGTCTATTGCATCTATTTTTGGGGGGAAAGGAAGATACTTTTATTTTGGCGATAAGGCTCAGTGTGGGTTTGTTAATGTATTGATAGTAAAAATGTGTTTAGAACATTACAGCTCGTTGTTGGTCTATTGACATAGGGACAGCAGGATGCTGTTTAAGACATTTGTTCTTGGTATCTGTTTGTTAACAAATGGAAGGTAACACACTGTATAGGACAGAAAAGCTCAGTGTTGGTCTGTTAATACATGTGAACTGTAAGATATTGTGTAGGACACGTGTTCTCAGTGTTGGTCTGTTAATACATGTGAACTGTAAGATATTGTGTAGGATATGTGTTCTCAGTGTTGGTCTGTTAATACATGTGAACTGTAAGACATTGTGTAGGACATGTATTCTCTGTGTTTGTCTGTAAACATGATGATTAGTAAGATATTATGTATGACATTACAGCTCAGTGTTGATGTTTTATCAAGGGGAAAGATAATATATACAACTTTACATCTCGGTTGTTATGCGTTAACATTTGAATATTAAGAAAATATGTAGGACATGAAAGCTGACTGTTCGTTTGCTAACAAGTGGATAGTACAATACCATGAAGTAAATTAATGCTAGCTGTCATTCTGTTAACACGCGGATAGTAAGATACTATGTAGGACATCACTGCTCTGTTGACCTGGGGATAGTAAGATACTATAAAGGACATTACATATCAGTGTTGGTCTGTTAACAAGCGGAGAGTAAGATACTATGTAGGACATTACTGCTCAGTTTTGGTCTGTTTACCGGGGGGAAAAAATATACTATGTAGGACACCTATTCATGAGGTTGGTCTGTTTTCATGTGGATATTGAGAAAATATTTACAACATTATTTCTCAGTTGATGTATATTAACATGTGGATATTAAGAAAATAAGTAGGACATGAAAGTTCACTGTCTGTGTGTTAAGAAATGGATAGTTTGATGTTATGTAGAAAAATGAAGCTTGCTTTCATTCTGTTATAAGCTGTGAGTAGTAAAACAATAGGTAGGACATTAAAGATTTGTGTAAGACTGCTATCTTTGGGACAGAAAGATAAAAAGTAGGTCATTTAAGCTCTGTGTTAGTATGTTAACTTCTGGACAGTAATATTACATGTAGGACATTAACAAATGGGAATGGTTTGTAAACATGCAAACAGTTTAATGCTACATAGGACAATAAAACTCAGTGTCTGTCTGCTAACAGTTGTATAGTTAGATACTATGTACGTAATCTATGCCAAAAGCTCGGTTTTCGGCTATTAACTTGCAAATTAGTAATGTACTATGTAGGACATTACAGCTTGTTGTCGGCCTGCTAAGATAGGGATAGTATGATACTTTACAGAACAATTATCTTGGTGTCCATTTGTTAATATACAGACAGTAAGATACTACATAGGACCTTAAAGCTCAGTGTTAGCCTTCATCTTTTGTCCTGCTGATACTAAAATACTATGTAGGAGATTAAAAATCAGAGTTGGTCTGTTAAAGTGGCGTCAGTGAGATACTTTATAGGACCGTCAAGCTCAGTTTAGATCTGTTAAAGTGGGGTCAGTAAGATATTATGTAGGACACTAATGCTTTTAGGTAGGTTTGTTAACATGGGGATTGTAAGATGCTATGCAGGACAGTAAAGTTAGGTGACTGTTCGTGTATGTTTCTGTTGGGATACTCAGAAAGTATGCTAATATGTAGACAGTAAGATGCTATGTATCGCATTAAATCTCAGAATCGGTTGGTTATATGAGGACATTAAGATAATATATAGGACACTGAAGCTTAGTGTAATTCTGTTGACATGGTGAAAGTTTTTTTTTTTTTAGTTCGCCTTATTTCTCTAATCCCCAAGGTGGTGTACATTGTACTGTGGTTTTTATTTTGCGCCTGTCGGCCAAGTGCATCCAACTTCAGCATGCATTTTATGTAAGGGTCTGCTTCCTCTTGCATTTTCTTAGGATTCGCTTCCTCAGGGTAACGGCGCTGTGATGGGGATTGAACCCAGCACCTTTGGGTTTTGAGCCGTGCCACTTAACCACTAGGCCACACCATCCCCATGGTGACAGTAAGATAATATGTAGGATATTAGCGAATAGCATCGGTCTGTTAACATTTAGATAGTAAGATTTTATGTAGTACATTACAACTTGATATTAGGTCTGCTAACATTTAGAAAGAAAGATTTTATATTAGGACATTACAGCTTGTTGTTGGTGTGTTGACATGGAGACTGTAAAATGCTGTGGATGACATTAAAACATGTGGATAGTAAAATATCATGTAGGATAGCAAAGCTCAGAGTTGGGCTGATGACATGGGTACAGTAAGATATCTTCTTCGAAGTACGCTGTCAGACATCAACGTGAATGTGTTGAAGAAGAAGAAGAAGTAAGATATTGTGTAGGATATTAAAACTTACTGTCGGTTTGTTAACACGTGGATAGTAAGATATTATTTTTAACAGTAAAGCATGGTGTCTGCCTGGTAACATGTGGATAGTAAGATATTATGTACAGCATTTAAGCTCTGTGTTGGCCAGTTTACTTGTGAATAGTAAGATACTCTGTAAAACATTCAAGCTCTGTGTTGGCCTGTTGACATGTGGATAGTAAGATACTCTGTAGGACATTCAAGCTCTGTGTTGGCCTGTTGACATGTGGATAGTAAGATACTCTGTAAGACATTCAAGCTATGTGTTGGCCTGTTGACATGTGGATAGTAAAATACTATGTAGGACATTCAAGCTCTGTGTTGGCCTGTTGACATGTGGATATTAAAATACTCTGTAGGACATTCAAGCTCTGTGTTGGCCTGTTGACATGTGGATAGTAAGATACTCTGTAGCACATTAAAGCTCTGTCTTGGCCTGTTGACATGTGGATAGTAAGATACTCTGTTAGACATTCAAGCTCTATGTTGGCCTGTTAACATGGTGGCAGTAAGGAACTATGTAGGACATCAATGTTTTGTGTAAGTCTAACATCTGGATAGTGGATAATGTGCAGTGCATTCAATCTAGATTTGGTTTGTTAATATGGGGATTGTAAGATCCTGTGTAAGACATTAAAGCTCTCTGTCAGTCTGATGCCATTGGGATTGTACAATACTTTGAAGAACAATAAAACTTGGTATTGGTCTGTTAATATATAGATAGCAAATTACAATGTGGGACTGTAAAGTTTTGAGTCAGTGAACATCTGTTTAATGGAGATAGTGCGATACTTTGTAGGACAATACCGTTTATTGTCTGTATGTTAATATTCGTATAGTAAGGTATTTTATATATAAGACTGTTACGATGTGCTTAGGTAGATACTGTGTAGGACAAAATTTAATGCTGGTATGATAGTCTGTGGATAGTAAGATACTATATATAGGACATTAAAACTTGATGTAGCATAGTAAGATACTAGCTAAGACTATAATGCCTAGGGTGAGTTTGTTAAAATATGGATAGTAAGATACTAGTTAGAACTGTAACGCCTAGGGTCAGTTTGTTAACATGTGGATAGTAAGATACTATTTCAGACATTAATGCATAGTGTCGGTCTGTACATTATATAAATTGCTGAGCGATTATAGTAGTAAAACTGGGAGAGTTCAAAACGTAGTTCCCTCATGTTCCAGTCTCTCTCTTATCGCCTGTGGAGTATAAAAAATAGATAGAAATGGTTAAAATACCGCTATGGAACAAAATCAAGAACCTAACCTACGTTAGATACAGAAATTACATACAATGAGACTAAAGCATTCATCGGGGCAACGTACAGTGCAAAATGGAAAAAACGACACCCTGGCCACATAGATGATCATTCTCCGGCTACACACAGGTCACAACAGTCTGAGATGTCATCTGTACAACAAGTTCAAGATTGGTACAACAGACCTTCGTGCCTGCGGCACAGCCCCCATGAAGGCAGAACATAATTTGCAGTCATGTCCACAGTATACCGACAAAAGAAGTAGCATTTGGCAACACTACAGCTAGTGTCCTTCCACGAGAAGCTGTACGGAAGCGTAGAGAGCCTTGAGTCGACTGATGACTTCGTTAGAGTCATTGAAGTTGATGTCTGAAGACGAACGAAAAAGAAGAAGAAGAAATGAACCAGTCGAAGCTTCCCGTTGGATCCACTACTAGGGAATTGCATGTTTACATTGTGATTCGCATTATTCGTTTATAGGTCTAGTAATATTGCGAGCTTAATATCTGAGTAGCAAAATGCCCCTTTGTCGCTATGTGCAACATTCTTTTATAGGTCTAGTGATATTGCGAGCTTAATATCTGAGTAGCAACATATCCCTTTGTCGATATGTGCATTCACAAGCAAAAACAACTAGTATTCTCTGTATAAGCAACATATGTCCTGTAACTCACTGAATGGGCAGCGTACTACAGTAAACATTCCGAATGATTTAGGATCTTTGGGTATGGCATTGACAAGAATAGCACCACTGCCCTACATAGAGCATGTCATAAGAGGCGACTAACTGTGTGACATGGCACAACACCGGCCATGCTTAGATTTTTGTTAAGAGCAGCATAGATGGCGTCTAACAGGCTTCGGTTCAAGTTGGTCTAGTGTTTGGGTCTTTTAAGATGGACTCGCAGATCTATTAACCAAACTTCTTGGCACTTGTATTAACACAGCGGAGTAATAAGCTGCTCGAGCCTAACACGCTGATCAGGAAATCCTCATCCCTCCTTTATCCAGCTCACACCACAGCTGGGACCTCCACAGGGTCATCTTCCCTTGTAGAATTACAGGTGTACTAAGATTAAAGTAAACACAGAATCTTACAAATAATATTTCTTTTGTTGCAGATTCTGCACTTTACACTATACGAAATACAAGACCTCACAACTAATGGAGTCTCCCGCGGAACATCTGGCTGAGACATTTCGATTCTACTCCGTCTTCTTCCACGCTGCCCGAGACTCATCAACCGTTGCGGTGGACGATCAACACGAAAGACAATAGTTGAGTATGAGGATTGCTTGACTTGACTTAAAAGACAAGGCAACGACTCTAGCTGGCCATCTATCTTCTCGGCACATCCCCTATGACATCAGAACACATTTTGCAGTCCTGCCATTCGTATTCCGACAAGAAGTAGCATTTGGCAACAACCAGTGTCCTTCCACGAGTAGCTGTACAGAAGTGCTCGGACCCTCAAGTCAACTGCTGCCTTTGTTAGAGTAATTGAATTCGAGGTCTGAAAACGAACAAGGAAGATCTCTTTTCCTGACATTTTTTCGCGCCAACCGAAGCACATCAGTACAAGTACAGTCAACCTCCATCAAGATGACTTCAGCAAAAAGCTTTGCATGACCTTGTAGTAGGAGTTTATGTAACAGTTTACTTGCATGATGAGGTTGCTATCCTCATGCACAACTCTCTTTAGTTACGCCTTTCAATACATGCATGGAGTTCAATCAATCAAATCAGAACAAAAAGGCATAGCTTCAAATTAAATAAAGAAAGGTCAAGATTGGATATTTGGAAATATTTCTCTAGTCAGAGAGGGGTGAATGCTTGGAATGAATTTCCACAGGAAGTGATGGAAGCAGGGGCAGTTGATGCATTTAAGAATAAATTGGATGCGCATAGCTTATTGAGCAAGGAAATGTAAATGAAACTGGTTGCGTACAGACTCTGCAGAGTCTTCTAAACCAGTATAAAGACGTTAAGTTAAGTTAAATCAAGATCACTCATCTCTTTTTCTTGAAGCACATGTCCAGCATTGTATTTGACTTACCATAACCAGCTTTTAGGAAAGACTTTTTCTAGTTATTTGCAGTACGGTAGCGATAATTTGTCCATTTTGAGATTGCCACATCCATGGACAACTCTTAGTCCTCGCGTTCAATATGCAATAAATGTTTTGGCCACTCAGGAGAAATACATACATCGCTCACCTTAAGATTGTTTGCCCTTGACCTACTGTGACAGTATTCTGTGGCGGTTATATTCTACCATTCTCAGTAAGGGACCCCAGATACACTATGGGAGGTCATGTTATTGATAGATTTGAAACAAGCAGCGATAACGATAGAAAATATATGAATTTGAATTGCATGTGTTAAGCTTTTATAGAAGTGTTCATACGTGGTTGCGAAGTTTCGATGGCTCATAAACAAAACATGTCTGTGTTCAGATTCCTGATCTGACAGGGTCGTACACCTATTAAATTTCGTGCTGAATATTTTTTTAACCAAGCTGTAAAGTGCAAAACACAGAACAATATACTGCCTCTTAGGAACCACGGTAAACGAGGCAAAAAAAAGAAATATAGCTTTTTAGTGTTTTCTCCAGTATCGCATTCTGTTTTTTTAATTAAATGGCTTGCTGGCTTAGGGTCATTCGTTCTCAATCTTGCACCACCAAGCCCTGATATGGCTTAAGTAGCAGAATGTTGTCCAGAGAACGGAAGGCAAATGTGCTGATCGGTATGGACCGCACAGAACACGGCCAGGCACTTGAGCATCCGTGGTCAACCCGAGCTCATATCCAGTCGTCCTGACTTGTCTTGCCACTGGTTAAAGTTGGACTCGAGCAAGAGAGTGTGGTCGACAAACTGCGCAACCCTTTCTCACTTAAAGGAAATTCATCGCGCAAGTCATTCTCTTTTCATGTATCCAGTACTAACACAGTCGAGTCCTGTGACGACGGGCGAGCAGAGAGCGTAGGTCCGCTGACAAGCTAAACTACAGTCAAAAAGCTGCGTCAGTTGCGGGACACCTTGCTGAGCAATAAAGCGGATGAGGTACATGGATTTGCTGACAATCATGATCACCGTCTCGCGAAGCAAACTTTATCTGCTTTCACTGACTGGGAATATGCAATTTCCATCTTCCCACCCATCCACAACCAGGATTTACAGAATACTCGACTGGATGGACTGGCTGGGTGCAAAAAGTAAAGGTTCGTGATGGACGAACAACATTGTGATTGACCCTGACGCAACGTCCTGGACAATATGTTGTGCTTGACCGGACTAGCGTCTCAGTTACCCACAGATATTATCTTAATTATCACTAACCTCTAGCTGATTGCTAGCATAACCGGCACTTCTGAAATTATGCAATGATGTTTATAAATGAAAATAGTATTTGCTAGATCTACGTCAACAATAAAGTCACTTATTCATTGTATAACATAACAAGCATTTTTACATAGCACAAAAAATCGCTCACTTTCATCATTATCATCATCATCATCATGTTGCATGTCATTTGCGGAAAATCACTTTCACAATAGCCGATCTGTAACTCGATCTCTAGCCAGAAGTATCGCCTCTATCGTTGTCATCGTCAGGACCTCCGTGATGTCTTGTGCCCATCTTTTCCTCGGTCTGCTTCAGCTCCGCTTTCCAAGCACCAAACCCTCCTGTATCGTTCTTTCTAGGTCAGTATAGCGTTTGATGTGGTCACACTATTTTACAGTGAAGCAAGTGGTCATTTTCACATACGCCCTAGCAGTGTAATGGCCCTCAAGAGCCAGAACAAAAAATAAACTCGGTGCTTTGGCAGACTCACTCGAACGCATGTCCCAGTGCCTAAAAAAAAAGCAGTCCAATGGACACCAGCCCACTGCGACATTCCAGGCAACGGGGAGGCGGACAGGCTCGCCAGAGAGCGAGGAATGCTGCAGCAGAGTGAAACAGAAATCACATACAATGAAACTAAAGCATTCATCAGGACAACGTACAGAGCAAAATGGAAAATAGGATCACCCTGGCCACATAGAAAACGATGCCTACCATCAACTCTCCAGGCGAGACCAGGTGATCATTTTCCGGCTACGCACAGGTCACAACAGACTCAGATGCCATCTATACAACAAGTTCAAGATTGGCACTACATACATTTGTGCCTGTGGCACAGCCCCCATGAAGGCATAATATATTTTGCAGTCCTGTCCGCTGTATACCGACAAAAGAAGTAACAATTGGCAACAGCCAGTGTCCTTCCACGAGTAGCTGTACGGAAGCGTACAGAGCCTTGAGTCTACTGCTGCCTTCGTTACGATCATTGAAGTTGAGGTCTAAAGACGAACGAAGAAGAAGAAGAAACTATTTTAGCTTTGGAGACAAGATGTTGTTTACTAACCAATTTTGCTTGATATTAAGTAGGATCTATAGTATATCTATATCTTTATCTATATCTCAAGCAGATGTGGATATATTGAGATCGGATTTAGATAAAATTCGAGAGTGGTTTGTAGGTTCGCAAATGGAGTTTAATGTAGATAAATGTACAGTCATCCACATGGGTAGATCCAATATGAAACATAATTACAGAATGGGAGAGAACAATATTAGAAAGATGGATAAGGAAAGGGACTTAGAAGTTATACTAGATCATACAGGTAAGGTGAGTGAGCAAGTTCAGGTAGCAGGGAAAAAGGCAAATGCAATGTTAAGTATGATGAAAATAAATATTAAACATAGGAGAAAGGAAGTGATAGTCAAACTGTATAAAGCATTAGCTAGACCTGTACACATTACAGGCGTGGAGTCCTTATCATAGAGGGGATACAAACATGCTGGAAAGATTACAAAAAAGAGCGACAACGCTGATATTGGGATTCCAGAATTACAGTTATGAGGAAAAACCAGCCTGCAGTGTCTAGAAGAGAGAAGAATTCGTGGTGACTTAATACAGATACCAGTATGACGTACGAAGAGTCAAAACGGCTTATCAAAGCCAGATACATGACCAAATGGGAAACCGAACATACTGGTTACACCAAAAACGATGCCTATTACCAGTTGAACCGAAGAGAGCAGGTCGTTGTCTTCAGACTTCGCACTGGCCACAACAGACTGAGGTACCACCTATTCAACAAATTGAAGATAGGGTGTACCGACGAATGCCCGTGCGGTACTGGTAAAATGACCACTGAACATCTGCTGCAGAACTGCCCGACATACGAGGATCAGAGAGAGCAGATGTGGCCATTGCCAGTGGAACTGCAAGACAAGCTCTATGGTAGTGGCGAGAGTCTCAGGATGACCGCCGCTTTTTTCGAAAAAATAATGGTTACTGTCTGACTGTGTACGCAGAAGAAGAAGAAGAAGTATACAGATTCTACAGAGTCTTCTAAACCAGTTTAAGGACGTTAAGTTAAGTTAAGGATATCTGCATTTTTTCTTTTTGCTATTCATTGTATTTCAAGCACTTTTCTGTAGCCCTTTAGTTCAAAAGATGCAATCCTTTTCTTAAGTGTTTGTGTGGCGGTCCACGTTTCACATCCGAATGTCTTCATCGGTATAATGCAAGTTCACAGAATAGTTATTTTCATTTTATTAATGTTCTGTCATCAGTTTCTCATTTTATTGAACCTCTGCATTGCCGTAGCCATTGGCGCTTATAACTGAGCCGAGGTACTCAAAGCTTGTGACTTTCTCAATCTTCTGTTGTTCTAAAATAACTTTAGGTTTGGTCTGTGCCTTGCCTGTGATCGTTATCTTGGTTGTACTTTAAATTCAGGTATAGATTTTGGATTTCGTTTAGTTGTATTTACGCTCATCAGTACTTTTACATTTCGCTAGTTGTTAGACCTACCGGGCTAGATCGCACGTGGACACAGTCCTGGTGTGAACAGACTATCTACAATGCAGTTAGTAAACTAGCCTTATCTTGTAAAGCGAGCTATGCACGTTTTCATTCCATTTCCAACAATATATCTCTGCAAATATGGATTTTCGACATTTGTAGCAAAAAAGAAAAACAAATCGAAACCGATTAGATGTCTAACATGGCAAACGTGTGGTTTGTATAACACAACAGTTGAATCCTCTTCGAGAAAGGGAAACAACAAGCCTTCACGCTGTCAGCATTTCTTGATCTTTGTGACCCGTTCCTGAGCCTTGCTGCGGGCTTCCTATCCGTTTCCAGCGGACCTTGCCTTGGGTCACGGAAGTCCAGTGGTTGGTAAGCATTCTACTAAAGACATCTCGGATGTTGCGGACAGCAGGAGAGCTTGACCAACGCAATGGATGTTTTTTACTTCGTGGGTACCAGACAACTGTCGCTGTGCTCCATCGACCATCGTTTTGTCTCAACATGTGACCTGCCCATCTATAGTTTGCCTTGTCTGCACAGAGTCTGTGGAGGGGGAGGGGGGTGGGAAGCCGCAAATCGCCGGAATATCGTCAAGTATTGTAACGCAAATTGAGAATCAGATATTGTGAAGAATACTACTGCTGTTTATTCTTCTTCTTCTTCTTCATCTTCCTCTTCTTCTTCTTCTTCTTCTTCTTCTTCTTCTTCTTCGTACGCTGTCAAACGTCAACCTGTATTTTTTCGAAAAAAGCAGCGGTCATCCTGAGACTGTCGACACTGTCATAGAGCCTGTCTAGTGTTTGCCACTGGTGATGGCCACATGTGCTTTCTCTGGTCCTCGTATGTCGGGCAGTTTTGCAGCAGATGTTCAGCGGTCATTTTCCCGGTGCCACAAGTGCATTCGTCAGTACCACCTATCTTCAGTTTATTGAATCGATGGTACCTCAGTCTGTTGTGGCCTGTGCGGAGTATGAAGACCACGACCTGCTCTCTTCTGTTCAACTGTTAATAAGCATCGTTTTTTGTGTAGCCAGTATGTTCTGTTTCCCATTTGGCCATGTATCTGGCTCTAATAAGCCTTTTGGACTCTTCGTAGGTCACACTAGAATCTGGTTGTGGTAGTGTTGCACCTTCTTTTGCCAGTCTGTCTGCCTCCTCGTTGCCTTGGATGTTACAGTAGGATGGAACCCACTGTACCACTACTCTTTTTGGCGCGGACTGCTGGCATAGTTAACAGAGTACTGCTCTTAAATCATTTAGTTAAGTATTTGTCTGGCTTTTTAGTGCTGTGACTACGACCAGGGCATCTGTAAACAGGACTATCTGCCTTTCATTTCTTTTGCCTGTCAGCATTGCTTCTGCTGCAGCCCTCAGTGACTCTGCCTCCGCTCTGAAATTGCATGAGTATTTTCCAGTTGCCACTGACAGTGTTATTTTTCTACCATTTGGTAGGCTCAGGAATACCTCTGCCTCTCCGTTCTGTGTTGTGTTTGTTACAGACCCATCGGTGTATGCATGGGTCCAGTCCAT
This sequence comes from Ariolimax columbianus, assembly GCA_036924085.1. Classification (NCBI taxonomy): domain Eukaryota; kingdom Metazoa; phylum Mollusca; class Gastropoda; order Stylommatophora; family Arionidae; genus Ariolimax; species Ariolimax columbianus. The sequence goes on along the minus strand of JAVGWX010000016.1, from coordinate 60,402,249 downwards.
GCTTGGGTAGTTTTTCGTTATGTACCTCAGTGTTATGTCTATTCTTTGTTTTTCAGTCTGACTGTTCTTGTTTCCAATACCTGAAATATTTGCTACTACCTCCGGAATGATATGCTGCTTCCAGGTAGGTTTGCGTACAGTAGGGATGGGCTTTGGTGTTAATGTGTTCATAGGGTCTTCGCTCATCTTTGCTTTGGCTATTTCTGCAAAGTTTCTCCGCCTTAGTTTCCCATTTCCAAATCTATTTAGTCTTTGATGCATTGGGTGGTCTGTCAGTCTTCTGAGTTTCTCTGCTTGCTGCTGGGCTCTGCAGTCTCTTCTGTCGGTCATGGATTGCAGATTTCTAATCTTTTCCAGTTCTGCAATTGGCGTTGATTTCATGCCTCCTGTTATAAGTCTTATGGCTTGGTTTTGAAGTTTGCTAATTTTATCAAGTTTGCCTTTGCTGCTGTTTCCCATGCCACAATGCCATACTCGAGAACTGGTCTCACTCTTCCAGTGTACAGTTTCGTCTGTTCCCCAGCTTGTGCCAGCAAGTTTCCTCATGATTCTCATTCTTTGTCTGGCTCTCATTCGGTTTCTCTCGATCTGACTTTTCCATGTCATGCACCGATCAAATGTGACTCCCAGGTAGTTTGGGTTGTCGTTTGGCCGCAGATATTTGCCGTTAAGACTTATTTTGGTGTTCTGGGGTTTGTTTGAAAGCGAGAATATCGTACATGTTGTTTTTTCCTCATTTTTTTGGACCAGCCATGAGTTCGCCCACTCCTCCAACGATGTTAGGGCCTGCTGCATCCGATTGCTTGCTATGGTGAAATTTTTTTTCAGAGGTCCACATAGCCAGATCGTCTGCAAACATGGAGCTGTGGACTCTTCTTGGTAGATTCTCTGTGATGTTGTTTGAATACACCAGGAAAGGTGTTAGTGACAGTACTCCCCCTTGGGGTACTCCCTGCTCAATTGTCACGTTTTTGCTTATCTGCCCTTGTACTTGAACTATGGATGTTCTGTTTTCGAGGTAGTCGCTGATCCATCTGTACATTTTCCCACAAACTTCACTTCTTCGTAGCTTGACTTTCAGTCCCTTGTCAAATGCCTTCTCTAAATACACCCAAACCAGTACTGTGTGTTATTTCTCCTGGTAAGCATCTATTAACTGGGCTATGAGAGTGATCTGGTCCTCAGTGGATCTGTGCTGTCTAAAGCCTGCTTGCTGTGGAATTAGTATGTGTTTTTCATCCAGATGCCACATCAGTCTGGTGTTTATCATACGTTCCATAAGTTTTCCTACACAGCTGAGTAGACTGATATGCCTGTATCCATTTGGATCTGTTCTATCTTTTTCTTTCTTTGGTACTGGTATAAGTACAGCGTCTTTCCATGCCTGAGGTACAATTCCCTTTTCCCAGCTTTGGTTCAGGACTGATAGTAACTTCCTCTTTGCTGTTTGGCCCAACCCCATCAGCATTTCGTATGTTACCCCATCTTTTTCGGGCGATTTCTTTTTCGTTAAAGTTCTCATGGCCTCTTCCATTTCATTCATTGTTAGTTTTGCCATCATGTGCTCCTATAGGGTCATATTGATGTTGTCCTGGCTCTTTTGTTCTTCACTAATGTCTGTGTGCCTGTCTGTAGGGACATCAATGTGGTTTGCTCTGGCATAATGTTCTATAAAGGCGTTTGCTGCATTTTTTTGTCAGTAAGCATGTTGTCGCCCTGCTTGATGGTAATTTGTTTATTTGATGGTGTTTCGTCATTCATGGCTCTGACTAACTTCCATAGTTTGTTCCCTTCTTTATCTAAATTGAGGCTTTCTGTTTAATTATTCCAGCTGTCTCTTGTTATTTGGTTTAGTGTTCTTTTGTATTTCGCCGTGATAGCCTTGAGGGCGATATTTGCCTCAATAGATTGTTCTCTCTCTGCCATGTTCCTAGCATTTGATACTTCGTCTTCCATTCCTGCAATTCATCATTCCAATATGGCTTGTAGTTTTTCCTTGCCCCTCTTGGGATGGTTTCGGTGGCTGCTTGCATTATTGCTTTGCTTAGGCTTTCCACCATAGATTTCGTATTGTTATTCCGTGTGTTGATGGTTTCGCATAGCCGATCTGTCAGAATTGCAAATCTGTCCCAGTCGGCTCGTTTATAGTTCCAACGTGGGAGCGCTTTTATTTCCTATGGGCCTACTTCCATATCAATGTCTAGCCTAATTGGCCTTTTGTCGCTACCTGCCAATTGGTTTAGCACCTGGCGGTCTATTTTGTGGTGAATATCCACCGTGGAAAAGGCCAAGTCTGGAGTAGAGGTGATATGCCATGTTCTAGAATAGAAGATAGGGCTGTCCTCCGGCTTGTTGAAAAGATATAGATTTGTGTCTATCTCCCAGTCTTCCACTTCATCACCTCTGTTGTCTGTGTCCGAATATCCCCATCTCTCCGAGTGGCTGTTGAAGTCTCCAACTACTGGGCAGCTGGAGTCCTTGATTTGCATACTCGAGAGCGACAGGTCTTTGTTGGGTGGGCCATACAGGTTGAAGTTGCGGATCTTCTTTTCTTGTGTCAATATGTCGAGTCCTACAATTTCTGCTTGTCCAGTGTGATTGACAGCTACCGCGCTACTCGATATGCAGTTACGTGTCAGTATCAGAACCCTTTCTTTGTCAAGAATGTAACATGCTAAGGCAACTGCTTTGTGAATACTGACCCACGAAGACGAACCCATACATACACAATTTTGTGAGAGTCTTGAAGAACTCCCCACCACAGTAGACTTTGTCCATAGAACTGGCCTTTACGTGTAAACTTAATACAATTGTCGGTGAGCTAGAAAAAGAAGGAAAAGAAGAAGAAAAAGAAGAAGAAGTAAAGAATGAAGAAGAAAATAGAGAAGAAGAAGTAGAAGAAGAAGAAGAAGAAGAAGAAGAAGAAGAAGAAGAAAAAGAAGAAGAAGAAGAAGAAAAAGAAAAGAAGAAGAAGAGAAAGAAAAAATAATAAGAAGACGATGAAAAAAAAGAAGACGACAAAGAAGAGAAAGAAGAAGAAGAAGAAGAGAAAGAAAGAGAAGATAAATATGAGTAAATAGTACTACCTGATATTGCCCGAAGAAGAATTGAATGTTTAAATGACGTATATCGTTAAACAGCAACTAATCTGATTGGCAAACATTCGGCCAGTCTAAACCCTGATCTATGGGTGAGAGAGCTGGAGTGTGTACGCCAAACACGCCAGGAGGTTGAATCACTTCTACATGACACATACTCCAAATTGGCTACAAGACCACATCACAAATAACCATACACTTTTCATTACTACTACACTATTCATACACTTTTGTAGAAAGTTAAAGTGAGATAGACTGGCCAAGTTTCTCGAATGTAAAGTGAAAGGTTCCAAAAGAAACTTCTGTTTAGCGAGCTTAGCGCAGTAAGGCGATCACGTGGACGTCAATAAAAGCGATTCAGTGAATCCTGGCAGTAAATCGTTTAGCCTGAAAAAGACGAGGCCAAAAAAGAGCCTTGCATGCAGTTAGCGAGGGTCGACGGGCGATCAGATGGAAGTATAGAGTAGAGGGAAAACCAGCACCAGCTGGTGTTGGCTTAATCTGTCATGCAGACTTAAGGGCGCAGTATGACACATGATGATGTTGGTTATTCTCATCGACGGCGATAGGCCCGTTATTTTGTCATGATCACATTTCTTCAAAATCAAGTAAATACTGGATCAAGATGGTGAGCAGCGCATGAGCTGCAGCGGTCAGCGAGCCATACCTGACTGATAGCGTAAGGGCTAGCGAACCGGAGCTGCCAAGGCCGTTCTACACGTCCGCGCAGTATTCTAGAAAACAGACTGCAACAGAGCAGACTGGCTAAGGAGATGGGATCGAAGAGGGAATGCTAAATAGGTACTCAAAAAATGATTGCTGAAGTCGGATGTGTTGGACCGAAAGTTGCAAATATCGACATAACGCAATCCGTTCTCTGGACTGTGTTCTGCTACTTAGGCCCGTGTCAAGGTTTGGTAGCGGGAGATGGAGAACAAACGAAGCCAAGCCAAGACAAGTAAATACATTTAATATTCATCACTTCATTGGCGTGTCAGTCACTGATCATCATGCGCCTGGCGCCCTGGCGAAGTTTGCCCAATTCTGTCTCCCGTATTTCGACACAGTCTGCTATGGCTGCAAACGCCGGTACGTGAGTGGCAGTCCCTGTCGCAGATCGTACAACGGGGCTGAGGAGGCTGACTTGCCGGGGTGTTCCCCGATCTTTTCAGTCGTGCCCATTTCAATGGATCCAGGTGGCCTCTACAAGCGTCGGCAACTACTGTGCACCTCCCAACTGACTGTCTGCAATCGACTCAATCCTGAGCTTTCGGCTTGGCTGTCGCATGACGTCATGTCCATCTTGTATACGTCCTTGAATCGCGGTGTGGGGTAGTCGATTCCTTTAGCTGCAGTGATCAGTTGTCTATAAAAGATATCCTATAACATCCTTTACAATGTATGTAAATATACACTCGCGAGCATACGACTACTCTAAGACAGATGTACAGAAGATGAAAGATACAGACAGCCACATAAACTGGAAAGATATTGTCAGAGGTACAGACGTTGAACAAGAGGGAGAGTGTTTCAAAACACTTTTAGAACAACTAAAAGTCGAATATGTTCCATGTATGGAGGTTAACACCAATCATAAAAAGTCGATTACTAGATTTGTAGCTAAATGTACAAGAGCTTAAAATAAAGCCTGGACAAAGTATATAAAGGCAAGTAAATCAAAAGAAATATATTTAAAATATTTGGAAAAGCAAAACATAGCTCAGAAAGTAAATAAAGCAGCAAAAATAGACTTCGAAAAAAACTTACTAAAGCTTCTTTTCTAATGTTAGAAATAAACAAAGACCTAAAGACAAGGTAGGCTTTCTCATAGACAGTACAGTGACAATAAGCAGAGAAAATAGGGAGATAGCTAATCTAATAAATCAATACTTTGGCACAGTCTTTACAAAATAAGACTCCTCCAAGATACCAGAGCCTATACATATCTTCAAATGTCAAATGGATATAGTGCAATTAAAATCATTCTGTATTACGGAGGAAATGGTTCTAAAAAGACTGGAAGGATTAAAAGTGGATAAATGTACAGATCAAGATGGTATCCATTCAACAATGCTATTTGAAGTATAGACTAACTAGTAAAACCATTGGCTATATTATTTTCTCAATCACTTGCAAAATGGATTGTTCCAAGAGATTGGAAAGATGCTGGAGTGATTCCCTTATTCAAAAGAGGAAAAAAATCAGATCCAACTAATTAAGTAAGTTTAACGAGCATAGTCTGTAAATTGTTAGAGTCAATAATGAAAGAAAGCATTGTAATGCATCTAGACAGGTTAAATCTAATCAGAAATAGTCAGCATGGGTTTACTAGAGGGAGACCGTGCTTAACAAATCTATTGGAGTGCATGGAGGTGATTACTAAAATCATAGATAAGGGAGAACCAGTGGATGTTATTTATCTAGATTTTGCGAAGGCTTTTGATATAGTACCTCATCAAAGCTTATTTAAAAAGTTAAAATCACATGGGATAGATGGGCAGGTTGCCGAATGGATTGAAAGTTGGTTAACGGGAAGAAGACAGAGATTGGCATAAATAAGGAGTACTCTGAGTGGTGTGAATTTAAAAAATGGAACAAAATTACAGAATGGGCGAGAACAATACTAGAATGATAGATAACGAAAGGGACATAGGGGTAATAATAGAGCATACAGGTAAGATGAGTGAGCAAGTCCAGGTAGCAGAGAATAAGTCAAATGCAACTTTAGGTAAGATAAAAAAAGAAATATTAAACATAGGAGTAATGAGGTGATTGACAAACTGTATAAAGCATTAGTTAGACCTAGATCGGAGTACTGTGTACAGGTGTGGAGTCCTTATCGGGAAGAGATATAAATATGCTGGAAATGATACAAAGAAGAGCGACAAAACTGATAGTGGGATTCCAGAATTACAGTTACGAGGAAAGACTCAGAAAAACCGGCCGTTAGTGTCTAGAAAAGAGAAGAATTAAACGTGACTTAATCTAAGTTGATAAGATAATCATAGGAAAAGTTAAATTAGACTATAACAAGTTTTTTTCTTCAAAATACAACCACCAACGAGAACAAGAGGACACAGATACAAATTAACTAACGAAATGTCCTAATTGGACACAGGACATTTTTAAAATTCAGACAGTGGTGAATGCTTGGAATGCTTTGCCTCAGGAAATAGTGGAGGCAGAGACAGTTAATGCATTTAATAATAAATAAGATGTACATAGTTATTAGAGCAGGGTAATGCAACTGGGACTGGTTGTCTACAGACTCTGATGATTTTTTTAAACCAATATTAAAAACGTTATGTTAAGTTAAGTTATACCGTGTTTGTTAGCTTACTCAGTACGTTTTATGATTGTGCTAACTTTTTGTTTCACCGCTTCACAGTGTTCTTTGTAGGACAATGTGCGATCCATTGTAATTCCTAGGTACTTAGGTGTATCTTTATGTTTAAGTTTATGCCCCTGCCAACTAATCTTTCAAACTCTCAAGGCTATTCTTACATCCTGTTACAGCCCGCCACTTAACGTCTTTTACAGGGCGCACAAAAAATTAATCTTACATATTACGGGCATTCTACAACAACAATAAATACAACAACAATAACAACAACATGCTGTTATGGCTTTTGAAGTCAGGATATCGGCTATTTCATTCTTATAAACTATGCAGGAGGAATGATTTCAAGAAATGCTATCTCGGCATAGATAAAGTCACCTGGAAGAAAAACAGATATTAATTCCACAGAAAGCAGGATTTAGACATGACAGATCCACTGAGAATCAGATCACTCTCATAGCGCAGGAAATAGAGGATGCTTACCAGGAGAAAAAGCATACAGTAGCGGTTTGGGTGGATCTAGAGAAGGCATTTGACAAGGTGGGGAAAGAGGGGCTTAAAGTCAAGCTATAAAGAAGTGAAGTATCTTGAAAAATGTACAGATTGATCAGCCACTTTCTCGAAAACAGAACAGCCAGAGTTCAAGTACAAGGGAAGATGAGCAAAAATGTGACACTGGAGCAGAGAGTACTGTCACCCACACTTTTTTCTGGTGTATATAAACAACATAATAGAGAATATATTAAGAAGAGTCCACAGCTCCATGTTTGCAGACGATCTGGCTTTGTGGACCTCTGAAGAATATCTCACCATAGCAAACAATTGGATGCAGTAGGCCCTAACATCGCTGGAGTAGTGGGCGAGGAGGCAGACATACTGGCTAAAGAAGGTGCAAGGTTACCACAACCAGATTCTAGTGTGACCTACGAAGAGTTCAAAAGGTTTATTAGGGCCAGAAGATACATGGCTAAATGGGAAACAGAGCATACTGGCTACACAAAAAATGATGCCTACTACCAGTTGAACAGAAGAGAGCAGGTCGTGGTCTTCAGACTCCGCACAGGCCACAACAGACTGAGGTACCATCGATTCAATAAACTGAAGATAGGTGATACTGACGAATGCACCTGTGGTACAGGAAAAATGACAGCGGAACATCTGCTGCAAAATTGCCCGACATACGAGAACCAGAGAAAGCACATGTGGCCATCACCAGTAGCAACACTAGACAAGCTCTATGGCAGTGTCGACAGCCTCAGGATGACAGCTGCTTTCTTCGAACAAATTCAAGTTGACGTCTGACAGCGTACGAAGAAGAAGATTTACCTCGAATTGTTTTTAACACCTGCACAAATTAACAGTCATCTAACAATATACATATTTCTATCTCTATATCTGTTGTTCATCCTCTCTCTCTTTCTCTCTCTCTCTTTCTCTCTCTCTACTTTTGTCTTCTTGTTTCTCTGTACTCTCAGCAATCAATGCTGACTACCAACTAATGTGTGACAAATATGAACTGCTGTGATGATATAAGACATTCCAATAAATCCCGCTCACTACCAGTTAAAGGCCAACACAAAATACAGAAGGGATTGAAGTTCACGAGGAAAAACATGCATTTAGAACGTGCCAACCGTAGCGACAATCGGCCAAAAGAAACTGTTGATTATGTCAAGGAAAGAATGTCAGAATACAAACACAGCCAACTTGCTGTTTACATTCATGGATACATCAAGTGATACAAATATACTGTAGTCGGGGATGCTGTGGTAGAAACTTCTCTATAAGAGGTTTTAGCTTTTATCAGATGGGGGTAGCCAGTTCCCTTCCTCGATGTCTTGGCTTACAATATCACTGATATATACATTTATTTTATTACCGCCAGGAATGAGGCACTAGAATCTTCATTGTTCTGATACATACACGAATCCATGAACTGGTCAATACGACATGATACCGCACAAAGGACAACGGTCTGTTGTAGAAAAGGGCAAGTCTTCGTCACAGAATCCAGAAATTGAAACCTCTAATCAAACCAAAAACTTCAGGTTTTGTGAAAACCAATTCCTGTTCCTCTATCATTTCTCCTAACAGTAAATCTGGTACTCGCTTACAGCTGGGTTGGCTGGAACAAGTTGCAGCCGGAAAGAAGCAGCCACTCTACCAACGTTGTATCCTACGCTCTACATGTATATATAGTGTGGTCTTATGTTTCCTCTAATGACATGTCTTAATGGGAATCACACTTTTTCTTCTGCTTATCTCACGGAATAATCATTCCTTCATGGTCGTATGCTTAAACATCTATCTAATTGTTCTATTGTAGGTCAATGACCAATGTTTTGTTATTATTATTGTCATGACTATCATCATCATCTTCTATCAACTTGTGTCGTTAGAAGGCGTGGAAGGGGGTGTAGTTTTATGTCGTGTGCCATCTTCGTCGCCGATGTTGTTGACATCCAGTGTTTCTTTAAACATAGCACGGGACATAATCAAACAAATACAAGAAAATATATAATTAAGAGTTATCCCATCATAAAAAATTTGCGTGAGAGGTTCTGGCTTGGGCGTCTCCCCTCTTTATCCAGGTTACAAACCTTAGAACGAGTGAGCTATGGCCCTACACCAGAACCACATGGACGTGTACATTGGCATCTGTACACTGAAGGCGATAGGTGTTAATTATCCACCCGACCAAATTTCTCACGCTTGTTGTCGTCCTCGTGCACGACATATGGGGAGGAACAGCTCGCGACCCCGGGCGCTCGCCTCGCGACGATTGTGACAGCAAAGCCGTGCTTATCACAAGAGCTGAACCTTGAACCTTGACCGGCGTCGAAGTCATGGAGCGAACTAGACAAGTAACTGGCAGAAGACAACACTGGCTGCTCCTGTAGCTGTTAATAGTAAGGTTAGAGTTAGCATATATGCTGATGCCTGTTTAAGTTAGCTCTGTTGTGGTGACAGCGACTCGCATATTGTTTTTAAAATGAATTTAATAATTTTCATAAAAGGCAAATAAATGTTAGAAATTTCCGAAAGGTAAATTTCGAATGGTATGCTCCATTAAACGCAACCTTAATTATTATAAGTATTTGCTTTATTTTCATGTAATTATTAAATGATTTATATTATTGTGGTGCATTTATTACATCCCTTTCTTTTGAATACATTGCCCTTATGACAAAGTAATCATTGTCCGTGTAAATACAGTTCACTACTAGACCGTGAAACTGTTATCTAGCTAATCGAAGATACTGTGCTGAAAGTTGTTTACGGTTAAGCGTGCTTATATTCCATGTGTGCTACTTTTAAATTGTTCAAGCTTGGATTTAATGATATGTAAACAAATGTATGTAGACTTTTATGTTATAAATTTCTCTAACATACCATCTAACATACCATCATTGTACATATCCACATTTTAAACTGTACATTTTTTAGAACAGGACACCCATTACCATCATTTTAATAACACTAGCCATATGGAATCTTGCATGTTTACTGCTGGCTGAATATATGGAGACATAATATTCATAATGTGGCATAAGAAATACGTAAACATTAAATTGAACCTTATTCCAGTGTGTGTTTTCTTTATTTCACAAGACGCATAAGTTGCCATATTAACAAATGTAAACAAACAGATATTAAAGTACACATTCCTAAAGCCCAGGTATTGATAAAATTGCTCTTTGCTGTCACTCTGTGTATTTATGATATATTCGAATACTGACACTATTAACATACACCAAATTGAAAGCATGGTAGTAATACATATCTTATTATTTTAAACATACATTTTTGTACGAATGCACATATTTCTTTACGTTTGTGTGTGCGTGTGTGTACAACTGTGTAAAACCCTACAGTATTGACATATTTCCAAAACTACTTATTACGTACTGTTCCTACTGGCATTATAAATGCAGCTCTAGAATTGATTGCAAAACAACTTTGTTTGGTTCTGTTGTTGATTCATCCATTTAGCAAATACGTACACAGTAGGCGTTTAGCTTGTTTGAAAAGGCCAGTCTTTGCAAACCGTCAAAGGGTTTGAGAGTTGATAATGCTATTGTGGTTAACATGTGGACAGTAAGATTATATGTACGAACGTAAATATTGCTGTGTGTGTGTTAACATATGGATAGCAAGATACTGTGTAGAAGATTAAAGATTGGTGTCAATCTGCTAATATGTTGATAGTGAGATACTATGTAGGACATCAAACCTCTGTGTTAGACTGCTAACATGCTTGCGGTTGGTGTGCTAACATGTGAATAGTAAAATATCATGTAGAAGATTAAAGATTGGTGTCAATCTGCTAATATGTTGATAGTGAGATACTATGTAGGACATCAAAGCTTTGCATTAGACTGATAACAAGCTTGCTGTTGGTGTGCTAACATGTGAATAATAAAATATAATGTAGAAGATTAAAACTTGGTGTCAGTCTGCTAATATGTTGATAGTGAGATACTATGTAGGACATTAAAGCTGAGTGTTAGTCTACTAGCATGTGGATAGTAAGATATTTTCAAGACAGTAAATCTCCAAGTTGGTTTGCATCTGTTGATTTGTAAATAGTCAGACCTTATGTAAGAGATTAAAGCTCAGTATCTGATTCCTAACATGTGGATAGTAAGATAATATGTACACCATTAAATCTTAGTGTCTATCTGTTAATATGTAGATAAAGAGATAATATGTAGGACATTAAAACTCAATTTTAGTCCTCTAGCGTGCAAAAATTCTTTATTCCTCTTTGCGTTCAGGATCCTTTGGTCATGTTATATCTGCAAGCCAGTAATCATGATGCAGTCCATAATCTTTACCAGGACATAGTGGCTGCACCATAGCTTTTGCCTCAGCTCTGCATCCTTTGGTATCTCATTTCACTAAAACACGGTGAAAGTAAAATGCTATGTAGAACACACATTTTGGTGTTGGTCTGTTAATTTATGGATTGTAGGTACTACGTAAGACGGTAAAATTACATGGCGGTCTACATTTGTTGCCATGTGGATAGCAAAGTAATATGTAAGGTATCCAATCTTAGTATCGGTCAGTTATCAAATGGATTGTAAGATAATATTTAGGGTATCAAATCTTGGTGCTGGTCTGTTAACATGTGGGTGGTAAGATAATATGTAGGGTATCAAATCTCGGTGCTGGTCTGTTAACATGTGGATGATAAAATAATATGTAGGGTATCAAATCTTAGTGCTGGTCTGTTAACATGTGGATGGTAAGATAATATTTAGGGTAGCAAATCTTGGTGCTGGTCTGTTAACATGTGGAGGGTAAGATAATATGTAGGGTATCAAATCTCGGTTCTGATCTGTTAACATGTGAATGGTAAGATAATATTTAGGGTAGCAAATCTTGGTGCTGGTCTGTTAACATGTCGGTGGTAAGATAATATGTAGGGTATCAAATTTTGGTGCTGGTCTGTTAACATGTGGATGGTAAAATAATATGTAGGGTATCAAATCTTGGTGCTGGTTTTTTAACATGTGGATGGTAAGATAATATTTAGGGTAGCAAATCTTGGTGCTGGTCTGTGGACATGTGGATGGTAAGATAGTATGTAGAACAGTAAAGCTAAGTGTTCTTCTGGCATGGGGATTCAAAGATAAAATGTAGGGCATTGAAGCACAGTGTGGATCTATTAACATGTGATTAGTTGTATAATATGTACAACATTAACGGGCATGGTCAGTTTGTTGAGAGGTGGAAAGTAAGATACTATGTGGGACAGTAGAGTTTGTTGTCGGTCTACTTCTTTTGTCCTGTGAATATCAAGATAATATAAAGGACATTGAACCACGGTGTCATTCTGTTTGCACTGTGATAGTCAGATAGGATAATTAAGTCTATTGCATCTATTTTTGGGGGGAAAGGAAGATACTTTTATTTTGGCGATAAGGCTCAGTGTGGGTTTGTTAATGTATTGATAGTAAAAATGTGTTTAGAACATTACAGCTCGTTGTTGGTCTATTGACATAGGGACAGCAGGATGCTGTTTAAGACATTTGTTCTTGGTGTCTGTTTGTTAACAAATGGAAGGTAACACACTGTATAGGACAGAAAAGCTCAGTGTTGGTCTGTTAATACATGTGAACTGTAAGATATTGTGTAGGACACGTGTTCTCAGTGTTGGTCTGTTAATACATGTGAACTGTAAGATATTGTGTAGGATATGTGTTCTCAGTGTTGGTCTGTTAATACATGTGAACTGTAAGACATTGTGTAGGACATGTATTCTCTGTGTTGGTCTGTAAACATGATGATTAGTAAGATATTATGTATGACATTACAGCTCAATGTTGATGTTTTATCAAGGGGAAAGATAATATATACAACTTTACATCTCGGTTGTTATGCGTTAACATTTGAATATTAAGAAAATATGTAGGACATGAAAGCTGACTGTTCGTTTGCTAACAAGTGGATAGTACAATACCATGAAGTAAATTAATGCTAGCTGTCATTCTGTTAACACGCGGATAGTAAGATACTATGTAGAACATCACTGCTCTATTGACCTGGGGATAGTAAGATACTATAAAGGACATTACATATCAGTGTTGGTCTGTTAACAAGCGGAGAGTAAGATACTATGTAGGACATTACTGCTCAGTTTTGGTCTGTTTACCTGGGGAAAAAATATACTATGTAGGACACCTATTCATGAGGTTGGTCTGTTTTCATGTGGATATTGAGAAAATATTTACAACATTATTTCTCAGTTGATGTATATTAACATGTGGATATTAAGAAAATAAGTAGGACATGAAAGTTCACTGTCTGTGTGTTAAGAAGTGGATAGTTTGATGTTATGTAGAAAAATGAAGCTTGCTTTCATTCTGTTATAAGCTGTGAGTAGTAAAACAATAGGTAGGACATTAAAGATTTGTGTAAGACTGCTATCTTTGGGACAGAAAGATAAAAAGTAGGTCATTTAAGCTCTGTGTTAGTATGTTAACTTCTGGACAGTAATATTACATGTAGGACATTAACAAATGGGAATGGTTTGTAAACATGCAAACAGTTTAATGCTACATAGGACAATAAAACTCAGTGTCTGTCTGCTAACAGTTGTATAGTTAGATACTATGTACGTAATCTATGCCAAAAGCTCGGTTTTCGGCTATTAACTTGCAAATTAGTAATGTACTATGTAGGACATTACAGCTTGTTGTCGGCCTGCTAAGATAGGGATAGTATGATACTTTACAGAACAATTATCTTGGTGTCCATTTGTTAATATACAGACAGTAAGATACTACATAGGACCTTAAAGCTCAGTGTTAGCCTTCATCTTTTGTCATGCTGATACTAAAATACTATGTAGGAGATTAAAAATCAGAGTTGGTCTGTTAAAGTGGCGTCAGTGAGATACTTTATAGGACCGTCAAGCTCAGTTTAGATCTGTTAAAGTGGGGTCAGTAAGATATTAGGTAGGACACTAATGCTTTTAGGTAGGTTTGTTAACAGGGGGATTGTAAGATGCTATGCAGGACAGTAAAGTTAGGTGACTGTTCGTGTATGTTTCTGTTGGGATACTCAGATAGTATGCTAATATGTAGACAGTAAGATGCTATGTATCGCATTAAATCTCAGAATCGGTTGGTTATATGAGGACATTAAGATAATATATAGGACACTGAAGCTTAGTGTAATTCTGCTGACATGGTGACAGTTTTTTTTTTTTTTTTTTTTAGTTCGCCTTATTTCTCTAATCCCCAAGGTGGTGAACATTGTACTGTGGTTTTTATTTTGCGCCTGTCGGCCAAGTGCATCCAACTTCAGCATGCATTTTATGTAAGGGTCTGCTTCCTCTTGCATTTTCTAAGGATTCGCTTCCTCGGGGTAACGGCGCTGTGATGGGGATTGAACCCAGCACCTTTGGGTTTTGAGCCGTGCCACTTAACCACTAGGCCACACCATCCCCATGGTGACAGTAAGATAATATGTAGGATATTAGCGAATAGCATCGGTCTGTTAACATTTTGATAGTAAGATTTTATGTAGTACATTACAACTTGATATTAGGTCTGCTAACATTTAGAAAGAAAGATTTTATATTAGGACATTACATCTTGTTGTTGGTCTGTTGACATGGAGACTGTAAAATGCTGTGGATGACATTAAAACATGTGGATAGTAAAATATCATGTAGGATAGCAAAGCTCAGAGTTGGGCTGATGACATGGGTACAGTAAGATATCTTCTTCGAAGTACGCTGTCAGACATCAACGTGAATGTGTTGAAGAAGAAGAAGAAGTAAGATATTGTGTAGGATATTAAAACTTACTGTCGGTTTGTTAACACGTGGATAGTAAGATATTATTTTTAACAGTAAAGCATGGTGTCTGCCTGTTAACATGTGGATAGTAAGATATTATGTACAGCATTCAAGCTCTGTGTTGGCCAGTTTACTTGTGAATAGTAAGATACTCTGTAAAACATTCAAGCTCTGTGTTGGCCTGTTGACATGTGGATAGTAAGATACTCTGTAGGACATTCAAGCTCTGTGTTGGCCTGTTGACATGTGGATAGTAAAATACTCTGTAGGACATTCAAGCTCTGTGTTGGCCTGTTGACATGTGGATAGTAAGATACTTTGTAAGACATTCAAGCTATGTGTTGGCCTGTTGACATGTGGATAGTAAAATACTCTGTAGGACATTCAAGCTCTGTGTTGGCCTGTTGACATGTGGATATTAAAATACTCTGTAGGACATTCAAGCTCTGTGTTGGCCTGTTGACATGTGGATAGTAAGATACTCTGTAGCACATTAAAGCTCTGTCTTGGCCTGTTGACATGTGGATAGTAAGATACTCTGTTAGACATTCAAGCTCTATGTTGGCCTGTTAACATGGTGGCAGTAAGGAACTATGTAGGACATCAATGTTTTGTGTAAGTCTAACATCTGGATAGTGGATAATGTGCAGTGCATTCAATCTAGATTTGGTTTGTTAATATGGGGATTGTAAGATCCTGTGTAAGACATTAAAGCTCTCTGTCAGTCTGATGCCATTGGGATTGTACAATACTTTGAAGAAGAATAAAACTTGGTATTGGTCTGTTAATATATAGATAGCAAATTACAATGTGGGACTGTAAAGTTTTGAGTCAGTGAACATCTGTTTAATGAAGACAGTGCGATACTTTGTAGGACAATACCGTTTATTGTCTGTATGTTAATATTCATATAGTAAGGTATTATATATAAGACTGTTACGATGTGCTTAGGTAGATACTGTGTAGGACAAAATTTAATGCTGGTATGATAGTCTGTGGATAGTAAGATACTATATATAGGACATTAAAACTTGATGTAGCATAGTAAGATACTAGCTAAGACTATAATGCCTAGGGTGAGTTTGTTAAAATATGTATAGTAAGATACTAGTTAGAACTGTAACGCCTAGGGTCAGTTTGTTAACATGTGGATAGTAAGATACTATTTCAGACATTAATGCATAGTGTCGGTCTGTACATTATATAAATTGCTGAGCGATTATAGTAGTAAAACTGGGAGAGTTCAAAACGTAGTTCCCTCATGTTCCAGTCTCTCTCTTATCGCCTGTGGAGTATAAAAAATAGATAGAAATGGTTAAAATACCGCTATGGAACAAAATCAAGAACCTAACCTACGTTAGATACAAAAATTACATACAATGAGACTAAAGCATTCATCGGGGCAACGTACAGTGCAAAATGGAAAAAACGACACCCTGGCCACATAGATGATCATTCTCCGGCTACACACAGGTCACAACAGTCTGAGATGTCATCTGTACAACAAGTTCAAGATTGGTACAACAGACCTTCGTGCCTGCGGCACAGCCCCCATGAAGGCAGAACATAATTTGCAGTCATGTCCACAGTATACCGACAAAAGAAGTAGCATTTGGCAACACTACAGCTAGTGTCCTTCCACGAGAAGCTGTACGGAAGCGTAGAGAGCCTTGAGTCGACTGATGACTTCGTTAGAGTCATTGAAGTTGATGTCTGAAGACGAACGAAAAAGAAGAAGAAGAAATGAACCAGTCGAAGCTTCCCGTTGGATCCACTACTAGGGAATTGCATGTTTACATTGTGATTCGCATTATTCGTTTATAGGTCTAGTGATATTGCGAGCTTAATATCTGAGTAGCAAAATGCCCCTTTGTCGCTATGTGCAACATTCTTTTATAGGTCTAGCGATATTGCGAGCTTAATATCTGAGTAGCAACATATCCCTTTGTCGATATGTGCATTCACAAGCAAAAACAACTAGTATTCTCTGTATAAGCAACATATGTCCTGTAACTCACTGAATGGGCAGCGTACTACAGTAAACATTCCGAATGATTTAGGTTCTTTGGGTATGGCATTGACAAGAATAGCACCACTGCCCTACATAGAGCATGTCATAAGAGGCGACTAACTGTGTGACATGGCACAACACCGGCCATGCTTAGATTTTTGTTAAGAGCAGCATAGATGGCGTCTAACAGGCTTCGGTTCAAGTTGGTCTAGTGTTTGGGTCTTTTAAGATGGACTCGCAGATCTATTAACCAAACTTCTTGGCACTTGTATTAACACAGCGGAGTAATAAGCTGCTCGAGCCTAACACGCTGATCAGGAAATCCTCATCCCTCCTTTATCCAGCTCACACCACAGCTGGGACCTCCACAGGGTCATCTTCCCTTGTAGAATTACAGGTGTACTAAGATTAAAGTAAACACAGAATCTTACAAATAATATTTCTTTTGTTGCAGATTCTGCACTTTACACTATACGAAATACAAGACCTCACAACTAATGGAGTCTCCCGCGGAACACCTGGCTGAGACATTTCGATTCTACTCCGTCTTCCTCCACGCTGCCCGAGACTCATCAACCGTTGCGGTGGACGATCAACACGAAAGACAATGGTTGAGTATGAGGATTGCTTGACTTGACTTAAAAGACAAGGCAACGACTCTAGCTGGCCATCTATCTTCTCGGCACATCCCCTATGACATCAGAACACATTTTGCAGTCCTGCCATTCGTATTCCGACAAGAAGTAGCATTTGGCAACAACCAGTGTCCTTCCACGAGTAGCTGTACAGAAGTGCTCGGACCCTCAAGTCAACTGCTGCCTTTGTTAGAGTAATTGAATTCGAGGTCTGAAAACGAACAAGGAAGATCTCTTTTCCTGACATTTTTTCGCGCCAACCGAAGCACATCAGTACAAGTACAGTCAACC
This sequence comes from Ariolimax columbianus, assembly GCA_036924085.1. Lineage (NCBI taxonomy): Eukaryota > Metazoa > Mollusca > Gastropoda > Stylommatophora > Arionidae > Ariolimax > Ariolimax columbianus. The sequence goes on along the minus strand of JAVGWX010000016.1, from coordinate 60,384,560 downwards.
TCCATCAAGATGACTTCAGCAAAAAGCTTTGCATGACCTTGTAGTAGGAGTTTATGTAACAGTTTACTTGCATGATGAGGTTGCTATCCTCATGCACAACTCTCTTTAGTTACGCCTTTCAATACATGCATGGAGTTCAATCAATCAAATCAGAACAAAAAGGCATAGCTTCGAATTAAATAAAGAAAGGTCAAGATTGGATATTTGGAAATATTTCTCTAGTCAGAGCTTGGAATGAATTTCCACAGGAAGTGATGGAAGCAGGGGCAGTTGATGCATTTAAGAATAAATTGGATGCGCATAGCTTATTGAGCAAGGAAATGTAAATGAAACTGGTTGCGTACAGACTCTGCAGAGTCTTCTAAACCAGTATAAAGACGTTAAGTTAAGTTAAATCAAGATCACTCATCTCTTTTTCTGGAAGCACATGTCCCGCATTGTATTTGACTTACCATAACCAGCTTTTAGGAAAGACTTTTTCTAGTTATTTGCAGTACGGTAGCGATAATTTGTGCATTTTGAGATTGCCACATCCATGGACAACTCTTAGTCCTTGCGTTCAATATGCAATGAATGTTTTGGCCACTCAGGAGAAATACATACATCGCTCACCTTAAGATTGTTTGCCCTTGACCTACTGTGACAGTATTCTGTGGCGGTTATATTCTACCATTCTCAGTAAGGGACCCCAGATACACTATGGGAGGTCATGTTATTGATAGATTTGAAACAAGCAGCGATAACGATAGAAAATATATGAATTTGAATTGCATGTGTTAAGCTTTTATAGAAGTGTTCATACGTGGTTGCGAAGTTTCGATGGCTCACAAACAAAACATGTCTGTGTTCAGATTCCTGATCTAACAGGGTCGTACACCTATTAAATTTCGTGCTGAATATTTTTTTAACCAAGCTGTAAAGTGCAAAACACAGAACAATATACTGCCTCTTAGGAACCACAGTAAACGAGGCAAAAAAAAGAAATATAGCTTTTTAGTGTTTTCTCCAGTATCGCATTCTGTTTTTTTAATTAAATGGCTTGCTGGCTTAGGGTCGTTCGTTCTCAATCTTGCACCACCAAGCCCTGATATGGCTTAAGTAGCAGAATGTTGTCCAGAGAACGGAAGGCAAATGTGCTGATCGGTATGGACCGCACAGAACACGGCCAGGCACTTGAGCATCCGTGGTCAACCACTGCACCCGAGCTCATATCCAGTCGTCCTGACTTGTCTTGCCACTGGTTAAAGTTGGACTCGAGCGAGAGAGTGTGGTCGACAAACTGCGCAACCCTTTCTCACTTAAAGGAAATTCATCGCGCAAGTCATTCTCTTTTCATGTATCCAGTACTAACACAGTCGAGTCCTGTGACGACGGGCGAGCAGAGAGCGTAGGTCCGCTGACAAGCTAAACTACAGTCAAAAAGCTGCGTCAGTTGCGGGACACCTTGCTGAGCAATAAAGCGGATGAGGTACATGGATTTGCTGACAATCATGATCACCGTCTCGCGAAGCAAACTTTATCTGCTTTCACTGACTGGGAATATGCAATTTCCATCTTCCCACCCATCCACAACCAGGATTTACAGAATACTCGACTGGATGGACTGGCTGGGTGCAAAAAGTAAAGGTTCGTGATGGACGAACAACATTGTGATTGACCCTGACGCAACGTCCTGGACAATATGTTGTGCTTGACCGGACTAGCGTCTCAGTTACCCACAGATATTATCTTAATTATCACTAACCTCTAGCTGATTGCTAGCATAACCGGCACTTCTGAAATTATGCAATGATGTTTATAAATGAAAATAGTATTTGCTAGATCTACGTCAACAATAAAGTCACATATTTTTGTATAACATAACAAGCATTTTTACATAGCACAAAAAATCGCTCACTTTCATCATTATCATCATCATCATGTTGCATGTCATTTGCGGAAAATCACTTTCACAATAGCCGATCTGTAACTCGATCTCTAGCCAGAAGTATCGCCTCTATCGTTGTCATCGTCAGGACCTCCGTGATGTCTTGTGCCCATCTTTTCCTCGGTCTGCTTCAGCTCCGCTTTCCAAGCACCAAACCCTCCTGTATCGTTCTTTCTAGGTCAGTATAGCGTTTGATGTGGTCACACTATTTTACAGTGAAGCAAGTGGTCATTTTCACATACGCCCTAGCAGTGTAATGGCCCTCAAGAGCCAGAACAAAAATAAACTCGGTGCTTTGGCAGACTCACTCGAACGCATGTCCCAGTGCCTAAAAAAAAAGCAGTCCAATGGACACCAGCCCACTGCGACATTCCAGGCAACGGGGAGGCGGACAGGCTCGCCAGAGAGCGAGGAATGCTGCAGCAGAGTGAAACAGAAATCACATACAATTAAACTAAAGCATTCATCAGGATAACGTACAGTGCAAAATGGAAAATAGGATCACCCTGGCCACATAGAAAACGATGCCTACCATCAACTCTCCAGGCGAGACCAGGTGATCATTTTCCGGCTACGCACAGGTCACAACAGACTCAGATGCCATCTATACAACAAGTTCAAGATTGGCATACGTGGTTGCGAAGTTTCGATGGCTCACAAACAAAACATGTCTGTGTTCAGATTCCTGATCTGACAGGGTCGTACACCTATTAAATTTCGTGCTGAATATTTTTTTAACCAAGCTGTAAAGTGCAAAACACAGAACAATATACTGCCTCTTAGGAACCACGGTAAACGAGGCAAAAAAAAAGAAATATAGCTTTTTAGTGTTTTCTCCAGTATCGCATTCTGTTTTTTTTATTAAATGGCTTGCTGGGTTAGGGTCGTTCGTTCTCAATCTTGCACCACCAAGCCCTGATATGGCTTAAATAGCAGAATGTTGTCCAGAGAACGGAAAGCAAATGTGCTGATAGGCGTATTTTTTTAATTAGAGAGTGGTGAATGCTTGGAATGCATTGCCATGGGAGGTAGTGGAGGGAAGGACAGTTAATGCATTTAAGAATAAATTGGATGCGCATAGCTTTTAGAGCAAGGTGATGAAATGAAACTGTATGTATACAGATTCTACAGAGTCTTCTAAACCAGTTTAAGGACGTTAAGTTAAGTTAAGGATATCTGCATTTTTTCTTTTTGCTATTCATTGTATTTCAAGCACTTTTCTGTAGCCCTTTAGTTCAAAAGATGCAATCCTTTTCTTAAGTGTTTGTGTGGGGGTCCACGTTTCACATCCGAATGTCTTCATCGGTATAATGCAAGTTCACAGAATAGTTATTTTCATTTTATTAATGTTCTGTCATCAGTTTCTCATTTTATTGAACCTCTGCATTGCCGTAGCCATTGGCGCTTATAACTGAGCCGAGGTACTCAAAGCTTGTGACTTTCTCAATCTTCTGTTGTTCTAAAATAACTTTAGGTTTGGTCTTTGCCTTGCTTGTAATCGTTATCTTGGTTGTACTTTAAATTCAGGTATAGATTTTGGATTTCGTTTAGTTGTATTTACGCTCATCAGTACTTTTACATTTCGCTAGTTGTTAGACCTACCGGGCTAGATCGCACGTGGACACAGTCCTGGTGTGAACAGACTATCTACAATGCAGTTAGTAAACTAGCCTTATCTTGTAAAGCGAGCTATGCAAGTTTTCATTCCATTTCCAACAATATATCTCTGCAAATATGGATTTTCGACATTTGTAGCAAAAAAGAAAAACAAATCGAAACCGATTAGATGTCTAACATGGCAAACGTGTGGTTTGTATAACACAACAGTTGAATCCTCTTCGAGAAAGGGAAACAACAAGCCTTCACGCTGTCAGCATTTCTTGATCTTTGTGACCCGTTCCTGAGCCTTGCTGCGGGCTTCCTATCCGTTTCCAGCGGACCTTGCCTTGGGTCACGGAAGTCCAGTGGTTGGTAAGCATTCTACTAAAGACATCTCGGATGTTGCGGACAGCAGGAGAGCTTGACCAACGCAATGGATGTTTTTTACTTCGTGGGTACCAGACAACTGTCGCTGTGCTCCATCGACCATCGTTTTGTCTCAACATGTGACCTGCCCATCTATAGTTTGCCTTGTCTGCACAGAGTCTGTGGAGGGGGAGGGGGGTGGGAAGCCGCAAATCGCCGGAATATCGTCAAGTATTGTAACGCAAATTGAGAATCAGATATTGGGAAGAATACTACTGCTGTTTATTCTTCTTCTTCTTTTTCATCTTCCTCTTCTTCTTCTTCTTCTTCTTCTTCGTACGCTGTCAAACGTCAACCTGTATTTTTTCGAAAAAAGCAGCGGTCATCCTGAGACTGTCGACACTGTCATAGAGCCTGTCTAGTGTTTGCCACTGGTGATGGCCACATGTGCTTTCTCTGGTCCTCGTATGTCGGGCAGTTTTGCAGCAGATGTTCAGCGGTCATTTTCCCGGTGCCACAAGTGCATTCGTCAGTACCACCTATCTTCAGTTTATTGAAGAGATGGTACCTCAGTCTGTTGTGGCCTGTGCGGAGTATGAAGACCACGACCTGCTCTCTTCTGCTCAACTGTTAATAAGCATCGTTTTTTGTGTAGCCAGTATGTTCTGTTTCCCATTTGGCCATGTATCTGGCTCTAATAAGCCTTTTGGACTCTTCGTAGGTCACACTAGAATCTGGTTGTGGTAGTGTTGCACCTTCTTTTGTCAGTCTGTCTGCCTCCTCGTTGCCTTGGATGTTACAGTAGGATGGAACCCACTGTACCACTACTCTTTTTGGCGCGGACTGCTGGCATAGTTGACAGAGTACTGCTCTTAAATCATTTAGTTAAGTATTTGTCTGGCTTTTTAGTGCTGTGACTACGACCAGTGCATCTGTGAACAGGACTATCTGCCTTTCATTTCTTTTGCCTGTCAGCATTGCTTCTGCTGCAGCCCTCAGTGACTCTGCCTCCGCTCTGAAATTGCATGAGTATTTTCCAGTTGCCACTGACAGTGTTATTTTTCTACCATTTGGTAGGCCCAGGAATACCTCTGCCTCTCCGTTCTGTGTTGTGTTTGTTACAGACCCATCGGTGTATGCATGGGTCCAGTCCATGCTTGGGTAGTTTTTCGTTATGTACCTCAGTGTTATGTCTATTCTTTCTTTTTCAGTCTGACTGTTCTTGTTTCCAATACCTGATATATTTTCTACTACCTCCGGAATGATATGCTGCTTCCAGGTAGGTTTGCGTACAGTAGGGATGGGCTTTGGTGTTAATGTGTTCATAGGATCTTCGCTCATCTTTGCTTTGGCTATTTCTGCAAAGTTTCTCCGCTTTAGTTTCCCATTTCCAAATCTATTTAGTCTTTGATGCATTGGGTGGTCTGTCAGTCTTCTGAGTTTCTCTGCTTGCTGCTGGGCTCTGCAGTCTCTTCTGTCGGTCATGGATTGCAGATTTCTAATCTTTTCCAGTTCTGCAATTGGCGTTGACTTCATGCCTCCTGTTATAAGTCTTATGGCTTGGTTTTGAAGTTTGCTAATTTTATCAAGTTTACCTTTGCTGCTGTTGCCCATGCCGCAATGCCATACTCGAGAACTGGTCTCACTCTTCCAGTGTACAGTTTCGTCTGTTCCCCAGCTTGTGCCAGCAAGTTTCCTCATGATTCTCATTCTTTGTCTGGCTCTCATTCGGTTTCTCTCGATCTGACTTTTCCATGTCATGCACCGATCAAATGTGACTCCCAGGTAGTTTGGGTTGTCGTTTGGCCGCAGATATTTGCCGTTAAGACTTATTTTGGTGTTCTGGGGTTTGTTTGAAAGCGAGAATATCGTACATGTTGTTTTTTCCTCATTTTTTTTGACCAGCCATGAGTTCGCCCACTCCTCCAACGATGTTAGGGCCTGCTGCATCCGATTGCTTGCTATGGTGAAATTTTTTTTCAGAGGTCCACATAGCCAGATCGTCTGCAAACATGGAGCTGTGGACTCTTCTTGGTAGATTCTCTGTGATGTTGTTTGAATACACCAGGAAAGGTGTTAGTGACAGTACTCCCCCTTGGGGTACTCCCTGCTCAATTGTCACCTTTTTGCTTATCTGCCCTTGTACTTGAACTATGGATGTTCTGTTTTCGAGGTAGTCGCTGATCCATCTGTACATTTTCCCACAAACTTCACTTCTTCGTAGCTTGACTTTAAGTCCCTTGTCAAATGCCTTCTCTAAATACACCCAAACCAGTACTGTGTGTTATTTCTCCTGGTAAGCATCTATTAACTGGGCTATGAGAGTGATCTGGTCCTCAGTGGATCTGTGCTGTCTAAAGCCTGCTTGCTGTGGAATTAGTATGTGTTTTTCATCCAGATGCCACATCAGTCTGGTGTTTATCATACGTTCCATAAGTTTTCCTACACAGCTCAGTAGACTGATATGCCTGTATCCATTTGGATCTGTTCTATCTTTTTCTTTCTTTGGTACTGGTATAAGTACAGCGTCTTTCCATGCCTGAGGTACAATTCCCTTTTCCCAGCTTTGGTTCAGGACTGATAGTAACTTCCTCTTTGCTGTTTGGCCCAACCCCATCAGCATTTCGTATGTTACCCCATCTTTTCCGGGCGATTTCTTTTTCTTTAAAGTTCTCATGGCCTCTTCCATTTCATTCATTGTTAGTTTTGCCATCATGTGCTCCTATAGTGTCATATTGATGTTGTCCTGGCTCTTTTGTTCTTCACTAATGTCTGTGTGCCTGTCTGTAGGGACATCAATGTGGTTTGCTCTGGCATAATGTTCTATAAAGGCGTTTGCAGCATTTTTTTGTCAGTAAGCATGTTGTCGCCCTGCTTGATGGTAATTTGTTTATTTGATGGTGTTTCGTCATTCATGGCTCTGACTAACTTCCATAGTTTGTTCCCTTCTTTATCTAAATTGAGGCTTTCTGTTTAATTATTCCAGCTGTCTCTTGTTATTTGGTTTAGTGTTCTTTTGTATTTCGCCGTGATAGCCTTGAGGGCGATATTTGCCTCCATAGATTGTTCTCTCTCTGCCATGTTCCTAGCATTTGAGACTTCGTCTTCCGCTTCCTGCAATTCATCATTCCAATATGGCTTGTAGTTTTTCCTTGCCCCTCTTGGGATGGTTTCGGTGGCTGCTTGCATTATTGCTTTGCTTAGGCTTTCCACCATAGATTTCGTATTGTTATTCCGTGTGTTGATGGTTTCGCATAGCCGATCTGTCAGAATTGCAAATCTGTCCCAGTCGGCTCGTTTATAGTTCCAACGTGGGAGCGCTTTTATTTCCTATGGGCCTACTTCCATATCAATTTCTAGCCTAATTGGCCTTTTGTCGCTACCTGCCAATTGGTTTAGCCCCTGGCGGTCTATTTTGTGGTGAATATCCACCGGGGAAAAGGCCAAGTCTGGAGTAGAGGTGATATGCCATGTTCTAGAATAGAAGATAGGGCTGTCCTCCGGCTTGTTGAAAAGATATAGATTTGTGTCTATCTCCCAGTCTTCCACTTCATCACCTCTGTTGTCTGTGTCCGAATATCCCCATCTCTCCGAGTGGCTGTTGACGTCTCCAACTACCGGGCAGCTGGAGTCCTTGATTTGCATACTCGAGAGCGACAGGTCTTTGTTGGGTGGGCCATACAGGTTGAAGTTGCGGATCTTCTTTTCTTGTGTCAATATGTCGAGTCCTACAATTTCTGCTTGTCCAGTGTGATTGACAGCTACCGCGCTACTCGATATGCAGTTACGTGTCAGTATCAGAACCCTTTCTTTGTCAAGAATGTAACATGCTAAGGCAACTGCGTTGTGAATACTGACCCACGAAGACGAACCCATACATACACAATTTTGTGAGAGTCTTGAAGAACTCCCCACCACAGTAGACTTTGTCCATAGAACTGGCCTTTACGTGTAAACTTAATACAATTGTCGGTGAGCTAGAAAAAGAAGGAAAAGAAGAAGAAAAAGAAGAAGAAGTAAAGAATGAAGAAGAAAATAGAGAAGAAGAAGTAGAAGAAGAAGAAGAAGAAGAAGAAAAAGAAGAAGAAGAAGAAGAAAAAGAAAAGAAGAAGAAGAGAAAGAAAAAACAATAAGAAGACGATGAAAAAAAAGAAGACGACAAAGAAGAGAAAGAAGAAGAAGAAGAAGAGAAAGAAAGAGAAGATAAATATGAGTAAATAGTACTACCTGATATTGCCCGAAGAAGAATTGAATGTTTAAATGAAGTATATCGTTAAACAGCAACTAATCTGATTGGCAAACATCCGGCCAGTCTAAACCCTGATCTATGGGTGAGAGAGCTGGAGTGTGTACGCCAAACACGCCAGGAGGTTGAATCACTTCTACATGACACATACTCCAAATTGGCTACAAGACCACATCACAAATAACCATACACTTTTCATTACTACTACACTATTCATACACTTTTGTAGAAAGTTAAAGTGAGATAGACTGGCCAAGTTTCTCGAATGTAAAGTGAAAGGTTCCAAAAGAAACTTCTGTTTAGCGAGCTTAGCGCAGTAAGGCGATCACGTGGACGTCAATAAAAGCGATTCAGTGAATCCTGGCAGTAAATCGTTTAGCCTGAAAAAGACGAGGCCAAAAAGAGCCTTGCATGCACTTAGCGAGGGTCGACGGGCGATCAGATGGAAGTATAGAGTAGAGGGAAAACCAGCACCAGCTGGTGTTGGCTTAATCTGTCATGCACGCATCCGCCCACAGACTTAAGGGCGCAGTATGACACATGATGATGTTGGTTATTCTCATCGACGGCGATAGGCCCGTTATTTTGTCATGATCATATTTCTTCAAAATCAAGTAAATACTGGATCAAGATGGTGAGCAGCGCATGAGCTGCAGCGGTCAGCGAGCCATACCTGACTGATAGCGTAAGGGCTAGCGAACCGGAGCTGCCAAGGCCGTTCTACACGTCCGCGCAGTATTCTAGAAAACAGACTGCAACAGAGCAGACTGGCTAAGGAGATGGGATCGAAGAGGGAATGCTAACTAGGTACTCAAAAAATGATTGCTGAAGTCGGATGTGTTGGACCGAAAGTTGCAAATATCGACATAACGCAATCCGTTCTCTGGACTGTGTTCTGCTACTTAGGCCCGTGTCAAGGTTTGGTAGCGGGAGATGGAGAACAAACGAAGCCAAGCCAAGACAAGTAAATACATTTAATATTCATCACTTCATTGGCGTGTCAGTCACTGATCACCATGCGCCTGGCGCCCTGGCGAAGTTTGCCCAGCTCTGTCTCCCGTATTTCGACACAGTCTGCTATGGCTGCAAACGCCGGTACGTGAGTGGCAGTCCCTGTCGCAGATCGTACAACGGGGCTGAGGAGGCTGACTTGCCGGGGTGTTCCCCGATCTTTTCAGTCGTGCCCATTTCAATGGATCCAGGTGGCCTCTACAAGCGTCGGCAACTACTGTGCACCTCCCAACTGACTGTCTGCAATCGACTCAATCCTGAGCTTTCGGCTTGGCTGTCGCATGACGTCATGTCCATCTTGTATACGTCCTTGAATCGCGGTGTGGGGTAGTCGATTCCTTTAGCTGCAGTGATCAGTTGTCTATAAAAGATATCCTATAACATCCTTTACAATGTATGTAAATATACACTCGCGAGCATACGACTACTCTAAGACAGATGTACAGAAGATGAAAGATACAGACAGCCACATAAACTGGAAAGATATTGTCAGAGGTACAGACGTTGAACAAGAGGGAGAGTGTTTCAAAACACTTTTAGAACAACTAAAAGTCGAATATGTTCCATGTATGGAGGTTAACACCAATCATAAAAAGTCGATTACTAGATTTGTAGCTAAATGTACAAGAGCTTAAAATAAAGCCTGGACAAAGTATATAAAGGCAAGTAAATCAAAAGAAATATATTTAAAATATTTGGAAAAGCAAAACATAGCTCAGAAAGTAAATAAAGCAGCAAAAATAGACTTTGAAAAAAACTTACTAAAGCTTCTTTTCTAATGTTAGAAATAAACAAAGACCTAAAGACAAGGTAGGCTTTCTCATAGACAGTACAGTGACAATAAGCAGAGAAAATAGGGAGATAGCTAATCTAATAAACCAATACTTTGGCACAGTCTTTACAAAATAAGACTCCTCCAAGATACCAGAGCCTATACATATTTTCAAATGTCAAATGGATATAGTGCAATTAAAATCATTCTGTATTACGGAGGAAATGGTTCTAAAAAGACTGGAAGGATTAAAAGTGGATAAATGTACAGATCAAGATGGTATCCATTCAACAATGCTATTTGAAGTATAGACTAACTAGTAAAACCATTGGCTATATTATTTTCTCAATCACTTGCAAAATGGATTGTTCCAAGAGATTGGAAAGATGCTGGAGTGATTCCCTTATTCAAAAGAGGAAAAAAATCAGATCCAGCTAATTAAGTAAGTTTAACGAGCATAGTCTGTAAATTGTTAGAGTCAATAATGAAAGAAAGCATTGTAATGCATCTAGACAGGTTAAATCTAATCAGAAATAGTCAGCATGGGTTTACTAGAGGGAGACCGTGCTTAATAAATCTATTGGAGTGCATGGAGGTGATTACTAAAATCATAGATAAGGGAGAACCAGTGGATGTTATTTATCTAGATTTTGCGAAGGCTTTTGATATAGTACCTCATCAAAGCTTATTTAAAAAGTTAAAATCACATGGGATAGATGGGCAGGTTGCCGAATGGATTGAAAGTTGGTTAACGGGAAGAAGACAGAGATTGGCATAAATAAGGAGTACTCTGAGTGGTGTGAATTTAAAAAATGGAACAAAATTACAGAATGGGCGAGAACAATACTAGAATGATAGATAACGAAAGGGACATAGGGGTAATAATAGAGCATACAGGTAAGATGAGTGAGCAAGTCCAGGTAGCAGAGAATAAGTCAAATGCAACTTTAGGTAAGATAAAAAAAGAAATATTAAACATAGGAGTAATGAGGTGATTGACAAACTGTATAAAGCATTAGTTAGACCTAGATCGGAGTACTGTGTACAGGTGTGGAGTCCTTATCGTGAAGAGATATAAATATGCTGGAAATGATACAAAGAAGAGCGACAAAACTGATAGTTGGATTCCAGAATTACAGTTACGAGGAAAGACTCAGAAAAACCGGCCGTTAGTGTCTAGAAAAGAGAAGAATTAAACGTGACTTAATCTAAGTTGATAAGATAATCATAGGAAAAGTTAAATTAGACTATAACAAGTTTTTTTCTTCAAAATACAACCACCAACGAGAACAAGAGGACACAGATACAAATTAACTAACGAAATGTCCTAATTGGACACAGGACATTTTAAAAATTCAGACAGTGGTGAATGCTTGGAATGCTTTGCCTCAGGAAATAGTGGAGGCAGAGACAGTTAATGCATTTAATAATAAATAAGATGTACATAGTTATTAGAGCAGGGTAATGCAAATGGGACTGGTTGTCTACAGACTCTGATGATTTTTTTAAACCAATATTAAAAACGTTATGTTAAGTTAAGTTATACCGTGTTTGTTAGCTTACTCAGTACGTTTTATGATTGTGCTAACTTTTTGTTTCACCGCTTCACAGTGTTCTTTGTAGGACAATGTGCGATCCATTGTAATTCCTAGGTACTTAGGTGTATCTTTATGTTTAAGTTTATGCCCCTGCCAACTAATCTTTCAAACTCTCAAGGCTATTCTTACATCCTGTTACAGCCCGCCACTTAACGTCTTTTACAGGGCGCACAAAAAATTAATCTTACATATTACGGGCATTCTACAACAACAATAAATACAACAACAATAACAACAACATGCTGTTATGGCTTTTGAAGTCAGGATATCGGCTATTTCATTCTTATAAACTATGCAGGAGGAATGATTTCAAGAAATGCTATCTCGGCATAGATAAAGTCACCTGGAAGAAAAACAGATATTAATTCCACAGAAAGCAGGATTTAGACATGACAGATCCACTGAGAATCAGATCACTCTCATAGCGCAGGAAATAGAGGATGCTTACCAGGAGAAAAAGCATACAGTAGCGGTTTGGGTGGATCTAGAGAAGGCATTTGACAAGGTGGGGAAAGAGGGGCTTAAAGTCAAGCTATAAAGAAGTGAAGTATCTTGAAAAATGTACAGATTGATCAGCCACTATCTCGAAAACAGAACAGCCAGAGTTCAAGTACAAGGGAAGATGAGCAAAAATGTGACACTGGAGCAGAGAGTACTGTCACCCACACTTTTTTCTGGTGTATATAAACAACATAATTTCTATACATATTTCTATCTCTATATCTGTTGTTCATCCTCTCTCTCTTTCTCTCTCTCTCTTTCTCTCTCTCTCTACTTTTGTCTTCTTGTTTCTCTGTACTCTCAGCAATCAATGCTGACTACCAACTAATGTGTGACAAATATGAACTGCTGTGATGATATAAGACATTCCAATAAATCCCGCTCACTACCAGTTAAAGGCCAACACAAAATACAGAAGGGATTGAAGTTCACGAGGAAAAACATGCATTTAGAACGTGCCAACCGTAGCGACAATCGGCCAAAAGAAACTGTTGATTATGTCAAGGAAAGAATGTCAGAATACAAACACAGCCAACTTGCTGTTTACATTCATGGATACATCAAGTAATACAAATATACTGTAGTCGGGGATGCTGTGGTAGAAACTTCTCTATAAGAGGTTTTAGCTTTTATCAGATGGGGGTAGCCAGTTCCCTTCCTCGATGTCTTGGCTTACAATATCACTGATATATACATTTATTTTATTACCGCCAGGGATGAGGCACTAGAATCTTCATTGTTCTGATACATACACGAATCCATGAACTGGTCAATACGACATGATACCGCACAAAGGACAACGGTCTGTTGTAGAAAAGGGCAAGTCTTCGTCACAGAATCCAGAAATTGAAACCTCTAATCAAACCAAAAACTTCAGGTTTTGTGAAAACCAATTCCTGTTCCTCTATCATTTCTCCTAACAGTAAATCTGGTACTCGCTTACAGCTGGGTTGGCTGGAACAAGTTGCAGCCGGAAAGAAGCAGCCACTCTACCAACGTTGTATCCTACGCTCTACATGTATATATAGTGTGGTCTTATGTTTCCTCTAATGACATGTCTTAATGGGAATCACACTTTTTCTTCTGCTTATCTCACGGAATAATCATTCCTTCATGGTTGTATGCTTAAACATCTATCTAATTGTTCTATTGTAGGTCAATGACCAATGTTTTGTTATTATTATTGTCATGATTATCATCATCATCTTCTATCAACTTGTGTCGTTAGAAGGCGTGGAAGGGGGTGTAGTTTTATGTCGTGTGCCATCTTCGTCGCCGATGTTGTTGACATCCAGTGTTTCTTTAAACATAGCACGGGACATAATCAAACAAATACAAGAAAATATATAATTAAGAGTTATCCCATCATAAAAAATTTGCGTGAGAGGTTCTGGCTTGGGCGTCTCCCCTCTTTATCCAGGTTACAAACCTTAGAACGAGTGAGCTATGGCCCTACACCAGAACCACATGGACGTGTACATTGGCATCTGTACACTGAAGGCGATAGGTGTTAATTATCCACCCGACCAAATTTCTCACGCTTGTTGTCGTCCTCGTGCACGACATATGGGGAGGAACAGCTCGCGACCCCGGGCGCTCGCCTCGCGACGATTGTGACAGCAAAGCCGTGCTTATCACAAGAACTGAACCTTGAACCTTGACCGGCGTCGAAGTCATGGAGCGAACTAGACAAGTAACTGGCAGAAGACAACACTGGCTGCTCCTGTAGCTGTTAATAGTAAGGTTAGAGTTAGCATATATGCTGATGCCTGTTTAAGTTAGCTCTGTTGTGGTGACAGCGACTCGCATATTGTTTTTAAAATGAATTTAATAATATTCATAAAAGGCAAATAAATGTTAGAAATTTCCGAAAGGTAAATTTCGAATGGTATGCTCCATTAAACGCAACCTTAATTATTATAAGTATTTGCTTTATTTTCATGTAATTATTAAATGATTGATATTATTGTAGTGCATTTATTACATCCCTTTCTTTTGAATACATTGCCCTTATGACAAAGTAATCATTGTCCGTGTAAATACAGTTCACTACTAGACCGTGAAACTGTTATCTAGCTAATCGAAGATACTGTGCTGAAAGTTGTTTACGGTTAAGCGTGCTTATATTCCATGTGTGCTACTTTTAAATTGTTCAAGCTTGGATTTAATGATATGTAAGCAAATGTATGTAGACTTTTATGTTATAAATTTCTCTAACATACCATCTAACATACCATCATTGTACATATCCACATTTTAAACTGTACATTTTTTAGAACAGGACACCCATTACCATCATTTTAATAACACTAGCCATATGGAATCTTGCATGTTTACTGCTGGCTGAATATATGGAGACATAATATTCATAATGTGGCATAAGAAATACGTAAACATTAAATTGAACCTTATTCCAGTGTGTGTTTTCTTTATTTCACAAGACGCATAAGTTGCCATATTAACAAATGTAAACAAACAGATATTAAAGTACACATTCCTAAAGCCCAGGTATTGATAAAATTGCTCTTTGCTGTCACTCTGTGTATTTATGATATATTCGAATACTGACACTATTAACATACACCAAATTGAAAGCATGGTAGTAATACATATCTTATTATTTTAAACATACATTTTTGTACGAATGCACATATTTCTTTACGTTTGTGTGTGCGTGTGTGTACAACTGTGTAAAACCCTACAGTATTGACATATTTCCAAAACTACTTATTACGTACTGTTCCTACTGGCATTTTAAATGCAGCTCTAGAATTTATTGCAAAACAACTTTGTTTGGTTCTGTTGTTGATTCATCCATTTAGCAAATACTTACACAGTAGGCGTTTAGCTTGTTTGAAAAGGCCAGTCTTTGCAAACCGTCAAAGGGTTTGAGAGTTGATAATGCTATTGTGGTTAACATGTGGACAGTAAGATTATATGTACGAACGTAAATATTGCTGTGTGTGTGTTAACATATGGATAGCAAGATACTGTGTAGAAGATTAAAGCTTGGTGTCAATCTGCTAATATGTTGATAGTGAGATACTATGTAGGACATCAAACCTCTGTGTTAGACTGCTAACATGCTTGCGGTTGGTGTGCTAACATGTGAATAGTAAAATATCATGTAGAAGATTAAAGATTGGTGTCAATCTGCTAATATGTTGATAGTGAGATACTATGTAGGACATCAAAGCTCTGCGTTAGACTGCTAACAAGCTTGCGGTTGGTGTGCTAACATGTGAATAGTAAAATATCATGTAGAAGATTAAAGCTTGGTGTCAATCTGCTAATGTGTTGATAGTGAGATATTATGTAGGACATCAAAGCTCTGCATTAGACTGCTAACAAGCTTGCGGTTGGTGTGCTAACATGTGAATAGTAAAATATCATGTAGAAGATTAAAGCTTGGTGTCAATCTGCTAATATGTTGATAGTGAGATACTATGTAGGACATCAAAGCTTTGCATTAGACTGATAACAAGCTTGCTGTTGGTGTGCTAACATGTGAATAGTAAAATATCATGTAGAAGATTAAAGATTGGTGTCAATCTGCTAATATGTTGATAGTGAGATACTATGTAGGACATCAAAGCTCTGCGTTAGACTGCTAACAAGCTTGCGGTTGGTGTGCTAACATGTGAATAGTAAAATATCATGTAGAAGATTAAAGCTTGGTGTCAATCTGCTAATGTGTTGATAGTGAGATATTATGTAGGACATCAAAGCTCTGCATTAGACTGCTAACAAGCTTGCGGTTGGTGTGCTAACATGTGAATAGTAAAATATCATGTAGAAGATTAAAGCTTGGTGTCAATCTGCTAATATGTTGATAGTGAGATACTATGTAGGACATCAAAGCTTTGCATTAGACTGATAACAAGCTTGCTGTTGGTGTGCTAACATGTGAATAATAAAATATAATGTAGAAGATTAAAACTTGGTGTCAGTCTGCTAATATGTTGATAGTGAGATACTATGTAGGACATTAAAGCTGAGTGTTAGTCTACTAGCATGTGGATAGTAAGATATTTTCAAGACAGTAAATCTCCAAGTTGGTTTGCATCTGTTGATTTGTAAATAGTCAGACCTTATGTAAGAGATTAAAGCTCAGTATCTGACTCCTAACATGTGGATAGTAAGATAATATGTACACCATTAAATCTTAGTGTCTATCTGTTAATATGTAGATAAAGAGATAATATGTAGGACATTAAAACTCAATTTCAGTCCTCTAGCGTGCAAAAATTCTTTATTCCTCTTTGCGTTCAGGATCCTTTGGTCATGTTATATCTGCAAGCCAGTAATCATGATGCAGTCCATAATCTTTACCAGGACATAGTGGCTGCACCATAGCTTTTGCCTCAGCTCTGCATCCTTTGGTATCTCATTTCACTAAAACACGGTGAAAGTAAAATGCTATGTAGAACACACATTTTGGTGTTGGTCTGTTAATTTATGGATTGTAGGTACTACGTAAGACGGTAAAATTACATGGCGGTCTACATCTGTTGCCATGTGGATAGCAAAGTAATATGTAAGGTATCCAATCTTAGTATCGGTCAGTTATCAAATGGATTGTAAGATAATATTTAGGGTATCAAATCTTGGTGCTGGTCTGTTAACATGTGGGTGGTAAGATAATATGTAGGGTATCAAATCTCGGTGCTGGTCTGTTAACATGTGGATGATAAAATAATATGTAGGGTATCAAATCTTAGTGCTGGTCTGTTAACATGGGGATGGTAAGATAATATTTAGGGTAGCAAATCTTGGTGCTGGTCTGTTAACATGTGGAGGGTAAGATAATATGTAGGGTATCAAATCTCGGTTCTGATCTGTTAACATGTGAATGGTAAGATAATATTTAGGGTAGCAAATCTTGGTGCTGGTCTGTTAACATGTGGATGGTAAAATAATATGTAGGGTATCAAATCTTGGTGCTGGTTTGTTAACATGTGGATGGTAAGATAATATTTAGGGTAGCAAATCTTGGTGCTGGTCTGTCGACATGTGGATGGTAAGATAGTATGTAGAACAGTAAAGCTAAGTGTTCTTCTGGCATGGGGATTCAAAGATAAAATGTAGGGCATTGAAGCACAGTGTGGATCTATTAACATGTGATTAGTAGTATAATATGTACAACATTAACGGGCATGGTCAGTTTGTTGAGAGGTGGAAAGTAAGATACTATGTGGGACAGTAGAGTTTGTTGTCGGTCTACTTCTTTTGTCCTGTGAATATCAAGATAATATAAAGGACATTGAACCACGGTGTCATTCTGTTTGCACTGTGATAGTCAGATAAGATAATTAAGTCTATTGCATCTATTTTTGGGGGGAAAGGAAGATACTTTTATTTTGGCGATAAGGCTCAGTGTGGGTTTGTTAATGTATTGATAGTAAAAATGTGTTTAGAACATTACAGCTCGTTGTTGGTCTATTGACATAGGGACAGCAGGATGCTGTTTAAGACATTTGTTCTTGGTATCTGTTTGTTAACAAATGGAAGGTAACACACTGTATAGGACAGAAAAGCTCAGTGTTGGTCTGTTAATACATGTGAACTGTAAGATATTGTGTAGGACACGTGTTCTCAGTGTTGGTCTGTTAATACATGTGAACTGTAAGATATTGTGTAGGATATGTGTTCTCAGTGTTGGTCTGTTAATACATGTGAACTGTAAGACATTGTGTAGGACATGTATTCTCTGTGTTTGTCTGTAAACATGATGATTAGTAAGATATTATGTATGACATTACAGCTCAGTGTTGATGTTTTATCAAGGGGAAAGATAATATATACAACTTTACATCTCGGTTGTTATGCGTTAACATTTGAATATTAAGAAAATATGTAGGACATGAAAGCTGACTGTTCGTTTGCTAACAAGTGGATAGTACAATACCATGAAGTAAATTAATGCTAGCTGTCATTCTGTTAACACGCGGATAGTAAGATACTATGTAGGACATCACTGCTCTGTTGACCTGGGGATAGTAAGATACTATAAAGGACATTACATATCAGTGTTGGTCTGTTAACAAGCGGAGAGTAAGATACTATGTAGGACATTACTGCTCAGTTTTGGTCTGTTTACCAGGGGGAAAAAATATACTATGTAGGACACCTATTCATGAGGTTGGTCTGTTTTCATGTGGATATTGAGAAAATATTTACAACATTATTTCTCAGTTGATGTATATTAACATGTCGATATTAAGAAAATAAGTAGGACATGAAAGTTCACTGTCTGTGTGTTAAGAAGTGGATAGTTTGATGTTATGTAGAAAAATGAAGCTTGCTTTCATTCTGTTATAAGCTGTGAGTAGTAAAACAATAGGTAGGACATTAAAGATTTGTGTAAGACTGCTATCTTTGGGACAGAAAGATAAAAAGTAGGTCATTTAAGCTCTGTGTTAGTATGTTAACTTCTGGACAGTAATATTACATGTAGGACATTAACAAATGGGAATGGTTTGTAAACATGCAAACAGTTTAATGCTACATAGGACAATAAAACTCAGTGTCTGTCTGCTAACAGTTGTATAGTTAGATACTATGTACGTAATCTATGCCAAAAGCTCGGTTTTCGGCTATTAACTTGCAAATTAGTAATGTACTATGTAGGACATTACAGCTTGTTGTCGGCCTGCTAAGATAGGGATAGTATGATACTTTACAGAACAATTATCTTGGTGTCCATTTGTTAATATACAGACAGTAAGATACTACATAGGACCTTAAAGCTCAGTGTTAGCCTTCATCTTTTGTCATGCTGATACTAAAATACTATGTAGAAGATTAAAAATCAGAGTTGGTCTGTTAAAGTGGCGTCAGTGAGATACTTTATAGGACCGTCAAGCTCAGTTTAGATCTGTTAAAGTGGGGTCAGTAAGATATTATGTAGGACACAAATGCTTTTAGGTAGGTTTGTTAACATGGGGATTGTAAGATGCTATGCAGGACAGTAAAGTTAGGTGACTGTTCGTGTATGTTTCTGTTGGGATACTCAGATAGTATGCTAATATGTAGACAGTAAGATGCTATGTATCGCATCAAATCTCAGAATCGATTGGTTATATGAGGACATTAAGATAATATATAGGACACTGAAGCTTAGTGTAATTCTGTTGACATGGTGACAGTTTTTTTTTTTTTGGTTTTTTTTTTAGTTTGCCTTATTTCTCTAATCCCCAAGGTGGTGTACATTGTACTGTGGTTTTTATTTTGCGCCTGTCGGCCAAGTGCATCCAACTTCAGCATGCATTTTATGTAAGGGTCTGCTTCCTCTTGCATTTTCTAAGGATTCGCTTCCTCAGGGTAACGGCGCTGTGATGGGGATTGAACCCAGCACCTTTGGGTTTTGAGCCGTGCCACTTAACCACTAGGCCACACCATCCCCATGGTGACAGTAAGATAATATGTAGGATATTAGCGAATAGCATCGGTCTGTTAACATTTTGATAGTAAGATTTTATGTAGTACATTACAACTTGATATTAGGTCTGCTAACATTTAGAAAGAAAGATTTTATATTAGGACATTACAGCTTGTTGTTGGTCTGTTGACATGGAGACTGTAAAATGCTGTGGATGACATTAAAACATGTGGATAGTAAAATATCATGTAGGATAGCAAAGCTCAGAGTTGGGCTGATGACATGGGTACAGTAAGATATCTTCTTCGAAGTACGCTGTCAGACATCAACGTGAATGTGTTGAAGAAGAAGAAGAAGTAAGATATTGTGTAGGATATTAAAACTTACTGTCGGTTTGTTAACACGTGGATAGTAAGATATTATTTTTAACAGTAAAGCATGGTGTTTGCCTGTTAACATGTGGATAGTAAGATATTATGTACAGCATTCAAGCTCTGTGTTGGCCAGTTTACTTGTGAATAGTAAGATACTCTGTAAAACATTCAAGCTCTGTGTTGGCCTGTTGACATGTGGATAGTTAGATACTCTGTAGGACATTCAAGCTCTGTGTTGGCCTGTTGACATGTGGATATTAAAATACTCTGTAGGACATTCAAGCTCTGTGTTGGCCTGTTGACATGTGGATATTAAAATACTCTGTAGGACATTCAAGCTCTGTGTTGGCCTGTTGACATGTGGATAGTAAGATACTCTGTAGCACATTAAAGCTCTGTCTTGGCCTGTTGACATGTGGATAGTAAGATACTCTGTTAGACATTCAAGCTCTATGTTGGCCTGTTAACATGGTGGCAGTAAGGAACTATGTAGGACATCAATGTTTTGTGTAAGTCTAACATCTGGATAGTGGATAATGTGCAGTGCATTCAATCTAGATTTGGTTTGTTAATATGGGGATTGTAAGATCCTGTGTAAGACATTAAAGCTCTCTGTCAGTCTGATGCCATTGGGATTGTACAATACTTTGAAGAACAATAAAACTTGGTATTTGTCTGTAAATATATAGATAGCAAATTACAATGTGGGACTGTAAAGTTTTGAGTCAGTGAACATCTGTTTAATGGAGATAGTGCGATACTTTGTAGGACAATACCGTTTATTGTCTGTATGTTAATATTCATATAGTAAGGTATTATATATAAGACTGTTACGATGTGCTTAGGTAGATACTGTGTAGGACAAAATTTAATGCTGGTATGATAGTCTGTGGATAGTAAGATACTATATATAGGGCATTAAAACTTGATGTAGCATAGTAAGATACTAGCTAAGACTATAATGCCTAGGGTGAGTTTGTTAAAATATGGATAGTAAGATACTAGTTAGAACTGTAACGCCTAGGGTCAGTTTGTTAACATGTGGATAGTAAGATACTATTTCAGACATTAATGCATAGTGTCGGTCTGTACATTATATAAATTGCTGAGCGATTATAGTAGTAAAACTGGGAGAGTTCAAAACGTAGTTCCCTCATGTTCCAGTCTCTCTCTTATCGCCTGTGCAGTATAAAAAATAGATAGAAATGGTTAAAATACCGCTATGGAACAAAATCAAGAACCTAACCTACGTTAGATACAGAAATTACATACAATGAGACTAAAGCATTCATCGGGGCAACGTACAGTGCAAAATGGAAAAAACGACACCCTGGCCACATAGATGATCATTCTCCGGCTACACACAGGTCACAGCAGTCTGAGATGTCATCTGTACAAGTTCAAGATTGGTACAACAGACCTTCGTGCCTGCGGCACAGCCCCCAAGAAGGCAGAACATAATTTGCAGTCATGTCCACAGTATACCGACAAAAGAAGTAGCATTTGGCAACACTACAGCTAGTGTCCTTCCACGAGAAGCTGTACGGAAGCGTAGAGAGCCTTGAGTCGACTGATGACTTCGTTAGAGTCATTGAAGTTGATGTCTGAAGACGAACGAAAAAGAAGAAGAAATGAACCAGTCGAAGCTTCCCGTTGGATCCACTACTAGGGAATTGCATGTTTACATTGTGATTCGCATTATTCGTTTATAGGTCTAGTGATATTGCGAGCTTAATATCTGAGTAGCAAAATGCCCCTTTGTCGCTATGTGCAACATTCTTTTATAGGTCTAGTGATATTGCGAGCTTAATATCTGAGTAGCAACATATCCCTTTGTCGATATGTGCATTCACAAGCAAAAACAACTAGTATTCTCTGTATAAGCAACATATGTCCTGTAAATCACTGAATGGGCAGCGTACTACAGTAAACATTCCGAATGATTTAGGATCTTTGGGTATGGCATTGACAAGAATAGCACCACTGCCCTACATAGAGCATGTCATAAGAGGCGACTAACTGTGTGACATGGCACAACACCGGCCATGCTTAGATTTTTGTTAAGAGCAGCATAGATGGCGTCTAACAGGCTTCGGTTCAAGTTGGTCTAGTGTTTGGGTCTTTTAAGATGGACTCGCAGATCTATTAACCAAACTTCTTGGCACTTGTATTAACACAGCGGAGTAATAAGCTGCTCGAGCCTAACACGCTGATCAGGAAATCCTCATCCCTCCTTTATCCAGCTCACACCACAGCTGGGACCTCCACAGGGTCATCTTCCCTTGTAGAATTACAGGTGTACTAAGATTAAAGTAAACACAGAATCTTACAAATAATATTTCTTTTGTTGCAGATTCTGCACTTTACACTATACGAAATACAAGACCTCACAACTAATGGAGTCTCCCGCGGAACACCTGGCTGAGACATTTCGATTCTACTCCGTCTTCTTCCACGCTGCCCGAGACTCATCAACCGTTGCGGTGGACGATCAACACGAAAGACAATAGTTGAGTATGAGGATTGCTTGACTTGACTTAAAAGACAAGGCAACGACTCTAGCTGGCCATCTATCTTCTCGGCACATCCCCTATGACATCAGAACACATTTTGCAGTCCTGCCATTCGTATTCCGACAAGAAGTAGCATTTGGCAACAACCAGTGTCCTTCCACGAGTAGCTGTACAGAAGTGCTCGGACCCTCAAGTCAACTGCTGCCTTTGTTAGAGTAATTGAATTCGAGGTCTGAAAACGAACAAGGAAGATCTCTTTTCCTGACATTTTTTCGCGCCAACCGAAGCACATCAGTACAAGTACAGTCAACCTCCATCAAGATGACTTCAGCAAAAAGCTTTGCATGACCTTGTAGTAGGAGTTTATGTAACAGTTTACTTGCATGATGAGGTTGCTATCCTCATGCACAACTCTCTTTAGTTACGCCTTTCAATACATGCATGGAGTTCAATCAATCAAATCAGAACAAAAAGGCATAGCTTCAAATTAAATAAAGAAAGGTCAAGATTGGATATTTGGAAATATTTCTCTAGTCAGAGAGGGGTGAATGCTTGGAATGAATTTCCACAGGAAGTGATGGAAGCAGGGGCAGTTGATGCATTTAAGAATAAATTGGATGCGCATAGCTTATTGAGCAAGGAAATGTAAATGAAACTGGTTGCGTACAGACTCTGCAGAGTCTTCTAAACCAGTATAAAGACGTTAAGTTAAGTTAAATCAAGATCACTCATCTCTTTTTCTTGAAGCACATGTCCAGCATTGTATTTGACTTACCATAACCAGCTTTTAGGAAAGACTTTTTCTAGTTATTTGCAGTACGGTAGCGATAATTTGTGCATTTTGAGATTGCCACATCCATGGACAACTCTTAGTCCTCGCGTTCAATATGCAATAAATGTTTTGGCCACTCAGGAGAAATACATACATCGCTCACCTTAAGATTGTTTGCCCTTGACCTACTGTGACAGTATTCTGTGGCGGTTATATTCTACCATTCTCAGTAAGGGACCCCAGATACACTATGGGAGGTCATGTTATTGATAGATTTGAAACAAGCAGCGATAACGATAGAAAATATATGAATTTGAATTGCATGTGTTAAGCTTTTATAGAAGTGTTCATACGTGGTTGCGAAGTTTCGATGGCTCACAAACAAAACATGTCTGTGTTCAGATTCCTGATCTGACAGGGTCGTACACCTATTAAATTTCGTGCTGAATATTTTTTTAACCAAGCTGTAAAGTGCAAAACACAGAACAATATACTGCCTCTTAGGAACCACGGTAAACGAGGCAAAAAAAAGAAATATAGCTTTTTAGTGTTTTCTCCAGTATCGCATTCTGTTTTTTTAATTAAATGGCTTGCTGGCTTAGGGTCATTCGTTCTCAATCTTGCACCACCAAGCCCTGATATGGCTTAAGTAGCAGAATGTTGTCCAGAGAACGGAAGGCAAATGTGCTGATCGGTATGGACCGCACAGAACACGGCCAGGCACTTGAGCATCCGTGGTCAACCCGAGCTCATATCCAGTCGTCCTGACTTGTCTTGCCACTGGTTAAAGTTGGACTCGAGCGAGAGAGTGTGGTCGACAAACTGCGCAACCTTTTCTCACTTAAAGGAAAATCATCGCGCAAGTCATTCTCTTTTCATGTATCCAGGACTAACACAGTCGAGTCCTGTGACGACGGGCGAGCAGAGAGCGTAGGTCCGCTGACAAGCTAAACTACAGTCAAAAAGCTGCGTCAGTTGCGGGACACCTTGCTGAGCAATAAAGCGGATGAGGTACATGGATTTGCTGACAATCATGATCACCGTCTCGCGAAGCAAACTTTATCTGCTTTCACTGACTGGGAATATGCAATTTCCATCTTCCCACCCATCCACAACCAGGATTTACAGAATACTCGACTGGATGGACTGGCTGGGTGCAAAAAGTAAAGGTTCGTGATGGACGAACAACATTGTGATTGACCCTGACGCAACGTCCTGGACAATATGTTGTGCTTGACCGGACTAGCGTCTCAGTTACCCACAGATATTATCTTAATTATCACTAACCTCTAGCTGATTGCTAGCATAACCGGCACTTCTGAAATTATGCAATGATGTTTATAAATGAAAATAGTATTTGCTAGATCTACGTCAACAATAAAGTCACATATTTTTGTATAACATAACAAGCATTTTTACATAGCACAAAAAATCGCTCACTTTCATCATTATCATCATCATCATGTTGCATGTCATTTGCGGAAAATCACTTTCACAATAGCCGATCTGTAACTCGATCTCTAGCCAGAAGTATCGCCTCTATCGTTGTCATCGTCAGGACCTCCGTGATGTCTTGTGCCCATCTTTTCCTCGGTCTGCTTCAGCTCCGCTTTCCAAGCACCAAACCCTCCTGTATCGTTCTTTCTAGGTCAGTATAGCGTTTGATGTGGTCACACTATTTTACAGTGAAGCAAGTGGTCATTTTCACATACGCCCTAGCAATGTAATGGCCCTCAAGAGCCAGAACAAAAATAAACTCGGTGCTTTGGCAGACTCACTCGAACGCATGTCCCAGTGCCTAAAAAAAAAGCAGTCCAATGGACACCAGCCCACTGCGACATTCCAGGCAACGGGGAGGCGGACAGGCTCGCCAGAGAGCGAGGAATGCTGCAGCAGAGTGAAACAGAAATCACATACAATTAAACTAAAGCATTCATCAGGATAACGTACAGTGCAAAATGGAAAATAGGATCACCCTGGCCACATAGAAAACGATGCCTACCATCAACTCTCCAGGCGAGACCAGGTGATCATTTTCCGGCTACGCACAGGTCACAACAGACTCAGATGCCATCTATACAACAAGTTCAAGATTGGCACTACATACATTTGTGCCTGTGGCACAGCCCCCATGAAGGCATAATATATTTTGCAGTCCTGTCCGCTGTATACCGACAAAAGAAGTAACAATTGGCAACAGCCAGTGTCCTTATACGAGTAGCTGTACGGAAGCGTACAGAGCCTTGAGTCTACTGCTGCCTTCGTTACGATCATTGAAGTTGAGGTCTGAAGACGAACGAAGAAGAAGAAGAAACTATTTTAGCTTTGGAGACAAGATGTTGTTTACTAACCAATGTTGCTTGATATTAAGTAGGATCTATAGTATATCTATATCTTTATCTATATCTCAAGCAGATGTGGATATATTGAGATCGGATTTAGATAAAATTCGAGAGTGGTTTGTAGGTTCGCAAATGGAGTTTAATGTAGATAAATGTACAGTCATCCACATGGGTAGATCCAATATGATACATAATTACAGAATGGGAGAGAACAATATTAGAAAGATGGATAAGGAAAGGGACTTAGAAGTTATACTAGATCATACAGGTAAGGTGAGTGAGCAAGTTCAGGTAGCAGGGAAAAAGGCAAATGCAATGTTAAGTATGATGAAAATAAATATTAAACATAGGAGAAAGGAAGTGATAGTCAAACTGTATAAAGCATTAGCTAGACCTGTACACATTACAGGCGTGGAGTCCTTATCATAGAGGGGATACAAACATGCTGGAAAGATTACAAAAAAGAGCGACAACGCTGATATTGGGATTCCAGAATTACAGTTATGAGGAAAAACCGGCCTGCAGTGTCTAGAAGAGAGAAGAATTCGTGGTGACTTAATACAGGTTTATAAGATGATCAGAGGAATGGATACATTAGACTATAACAAGTTTAAAAAAAAAAATTCAGCCACCAACTAGAACAAAAGGGCATTGTTACACATTAACTAAAGAGAGGTCCAGATTCAATATTAGGAAATATTTTTTTAATTAGAGAGTGGTGAATGCTTGGAATGCATTGCCATGGGAGGTAGTGGAGGGAAGGACAGTTAATGCATTTAAGAATAAATTGGATGCGCATAGCTTTTAGAGCAAGGTGATGAAATGAAACTGTATGTATACAGATTCTACAGAGTCTTCTAAACCAGTTTAAGGACGTTAAGTTAAGTTAAGGATATCTGCATTTTTTCTTTTTGCTATTCATTGTATTTCAAGCACTTTTCTGTAGCCCTTTAGTTCAAAAGATGCAATCCTTTTCTTAAGTGTTTGTGTGGGGGTCCACGTTTCACATCCGAATGTCTTCATCGGTATAATGCAAGTTCACAGAATAGTTATTTTCATTTTATTAATGTTCTGTCATCAGTTTCTCATTTTATTGAACCTTTGCATTGCCGTAGCCATTGGCGCTTATAACTGAGCCGAGGTACTCAAAGCTTGTGACTTTCTCAATCTTCTGTTGTTCTAAAATAACTTTAGGTTTGGTCTTTGCCTTGCCTGTGATCGTTATCTTGGTTGTACTTTAAATTCAGGTATAGATTTTGGATTTCGTTTAGTTGTATTTACGCTCATCAGTACTTTTACATTTCGCTAGTTGTTAGACCTACCGGGCTAGATCGCACGTGGACACAGTCCTGGTGTGAACAGACTATCTACAATGCAGTTAGTAAACTAGCCTTATCTTGTAAAGCGAGCTATGCAAGTTTTCATTCCATTTCCAACAATATATCTCTGCAAATATGTATTTTCGACATTTGTAGCAAAAAAGAAAAACAAATCGAAACCGATTAGATGTCTAACATGGCAAACGTGTGGTTTGTATAACACAACAGTTGAATCCTCTTCGAGAAAGGGAAACAACAAGCCTTCACGCTGTCAGCATTTCTTGATCTTTGTGACCCGTTCCTGAGCCTTGCTGCGGGCTTCCTATCCGTTTCCAGCGGACCTTGCCTTGGGTCACGGAAGTCCAGTGGTTGGTAAGCATTCTACTAAAGACATCTCGGATGTTGCGGACAGCAGGAGAGCTTGACCAACGCAATGGATGTTTTTTACTTCGTGGGTACCAGACAACTGTCGCTGTGCTCCATCGACCATCGTTTTGTCTCAACATGTGACCTGCCCATCTATAGTTTGCCTTGTCTGCACAGAGTCTGTGGAGGGGGAGGGGGGTGGGAAGCCGCAAATCGCCGGAATATCGTCAAGTATTGTAACGCAAATTGAGAATCAGATATTGTGAAGAATACTACTGCTGTTTATTCTTCTTCTTCTTCTTCTTCTTCTTCTTCTTCTTCTTCTTCTTCTTCTTCTTCTTCTTCTTCTTCTTCTTCTGCTTCTTCTTCTTCATCTTCCTCTTCTTCTTCTTCTTCTTCTTCTTCTTCGTACGCTGTCAAACGTCAACCTGTATTTTTTCGAAAAAAGCAGCGGTCATCCTGAGACTGTCGACACTGTCATAGAGCCTGTCTAGTGTTTGCCACTGGTGATGGCCACATGTGCTTTCTCTGGTCCTCGTATGTCGGGCAGTTTTGCAGCAGATGTTCAGCGGTCATTTTCCCGGTGCCACAAGTGCATTCGTCAGTACCACCTATCTTCAGTTTATTGAAGAGATGGTACCTCAGTCTGTTGTGGCCTGTGCGGAGTATGAAGACCACGACCTGCTCTCTTCTGTTCAACTGTTAATAAGCATCGTTTTTTGTGTAGCCAGTATGTTCTGTTTCCCATTTGGCCATGTATCTGGCTCTAATAAGCCTTTTGGACTCTTCGTAGGTCACACTAGAATCTGGTTGTGGTAGTGTTGCACCTTCTTTTGCCAGTCTGTCTGCCTCCTCGTTGCCTTGGATGTTACAGTAGGATGGAACCCACTGTACCACTACTCTTTTTGGCGCGGACTGCTGGCATAGTTGCCAGAGTACTGCTATTAAATCATTTAGTTAAGTATTTGTCTGGCTTTTTAGTGCTGTGACTACGACCAGTGCATCTGTAAACAGGACTATCTGCCTTTCATTTCTTTTGCCTGTCAGCATTGCTTCTGCTGCAGCCCTCAGTGACTCTGCCTCCGCTCTGAAATCGCATGAGTATTTTCCAGTTGCCACTGACAGTGTTATTTTCTACCATTTGGTAGGCTCAGGAATACCTCTGCCTCTCCGTTCTGTGTTGTGTTTGTTACAGACCCATCGGTGTATGCATGGGTCCAGTCCATGCTTGGGTAGTTTTTCGTTATGTACCTCAGTGTTATGTCTATTCTTTCTTTTTCAGTCTGACTGTTCTTGTTTCCAATACCTGATATATTTTCTACTACCTCCGGAATGATATGCTGCTTCCAGGTAGGTTTGCGTACAGTAGGGATGGGCTTTGGTGTTAATGTGTTCATAGGGTCTTCGCTCATCTTTGCTTTGGCTATTTCTGCAAAGTTTCTCCGCCTTAGTTTCCCATTTCCAAATCTATTTAGTCTTTGATGCATTGGGTGGTCTGTCAGTCTTCTGAGTTTCTCTGCTTGCTGCTGGGCTCTGCAGTCTCTTCTGTCGGTCATGGATTGCAGATTTCTAATCTTTTCCAGTTCTGCAATTGGCGTTGACTTCATGCCTCCTGTTATAAGTCTTATGGCTTGGTTTTGAAGTTTGCTAATTTTATCAAGTTTGCCTTTGCTGCTGTTGCCCATGCCGCAATGCCATACTCGAGAACTGGTCTCACTCTTCCAGTGTACAGTTTAGTCTGTTCCCCAGCTTGTGCCAGCAAGTTTCCTCATGATTCTCATTCTTTGTCTGACTCTCATTCGGTTTCTCTCGATCTGACTTTTCCATGTCATGCACCGATCAAATGTGACTCCCAGGTAGTTTGGGTTGTCGTTTGGCCGCAGATATTTGCCGTTAAGACTTATTTTGGTGTTCTGGGGTTTGTTTGAAAGCGAGAATATCGTACATGTTGTTTTTTCCTCATTTTATTTGACCAGCCATGAGTTCGCCCACTCCTCCAACGATGTTAGGGCCTGCTGCATCCGATTGCTTGCTATGGTGAAATTTTTTTTCAGAGGTCCACATAGCCAGATCGTCTGCAAACATGGAGCTGTGGACTCTTCTTGGTAGATTCTCTGTGATGTTGTTTGAATACACCAGGAAAGGTGTTAGTGACAGTACTCCCCCTTGGGGTACTCCCTGCTCAATTGTCACCTTTTTGCTTATCTGCCCTTGTACTTGAACTATGGATGTTCTTTTTTCGAGGTAGTCGCTGATCCATCTGTACATTTTCCCACAAACTTCACTTCTTCGTAGCTTGACTTTAAGTCCCTTGTCAAATGCCTTCTCTAAATACACCCAAACCAGTACTGTGTGTTATTTCTCCTGGTAAGCATCATCTATTAACTGGGCTATGAGAGTGATCTGGTCCTCAGTGGATCTGTGCTGTCTAAAGCCTGCTTGCTGTGGAATTAGTATGTGTTTTTCATCCAGATGCCACATCAGTCTGGTGTTTATCATACGTTCCATAAGTTTTCCTACACAGCTCAGTAGACTGATATGCCTGTATCCATTTGGATCTGTTCTATCTTTTTCTTTCTTTGGTACTGGTATAAGTACAGCGTCTTTCCATGCCTGAGGTACAATTCCCTTTTCCCAGCTTTGGTTCAGGACTGATAGTAACTTCCTCTTTGCTGTTTGGCCCAACCCCATCAGCATTTCGTATGTTACCCCATCTTTTCCGGGCGATTTCTTTCTCTTTAAAGTTCTCATGGCCTCTTCTATTTCATTCATTGTTAGTTTTGCCATCATGTGCTCCTATAGTGTCATATTGATGTTGTCCTGGCTCTTTTGTTCTTCACTAATGTCTGTGTGCCTGTCTGTAGGGACATCAATGTGGTTTGCTCTGGCATAATGTTCTATAAAGGCGTTTGCAGCATTTTTTTGTCAGTAAGCATGTTGTCGCCCTGCTTGATGGTAATTTGTTTATTTGATGGTGTTTCGTCATTCATGGCTCTGACTAACTTCCATAGTTTGTTCCCTTCTTTATCTAAATTGAGGCTTTCTGTTTAATTATTCCAGCTGTCTCTTGTTATTTGGTTTAGTGTTCTTTTGTATTTCGCCGTGATAGCCTTGAGGGCGATATTTGCCTCCATAGATTGTTCTCTCTCTGCCATGTTCCTAGCATTTGAGACTTCGTCTTCCGCTTCCTGCAATTCATCATTCCAATATGGCTTGTAGTTTTTCCTTGCCCCTCTTGGGATGGTTTCGGTGGCTGCTTGCATTATTGCTTTGCTTAGGCTTTCCACCATAGATTTCGTATTGTTATTCCGTGTGTTGATGGTTTCGCATAGCCGATCTGTCAGAATTGCAAATCTGTCCCAGTCGGCTCGTTTATAGTTCCAACGTGGGAGCGCTTTTATTTCATATGGGCCTACTTCCATATCAATTTCTAGCCTAATTGGCCTTTTGTCGCTACCTGCCAATTGGTTTAGCACCTGGCGGTCTATTTTGTGGTGAATATCCACCGTGGAAAAGGCCAAGTCTGGAGTAGAGGTGATATGCCATGTTCTAGAATAGAAGATAGGGCTGTCCTCCGGCTTGTTGAAAAGATATAGATTTGTGTCTATCTCCCAGTGTTCCACTTCATCACCTCTGTTGTCTGTGTCCGAATATCCCCATCTCTCCGAGTGGCTGTTGAAGTCTCCAACTACTGGGCAGCTGGAGTCCTTGATTTGCATACTCGAGAGCGACAGGTCTTTGTTGGGTGGGCCATACAGGTTGAAGTTGCGGATCTTCTTTTCTTGTGTCAATATGTCGAGTCCTACAATTTCTGCTTGTGCAGTGTGATTGACAGCTACCGCGCTACTCGATATGCAGTTACGTGTCAGTATCAGAACCCTTTCTTTGTCAAGAATGTAACATGCTAAGGCAACTGCGTTGTGAATACTGACCCACGAAGACGAACCCATACATACACAATTTTGTGAGAGTCTTGAAGAACTCCCCACCACAGTAGACTTTGTCCATAGAACTGGCCTTTACGTGTAAACTTAATACAATTGTCGGTGAGCTAGAAAAAGAAGGAAAAGAAGAAGAAAAAGAAGAAGAAGTAAAGAATGAAGAAGAAAATAGAGAAGAAGAAGTAGAAGAAGAAGAAGAAGAAGAAGAAGAAGAAAAAGAAGAAGAAGAAGAAGAAAAAGAAAAGAAGAAGAAGAGAAAGAAAAAATAATAAGAAGACAATGAAAAAAAAGAAGACGACAAAGAAGAGAAAGAAGAAGAAGAAGAAGAGAAAGAAAGAGAAGATAAATATGAGTAAATAGTACTACCTGATATTGCCCGAAGAAGAATTGAATGTTTAAATGAAGTATATCGTTAAACAGCAACTAATCTGATTGGCAAACATCCGGCCAGTCTAAACCCTGATCTATGGGTGAGAGAGCTGGAGTGTGTACGCCAAACACGCCAGGCGGTTGAATCACTTCTACATGACACATACTCCAAATTGGCTACAAGACCACATCACAAATAACCATACACTTTTCATTACTACTACACTATTCATACACTTTTGTAGAAAGTTAAAGTGAGATAGACTGGCCAAGTTTCTCGAATGTAAAGTGAAAGGTTCCAAAAGAAACTTCTGTTTAGCGAGCTTAGCGCAGTAAGGCGATCACGTGAACGTCAATAAAAGCGATTCAGTGAATCCTGGCAGTAAATCGTTTAGCCTGAAAAAGACGAGGCCAAAAAGAGCCTTGCATGCAGTTAGCGAGGGTCGACGGGCGATCAGATGGAAGTATAGAGTAGAGGGAAAACCAGCACCAGCTGGTGTTGGCTTAATCTGTCATGCACGCATCCGCCCACAGACTTAAGGGCGCAGTATGACACATGATGATGTTGGTTATTCTCATCGACGGCGATAGGCCCGTTATGTTGTCATGATCATATTTCTTCAAAATCAAGTAAATACTGGATCAAGATGGTGAGCAGCGCATGAGCTGCAGCGGTCAGCGAGCCATACCTGACTGATAGCGTAAGGGCTAGCGAACCGGAGCTGCCAAGGCCGTTCTACACGTCCGCGCAGTATTCTAGAAAACAGACTGCAACAGAGCAGACTGGCTAAGGAGATGGGATCGAAGAGG
Organism: Ariolimax columbianus; assembly: GCA_036924085.1. Classification (NCBI taxonomy): domain Eukaryota; kingdom Metazoa; phylum Mollusca; class Gastropoda; order Stylommatophora; family Arionidae; genus Ariolimax; species Ariolimax columbianus. The sequence goes on along the minus strand of JAVGWX010000016.1, from coordinate 60,352,353 downwards.
GAATGCTAACTAGGTACTCAAAAAATGATTGCTGAAGTCGGATGTGTTGGACCGAAAGTTGCAAATATCGACATAACGCAATCCGTTCTCTGGACTGTGTTCTGCTACTTAGGCCCGTGTCAAGGTTTGGTAGCGGGAGATGGAGAACAAACGAAGCCAAGCCAAGACAAGTAAATACATTTAATATTCATCACTTCATTGGCGTGTCAGTCACTGACATACGACTACTCTAAGACAGATGTACAGAAGATGAAAGATACAGACAGCCACATAAACTGGAAAGATATTGTCAGAGGTACAGACGTTGAACAAGAGGGAGAGTGTTTCAAAACACTTTTAGAACAACTAAAAGTCGAATATGTTCCATGTATGGAGGTTAACACCAATCATAAAAAGTCGATTACTAGATTTGTAGCTAAATGTACAAGAGCTTAAAATAAAGCCTGGACAAAGTATATAAAGGCAAGTAAATCAAAAGAAATATATTTAAAATATTTGGAAAAGCAAAACATAGCTCAGAAAGTAAATAAAGCAGCAAAAACAGACTTTGAAAAAAACTTACTAAAGCTTCTTTTCTAATGTTAGAAATAAACAAAGACCTAAAGACAAGGTAGGCTTTCTCATAGACAGTACAGTGACAATAAGCAGAGAAAATAGGGAGATAGCTAATCTAATAAACCAATACTTTGGCACAGTCTTTACAAAATAAGACTCCTCCAAGATACCAGAGCCTATACATATTTTCAAATGTCAAATGGATATAGTGCAATTAAAATCATTCTGTATTACGGAGGAAATGGTTCTAAAAAGACTGGAAGGATTAAAAGTGGATAAATGTACAGATCAAGATGGTATCCATTCAACAATGCTATTTGAAGTATAGACTAACTAGTAAAACCATTGGCTATATTATTTTCTCAATCACTTGCAAAATGGATTGTTCCAAGAGATTGGAAAGATGCTGGAGTGATTCCCTTATTCAAAAGAGGAAAAAAATCAGATCCAGCTAATTAAGTAAGTTTAACGAGCATAGTCTGTAAATTGTTAGAGTCAATAATGAAAGAAAGCATTGTAATGCATCTAGACAGGTTAAATCTAATCAGAAATAGTCAGCATGGGTTTACTAGAGGGAGACCGTGCTTAATAAATCTATTGGAGTGCATGGAGGTGATTACTAAAATCATAGATAAGGGAGAACCAGTGGATGTTATTTATCTAGATTTTGCGAAGGCTTTTGATATAGTACCTCATCAAAGCTTATTTAAAAAGTTAAAATCACATGGGATAGATGGGCAGGTTGCCGAATGGATTGAAAGTTGGTTAACGGGAAGAAGACAGAGATTGGCATAAATAAGGAGTACTCTGAGTGGTGTGAATTTAAAAAATGGAACAAAATTACAGAATGGGCGAGAACAATACTAGAATGATAGATAACGAAAGGGACATAGGGGTAATAATAGAGCATACAGGTAAGATGAGTGAGCAAGTCCAGGTAGCAGAGAATAAGTCAAATGCAACTTTAGGTAAGATAAAAAAAGAAATATTAAACATAGGAGTAATGAGGTGATTGACAAACTGTATAAAGCATTAGTTAGACCTAGATCGGAGTACTGTGTACAGGTGTGGAGTCCTTATCGTGAAGAGATATAAATATGCTGGAAATGATACAAAGAAGAGCGACAAAACTGATAGTTGGATTCCAGAATTACAGTTACGAGGAAAGACTCAGAAAAACCGGCCGTTAGTGTCTAGAAAAGAGAAGAATTAAACGTGACTTAATCTAAGTTGATAAGATAATCATAGGAAAAGTTAAATTAGACTATAACAAGTTTTTTTCTTCAAAATACAACCACCAACGAGAACAAGAGGACACAGATACAAATTAACTAACGAAATGTCCTAATTGGACACAGGACATTTTAAAAATTCAGACAGTGGTGAATGCTTGGAATGCTTTGCCTCAGGAAATAGTGGAGGCAGAGACAGTTAATGCATTTAATAATAAATAAGATGTACATAGTTATTAGAGCAGGGTAATGCAAATGGGACTGGTTGTCTACAGACTCTGATGATTTTTTTAAACCAATATTAAAAACGTTATGTTAAGTTAAGTTATACCGTGTTTGTTAGCTTTCTCAGTACGTTTTATGATTGTGCTAACTTTTTGTTTCACCGCTTCACAGTGTTCTTTGTAGGACAATGTGCGATCCATTGTAATTCCTAGGTACTTAGGTGTATCTTTATGTTTAAGTTTATGCCCCTGCCAACTAATCTTTCAAACTCTCAAGGCTATTCTTACATCCTGTTACAGCCCGCCACTTAACGTCTTTTACAGGGCGCACAAAAAATTAATCTTACATATTACGGGCATTCTACAACAACAATAAATACAACAACAATAACAACAACATGCTGTTATGGCTTTTGAAGTCAGGATATCGGCTATTTCATTCTTATAAACTATGCAGGAGGAATGATTTCAAGAAATGCTATCTCGGCATAGATAAAGTCACCTGGAAGAAAAACAGATATTAATTCCACAGAAAGCAGGATTTAGACATGACAGATCCACTGAGAATCAGATCACTCTCATAGCGCAGGAAATAGAGGATGCTTACCAGGAGAAAAAGCATACAGTAGCGGTTTGGGTGGATCTAGAGAAGGCATTTGACAAGGTGGGGAAAGAGGGGCTTAAAGTCAAGCTATAAAGAAGTGAAGTATCTTGAAAAATGTACAGATTGATCAGCCACTATCTCGAAAACAGAACAGCCAGAGTTCAAGTACAAGGGAAGATGAGCAAAAATGTGACACTGGAGCAGAGAGTACTGTCACCCACACTTTTTTCTGGTGTATATAAACAACATAATTTCTATACATATTTCTATCTCTATATCTGTTGTTCATCCTCTCTCTCTTTCTCTCTCTCTCTTTCTCTCTCTCTCTACTTTTGTCTTCTTGTTTCTCTGTACTCTCAGCAATCAATGCTGACTACCAACTAATGTGTGACAAATATGAACTGCTGTGATGATATAAGACATTCCAATAAATCCCGCTCACTACCAGTTAAAGGCCAACACAAAATACAGAAGGGATTGAAGTTCACGAGGAAAAACATGCATTTAGAACGTGCCAACCGTAGCGACAATCGGCCAAAAGAAACTGTTGATTATGTCAAGGAAAGAATGTCAGAATACAAACACAGCCAACTTGCTGTTTACATTCATGGATACATCAAGTAATACAAATATACTGTAGTCGGGGATGCTGTGGTAGAAACTTCTCTATAAGAGGTTTTAGCTTTTATCAGATGGGGGTAGCCAGTTCCCTTCCTTGATGTCTTGGCTTACAATATCACTGATATATACATTTATTTTATTACCGCCAGGGATGAGGCACTAGAATCTTCATTGTTCTGATACATACACGAATCCATGAACTGGTCAATACGACATGATACCGCACAAAGGACAACGGTCTGTTGTAGAAAAGGGCAAGTCTTCGTCACAGAATCCAGAAATTGAAACCTCTAATCAAACCAAAAACTTCAGGTTTTGTGAAAACCAATTCCTGTTCCTCTATCATTTCTCCTAACAGTAAATCTGGTACTCGCTTACAGCTGGGTTGGCTGGAACAAGTTGCAGCCGGAAAGAAGCAGCCACTCTACCAACGTTGTATCCTACGCTCTACATGTATATATAGTGTGGTCTTATGTTTCCTCTAATGACATGTCTTAATGGGAATCACACTTTTTCTTCTGCTTATCTCACGGAATAATCATTCCTTCATGGTTGTATGCTTAAACATCTATCTAATTGTTCTATTGTAGGTCAATGACCAATGTTTTGTTATTATTATTGTCATGATTATCATCATCATCTTCTATCAACTTGTGTCGTTAGAAGGCGTGGAAGGGGGTGTAGTTTTATGTCGTGTGCCATCTTCGTCGCCGATGTTGTTGACATCCAGTGTTTCTTTAAACATAGCACGGGACATAATCAAACAAATACAAGAAAATATATAATTAAGAGTTATCCCATCATAAAAAATTTGCGTGAGAGGTTCTGGCTTGGGCGTCTCCCCTCTTTATCCAGGTTACAAACCTTAGAACGAGTGAGCTATGGCCCTACACCAGAACCACATGGACGTGTACATTGGCATCTGTACACTGAAGGCGATAGGTGTTAATTATCCACCCGACCAAATTTCTCACGCTTGTTGTCGTCCTCGTGCACGACATATGGGGAGGAACAGCTCGCGACCCCGGGCGCTCGCCTCGCGACGATTGTGACAGCAAAGCCGTGCTTATCACAAGAACTGAACCTTGAACCTTGACCGGCGTCGAAGTCATGGAGCGAACTAGACAAGTAACTGGCAGAAGACAACACTGGCTGCTCCTGTAGCTGTTAATAGTAAGGTTAGAGTTAGCATATATGCTGATGCCTGTTTAAGTTAGCTCTGTTGTGGTGACAGCGACTCGCATATTGTTTTTAAAATGAATTTAATAATATTCATAAAAGGCAAATAAATGTTAGAAATTTCCGAAAGGTAAATTTCGAATGGTATGCTCCATTAAACGCAACCTTAATTATTATAAGTATTTGCTTTATTTTCATGTAATTATTAAATGATTGATATTATTGTAGTGCATTTATTACATCCCTTTCTTTTGAATACATTGCCCTTATGACAAAGTAATCATTGTCCGTGTAAATACAGTTCACTACTAGACCGTGAAACTGTTATCTAGCTAATCGAAGATACTGTGCTGAAAGTTGTTTACGGTTAAGCGTGCTTATATTCCATGTGTGCTACTTTTAAATTGTTCAAGCTTGGATTTAATGATATGTAAGCAAATGTATGTAGACTTTTATGTTATAAATTTCTCTAACATACCATCTAACATACCATCATTGTACATATCCACATTTTAAACTGTACATTTTTTAGAACAGGACACCCATTACCATCATTTTAATAACACTAGCCATATGGAATCTTGCATGTTTACTGCTGGCTGAATATATGTAGACATAATATTCATAATGTGGCATAAGAAATACGTAAACATTAAATTGAACCTTATTCCAGTGTGTGTTTTTTTTATTTCACAAGACGCATAAGTTGCCATATTAACAAATGTAAACAAACAGATATTAAAGTACACATTCCTAAAGCCCAGGTATTGATAAAATTGCTCTTTGCTGTCACTCTGTGTATTTATGATATATTCGAATACTGACACTATTAACATACACCAAATTGAAAGCATGGTAGTAATACATATCTTATTATTTTAAACATACATTTTTGTACGAATGCACATATTTCTTTACGTTTGTGTGTGCGTGTGTGTACAACTGTGTAAAACCCTACAGTATTGACATATTTCCAAAACTACTTATTACGTACTGTTCCTACTGGCATTATAAATGCAGCTCTAGAATTGATTGCAAAACAACTTTGTTTGGTTCTGTTGTTGATTCATCCATTTAGCAAATACTTACACAGTAGGCGTTTAGCTTGTTTGAAAAGGCCAGTCTTTGCAAACCGTCAAAGGGTTTGAGAGTTGATAATGCTATTGTGGTTAACATGTGGACAGTAAGATTATATGTACGAACGTAAATATTGCTGTGTGTGTGTTAACATATGGATAGCAAGATACTGTGTAGAAGATTAAAGCTTGGTGTCAATCTGCTAATATGTTGATAGTGAGATACTATGTAGGACATCAAACCTCTGTGTTAGACTGCTAACATGCTTGCGGTTGGTGTGCTAACATGTGAATAGTAAAATATCATGTAGAAGATTAAAGATTGGTGTCAATCTGCTAATATGTTGATAGTGAGATACTATGTAGGACATCAAAGCTCTGCGTTAGACTGCTAACAAGCTTGCGGTTGGTGTGCTAACATGTGAATAGTAAAATATCATGTAGAAGATTAAAGCTTGGTGTCAATCTGCTAATATGTTGATAGTGAGATACTATGTAGGACATCAAAGCTTTGCATTAGACTGATAACAAGCTTGCTGTTGGTGTGCTAACATGTGAATAATAAAATATAATGTAGAAGATTAAAACTTGGTGTCAGTCTGCTAATATGTTGATAGTGAGATACTATGTAGGACATTAAAGCTGAGTGTTAGTCTACTAGCATGTGGATAGTAAGATATTTTCAAGATAGTAAATCTCCAAGTTGGTTTGCATCTGTTGATTTGTAAATAGTCAGACCTTATGTAAGAGATTAAAGCTCAGTATCTGACTCCTAACATGTGGATAGTAAGATAATATGTACACCATTAAATCTTAGTGTCTATCTGTTAATATGTAGATAAAGAGATAATATGTAGGACATTAAAACTCAATTTCAGTCCTCTAGCGTGCAAAAATTCTTTATTCCTCTTTGCGTTCAGGATCCTTTGGTCATGTTATATCTGCAAGCCAGTAATCATGATGCAGTCCATAATCTTTACCAGGACATAGTGGCTGCACCATAGCTTTTGCCTCAGCTCTGCATCCTTTGGTATCTCATTTCACTAAAACACGGTGAAAGTAAAATGCTATGTAGAACACACATTTTGGTGTTGGTCTGTTAATTTATGGATTGTAGGTACTACGTAAGACGGTAAAATTACATGGCGGTCTACATCTGTTGCCATGTGGATAGCAAAGTAATATGTAAGGTATCCAATCTTAGTATCGGTCAGTTATCAAATGGATTGTAAGATAATATTTAGGGTATCAAATCTTGGTGCTGGTCTGTTAACATGTGGGTGGTAAGATAATATGTAGGGTATCAAATCTCGGTGCTGGTCTGTTAACATGTGGATGATAAAATAATATGTAGGGTATCAAATCTTAGTGCTGGTCTGTTAACATGGGGATGGTAAGATAATATTTAGGGTAGCAAATCTTGGTGCTGGTCTGTTAACATGTGGAGGGTAAGATAATATGTAGGGTATCAAATCTCGGTTCTGATCTGTTAACATGTGAATGGTAAGATAATATTTAGGGTAGCAAATCTTGGTGCTGGTCTGTTAACATGTCGGTGGTAAGATAATATGTAGGGTATCAAATCTTGGTGCTGGTCTGTTAACATGTGGATGGTAAAATAATATGTAGGGTATCAAATCTTGGTGCTGGTTTGTTAACATGTGGATGGTAAGATAATATTTAGGGTAGCAAATCTTGGTGCTGGTCTGTCGACATGTGGATGGTAAGATAGTATGTAGAACAGTAAAGCTAAGTGTTCTTCTGGCATGGGGATTCAAAGATAAAATGTAGGGCATTGAAGCACAGTGTGGATCTATTAACATGTGATTAGTAGTATAATATGTACAACATTAACGGGCATGGTCAGTTTGTTGAGAGGTGGAAAGTAAGATACTATGTGGGACAGTAGAGTTTGTTGTTGGCCTACTTCTTTTGTCCTGTGAATATCAAGATAATATAAAGGACATTGAACCACGGTGTCATTCTGTTTGCACTGTGATAGTCAGATAAGATAATTAAGTCTATTGCATCTATTTTTGGGGGGAAAGGAAGATACTTTTATTTTGGCGATAAGGCTCAGTGTGGGTTTGTTAATGTATTGATAGTAAAAATGTGTTTAGAACATTACAGCTCGTTGTTGGTCTATTGACATAGGGACAGCAGGATGCTGTTTAAGACATTTGTTCTTGGTGTCTGTTTGTTAACAAATGGAAGGTAACACACTGTATAGGACAGAAAAGCTCAGTGTTGGTCTGTTAATACATGTGAACTGTAAGATATTGTGTAGGATATGTGTTCTCAGTGTTGGTCTGTTAATACATGTGAACTGTAAGACATTGTGTAGGACATGTATTCTCTGTGTTGGTCTGTAAACATGATGATTAGTAAGATATTATGTATGACATTACAGCTCAGTGTTGATGTTTTATCAAGGGGAAAGATAATATATACAACTTTACATCTCGGTTGTTATGCGTTAACATTTGAATATTAAGAAAATATGTAGGACATGAAAGCTGACTGTTCGTTTGCTAACAAGTGGATAGTACAATACCATGAAGTAAATTAATGCTAGCTGTCATTCTGTTAACACGCGGATAGTAAGATACTATGTAGGACATCACTGCTCTGTTGACCTGGGGATAGTAAGATACTATAAAGGACATTACATATCAGTGTTGGTCTGTTAACAAGCGGAGAGTAAGATACTATGTAGGACATTACTGCTCAGTTTTGGTCTGTTTACCAGGGGGAAAAAATATACTATGTAGGACACCTATTCATGAGGTTGGTCTGTTTTCATGTGGATATTGAGAAAATATTTACAACATTATTTCTCAGTTGATGTATATTAACATGTGGATATTAAGAAAATAAGTAGGACATGAAAGTTCACTGTCTGTGTGTTAAGAAATGGATAGTTTGATGTTATGTAGAAAAATGAAGCTTGCTTTCATTCTGTTATAAGCTGTGAGTAGTAAAACAATAGGTAGGACATTAAAGATTTGTGTAAGACTGCTATCTTTGGGACAGAAAGATAAAAAGTAGGTCATTTAAGCTCTGTGTTAGTATGTTAACTTCTGGACAGTAATATTACATGTAGGACATTAACAAATGGGAATGGTTTGTAAACATGCAAACAGTTTAATGCTACATAGGACAATAAAACTCAGTGTCTGTCTGCTAACAGTTGTATAGTTAGATACTATGTACGTAATCTATGCCAAAAGCTCGGTTTTCGGCTATTAACTTGCAAATTAGTAATGTACTATGTAGGACATTACAGCTTGTTGTCGGCCTGCTAAGATAGGGATAGTATGATACTTTACAGAACAATTATCTTGGTGTCCATTTGTTAATATACAGACAGTAAGATACTACATAGGACCTTAAAGCTCAGTGTTAGCCTTCATCTTTTGTCCTGCTGATACTAAAATACTATGTAGGAGATTAAAAATCAGAGTTGGTCTGTTAAAGTGGCGTCAGTGAGATACTTTAAAGGACCGTCAAGCTCAGTTTAGATCTGTTAAAGTGGGGTCAGTAAGATATTATGTAGGACACTAATGCTTTTAGGTAGGTTTGTTAACATGGGGATTGTAAGATGCTATGCAGGACAGTAAAGTTAGGTGACTGTTCGTGTATGTTTCTGTTGGGATACTCAGATAGTATGCTAATATGTAGACAGTAAGATGCTATGTATCGCATTAAATCTCAGAATCGGTTGGTTATATGAGGACATTAAGATAATATATAGGACACTGAAGCTTAGTGTAATTCTGTTGACATGGTGAAAGTTTTTTTTTTTTTAGTTCGCCTTATTTCTCTAATCCCCAAGGTGGTGTACATTGTACTGTGGTTTTTATTTTGCGCCTGTCGGCCAAGTGCATCCAACTTCAGCATGCATTTTATGTAAGGGTCTGCTTCCTCTTGCATTTTCTTAGGATTCGCTTCCTCAGGGTAACGGCGCTGTGATGGGGATTGAACCCAGCACCTTTGGGTTTTGAGCCGTGCCACTTAACCACTAGGCCACACCATCCCCATGGTGACAGTAAGATAATATGTAGGATATTAGCGAATAGCATCGGTCTGTTAACATTTTGATAGTAAGATTTTATGTAGTACATTACAACTTGATATTAGGTCTGCTAACATTTAGAAAGAAAGATTTTATATTAGGACATTACAGCTTGTTGTTGGTGTGTTGACATGGAGACTGTAAAATGCTGTGGATGACATTAAAACATGTGGATAGTAAAATATCATGTAGCATAGCAAAGCTCAGAGTTGGGCTGATGACATGGGTACAGTAAGATATCTTCTTCGAAGTACGCTGTCAGACATCAACGTGAATGTGTTGAAGAAGAAGAAGAAGTAAGATATTGTGTAGGATATTAAAACTTACTGTCGGTTTGTTAACACGTGGATAGTAAGATATTATTTTTAACAGTAAAGCATGGTGTCTGCCTGTTAACATGTGGATAGTAAGATATTATGTACAGCATTCAAGCTCTGTGTTGGCCAGTTTACTTGTGAATAGTAAGATACTCTGTAAAACATTCAAGCTCTGTGTTGGCCTGTTGACATGTGGATAGTAAGATACTCTGTAGGACATTCAAGCTCTGTGTTGGCCTGTTGACATGTGGATAGTAAGATACTCTGTAAGACATTCAAGCTATGTGTTGGCCTGTTGACATGTGGATAGTAAAATACTATGTAGGACATTCAAGCTCTGTGTTGGCCTGTTGACATGTGGATATTAAAATACTCTGTAGGACATTCAAGCTCTGTGTTGGCCTGTTGACATGTGGATAGTAAGATACTCTGTAGCACATTAAAGCTCTGTCTTGGCCTGTTGACATGTGGATAGTAAGATACTCTGTTAGACATTCAAGCTCTATGTTGGCCTGTTAACATGGTGGCAGTAAGGAACTATGTAGGACATCAATGTTTTGTGTAAGTCTAACATCTGGATAGTGGATAATGTGCAGTGCATTCAATCTAGATTTGGTTTGTTAATATGGGGATTGTAAGATCCTGTGTAAGACATTAAAGCTCTCTGTCAGTCTGATGCCATTGGGATTGTACAATACTTTGAAGAACAATAAAACTTGGTATTTGTCTGTTAATATATAGATAGCAAATTGCAATGTGGGACTGTAAAGTTTTGAGTCAGTGAACATCTGTTTAATGGAGATAGTGCGATACTTTGTAGGACAATACCGTTTATTGTCTGTATGTTAATATTCGTATAGTAAGGTATTATATATAAGACTGTTACGATGTGCTTAGGTAGATACTGTGTAGGACAAAATTTAATGCTGGTATGATAGTCTGTGGATAGTAAGATACTATATATAGGACATTAAAACTTGATGTAGCATAGTAAGATACTAGCTAAGACTATAATGCCTAGGGTGAGTTTGTTAAAATATGGATAGTAAGATACTAGTTAGAACTGTAACGCCTAGGGTCAGTTTGTTAACATGTGGATAGTAAGATACTATTTCAGACATTAATGCATAGTGTCGGTCTGTACATTATATAAATTGCTGAGCGATTATAGTAGTAAAACTGGGAGAGTTCAAAACGTAGTTCCCTCATGTTTCAGTCTCTCTCTTATCGCCTGTGGAGTATAAAAAATAGATAGAAATGGTTAAAATACCGCTATGGAACAAAATCAAGAACCTAACCTACGCTAGATACAGAAATTACATACAATGAGACTAAAGCATTCATCGGGGCAACGTACAGTGCAAAATGGAAAAAACGACACCCTGGCCACATAGATGATCATTCTCCGGCTACACACAGGTCACAACAGTCTGAGATGTCATCTGTACAACAAGTTCAAGATTGGTACAACAGACCTTCGTGCCTGCGGCACAGCCCCCATGAAGGCAGAACATAATTTGCAGTCATGTCCACAGTATACCGACAAAAGAAGTAGCATTTGGCAACACTACAGCTAGTGTCCTTCCACGAGAAGCTGTACGGAAGCGTAGAGAGCCTTGAGTCGACTGATGACTTCGTTAGAGTCATTGAAGTTGATGTCTGAAGACGAACGAAAAAGAAGAAGAAGAAATGAACCAGTCGAAGCTTCCCGTTGGATCCACTACTAGGGAATTGCATGTTTACATTGTGATTCGCATTATTCGTTTATAGGTCTAGCGATATTGCGAGCTTAATATCTGAGTAGCAACATATCCCTTTGTCGCTATGTGCAACATTCTTTTATAGGTCTAGCGATATTGCGAGCTTAATATCTGAGTTGCAACATATCCCTTTGTCGCTATGTGCAACATTCTTTTATAGGTCTAGCGATATTGCGAGCTTAATATCTGAGTAGCAACATATCCCTTTGTCGATATGTGCATTCACAAGCAAAAACAACTAGTATTCTCTGTATAAGCAACATATGTCCTGTAACTCACTGAATGGGCAGCGTACTACAGTAAACATTCCGAATGATTTAGGATCTTTGGGTATGGCATTGACAAGAATAGCACCACTGCCCTACATAGAGCATGTCATAAGAGGCGACTAACTGTGTGACATGGCACAACACCGGCCATGCTTAGATTTTTGTTAAGAGCAGCATAGATGGCGTCTAACAGGCTTCGGTTCAAGTTGGTCTAGTGTTTGGGTCTTTTAAGATGGACTCGCAGATCTATTAACCAAACTTTTTGGCACTTGTATTAACACAGCGGAGTAATAAGCTGCTCGAGCCTAACACGCTGATCAGGAAATCCTCATCCCTCCTTTATCCAGCTCACACCACAGCTGGGACCTCCACAGGGTCATCTTCCCTTGTAGAATTACAGGTGTACTAAGATTAAAGTAAACACAGAATCTTACAAATAATATTTCTTTTGTTGCAGATTCTGCACTTTACACTATACGAAATACAAGACCTCACAACTAATGGAGTCTCCCGCGGAACACCTGGCTGAGACATTTCGATTCTACTCCGTCTTCCTCCACGCTGCCTGAGACTCATCAACCGTTGCGGTGGACGATCAACACGAAAGACAATGGTTGAGTATGAGGATTGCTTGACTTGACTTAAAAGACAAGGCAACGACTCTAGCTGGCCATCTATCTTCTCGGCACATCCCCTATGACATCAGAACACATTTTGCAGTCCTGCCATTCGTATTCCGACAAGAAGTAGCATTTGGCAACAACCAGTGTCCTTCCACGAGTAGCTGTACAGAAGTGCTCGGACCCTCAAGTCAACTGCTGCCTTTGTTAGAGTAATTGAATTCGAGGTCTGAAAACGAACAAGGAAGATCTCTTTTCCTGACATTTTTTCGCGCCAACCGAAGCACATCAGTACAAGTACAGTCAACCTCCATCAAGATGACTTCAGCAAAAAGCTTTGCATGACCTTGTAGTAGGAGTTTATGTAACAGTTTACTTGCATGATGAGGTTGCTATCCTCATGCACAACTCTCTTTAGTTACGCCTTTCAATACATGCATGGAGTTCAATCAATCAAATCAGAACAAAAAGGCATAGCTTCAAATTAAATAAAGAAAGGTCAAGATTGGATATTTGGAAATATTTCTCTAGTCAGAGAGGGGTGAATGCTTGGAATGAATTTCCACAGGAAGTGATGGAAGCAGGGGCAGTTGATGCATTTAAGAATAAATTGGATGCGCATAGCTTATTGAGCAAGGAAATGTAAATGAAACTGGTTGCGTACAGACTCTGCAGAGTCTTCTAAACCAGTATAAAGACGTTAAGTTAAGTTAAATCAAGATCACTCATCTCTTTTTCTTGAAGCACATGTCCCGCATTGTATTTGACTTACCATAACCAGCTTTTAGGAAAGACTTTTTCTAGTTATTTGCAGTACGGTAGCGATAATTTGTGCATTTTGAGATTGCCACATCCATGGACAACTCTTAGTCCTCGCGTTCAATATGCAATGAATGTTTTGGCCACTCAGGAGAAATACATACATCGCTCACCTTAAGATTGTTTGCCCTTGACCTACTGTGACAGTATTCTGTGGCGGTTATATTCTACCATTCTCAGTAAGGGACCCCAGATACACTATGGGAGGTCATGTTATTGATAGATTTGAAACAAGCAGCGATAACGATAGAAAATATATGAATTTGAATTGCATGTGTTAAGCTTTTATAGAAGTGTTCATACGTGGTTGCGAAGTTTCGATGGCTCACAAACAAAACATGTCTGTGTTCAGATTCCTGATCTGACAGGGTCGTACACCTATTAAATTTCGTGCTGAATATTTTTTTAACCAAGCTGTAAAGTGCAAAACACAGAACAATATACTGCCTCTTAGGAACCACAGTAAACGAGGCAAAAAAAAGAAATATAGCTTTTTAGTGTTTTCTCCAGTATCGCATTCTGTTTTTTTTATTAAATGGCTTGCTGGCTTAGGGTCGTTCGTTCTCAATCTTGCACCACCAAGCCCTGATATGGCTTAAGTAGCAGAATGTTGTCTAGAGAACGGAAGGCAAATGTGCTGATCGGTATGGACCGCACAGAACACGGCCAGGCACTTGAGCATCCGTGGTCAACCACTGCACCCGAGCTCATATCCAGTCGTCCTGACTTGTCTTGCCACTGGTTAAAGTTGGACTCGAGCGAGAGAGTGTGGTCGACAAACTGCGCAACCCTTTCTCACTTAAAGGCAATTCATCGCGCAAGTCATTCTCTTTTCATGTATCCAGGACTAACACAGTCGAGTCCTGTGACGACGGGCGAGCAGAGAGCGTAGGTCCGCTGACAAGCTGAACTACAGTCAAAAAGCTGCGTCAGTTGCGGGACACCTTGCTGAGCAATAAAGCGGATGAGGTACATGGATTTGCTGACAATCATGATCACCGTCTCGCGAAGCAAACTTTATCTGCTTTCACTGACTGGGAATATGCAATTTCCATCTTCCCACCCATCCACAACCAGGATTTACAGAATACTCGACTGGATGGACTGGCTGGGTGCAAAAAGTAAAGGTTCGTGATGGACGAACAACATTGTGATTGACCCTGACGCAACGTCCTGGACAATATGTTGTGCTTGACCGGACTAGCGTCTCAGTTACCCACAGATATTATTTTAATTATCACTAACCTCTAGCTGATTGCTAGCATAACCGGCACTTCTGAAATTATGCAATGATGTTTATAAATGAAAATAGTATTTGCTAGATCTACGTCAACAATAAAGTCACTTATTCATTGTATATCATAACAAGCATTTTTACATAGCACAAACAATCGCTCACTTTCATCATTATCATCATCATCATCATCATCATGTTGCATGTCATTTGCGGAAAATCACTTTCACAATAGCCGATCTGTAACTCGATCTCTAGCCAGAAGTATCGCCTCTATCGTTGTCATCGTCATTACCTCCGTGATGTCTTGTGCCCATCTTTTCCTCGGTCTGCTTCAGCTCCGCTTTCCAAGCACCAAACCCTCCTGTATCGTTCTTTCTAGGTCAGTATAGCGTTTGATGTGGTCACACTATTTTACAGTGAAGCAAGTGGTCATTTTCACATACGCCCTAGCAGTGTAATGGCCCTCAAGAGCCAGAACAAAAATAAACTCGGTGCTTTGGCAGACTCACTCGAACGCATGTCCCAGTGCCTAAAAACAAAGCAGTCCAATGGACACCAGCCCACTGCGACATTCCAGTCAACGGGGAGGCGGACAGGCTCGCCGGAGAGCGAGGAATGCTGCAGCAGAGTGAAACAGAAATCACATACAATTAAACCAAAGCATTCATCAGGATAACGTACAGTGCAAAATGGAAAATAGGATCACCCTGGCCACATAGAAAACGATGCCTACCATCAACTCTCCAGGCGAGACCAGGTGATCATTTTCCGGCTACGCACAGGTCACAACAGACTCAGATGCCATCTATACAACAAGTTCAAGATTGGCACTACATACATTTGTGCCTGTGGCACAGCCCCCATGAAGGCATAATATATTTTGCAGTCCTGTCCGCTGTATACCGACAAAAGAAGTAACAATTGGCAACAGCCAGTGTCCTTCCACGAGTAGCTGTACGGAAGCGTACAGAGCCTTGAGTCTACTGCTGCCTTCGTTACGATCATTGAAGTTGAGGTCTGAAGACGAACGAAGAGGAAGAAGAAACTATTTTAGCTTTGGAGACAAGATGTTGTTTACTAACCAATTTTGCTTGATATTAAGTAGGATCTATAGTATATCTATATCTTTATCTATATCTCAAGCAGATGTGGATATATTGAGATCGGATTTAGATAAAATTCGAGAGTGGTTTGTAGGTTCGCAAATGGAGTTTAATGTAGATAAATGTACAGTCATCCACATGGGTAGATCCAATATGAAACATAATTACAGAATGGGAGAGAACAATATTAGAAAGATGGATAAGGAAAGGGACTTAGAAGTTATACTAGATCATACAGGTAAGGTGAGTGAGCAAGTTCAGGTAGCAGGGAAAAAGGCAAATGCAATGTTAAGTATGATGAAAATAAATATTAAACATAGGAGAAAGGAAGTGATAGTCAAACTGTATAAAGCATTAGCTAGACCTGTACACATTACAGGCGTGGAGTCCTTATCATAGAGGGGATACAAACATGCTGGAAAGATTACAAAAAAGAGCGACAACGCTGATATTGGGATTCCAGAATTACAGTTATGAGGAAAAACCAGCCTGCAGTGTCTAGAAGAGAGAAGAATTCGTGGTGACTTAATACAGATACCAGTATGTCGTACGAAGAGTCAAAACGGCTTATCAAAGCCAGATACATGACCAAATGGGAAACCGAACATACTGGTTACACCAAAAACGATGCCTATTACCAGTTGAACCGAAGAGAGCAGGTCGTTGTCTTCAGACTTCGCACTGGCCACAACAGACTGAGGTACCACCTATTCAACAAATTGAAGATAGGGTGTACCGACGAATGCCCGTGCGGTACTGGTAAAATGACCACTGAACATCTGCTGCAGAACTGCCCGACATACGAGGATCAGAGAGAGCAGATGTGGCCATTGCCAGTGGAACTGCAAGACAAGCTCTATGGTAGTGTCGAGAGTCTCAGGATGACCGCCGCTTTTTTCGAAAAAATAATGGTTACTGTCTGACTGTGTACGCAGAAGAAGAAGAAGAAGTATACAGATTCTACAGAGTCTTCTAAACCAGTTTAAGGACGTTAAGTTAAGTTAAGGATATCTGCATTTTTTCTTTTTGCTATTCATTGTATTTCAAGCACTTTTCTGTAGCCCTTTAGTTCAAAAGATGCAATCCTTTTCTTAAGTGTTTGTGTGGCGGTCCACGTTTCACATCCGAATGTCTTCATCGGTATAATGCAAGTTCACAGAATAGTTATTTTCATTTTATTAATGTTCTGTCATCAGTTTCTCATTTTATTGAACCTCTGCATTGCCGTAGCCATTGGCGCTTATAACTGAGCCGAGGTACTCAAAGCTTGTGACTTTCTCAATCTTCTGTTGTTCTAAAATAACTTTAGGTTTGGTCTGTGCCTTGCCTGTGATCGTTATCTTGGTTGTACTTTAAATTCAGGTATAGATTTTGGATTTCGTTTAGTTGTATTTACGCTCATCAGTACTTTTACATTTCGCTAGTTGTTAGACCTACCGGGCTAGATCGCACGTGGACACAGTCCTGGTGTGAACAGACTATCTACAATGCAGTTGGTAAACTAGCCTTATCTTGTAAAGCGAGCTATGCACGTTTTCATTCCATTTCCAACAATATATCTCTGCAAATATGGATTTTCGACATTTGTAGCAAAAAAGAAAAACAAATCGAAACCGATTAGATGTCTAACATGGCAAACGTGTGGTTTGTATAACACAACAGTTGAATCCTCTTCGAGAAAGGGAAACAACAAGCCTTCACGCTGTCAGCATTTCTTGATCTTTGTGACCCGTTCCTGAGCCTTGCTGCGGGCTTCCTATCCGTTTCCAGCGGACCTTGCCTTGGGTCACGGAAGTCCAGTGGTTGGTAAGCATTCTACTAAAGACATCTCGGATGTTGCGGACAGCAGGAGAGCTTGACCAACGCAATGGATGTTTTTTACTTCGTGGGTACCAGACAACTGTCGCTGTGCTCCATCGACCATCGTTTTGTCTCAACATGTGACCTGCCCATCTATAGTTTGCCTTGTCTGCACAGAGTCTGTGGAGGGGGAGGGGGGTGGGAAGCCGCAAATCGCCGGAATATCGTCAAGTATTGTAACGCAAATTGAGAATCAGATATTGTGAAGAATACTACTGCTGTTTATTCTTCTTCTTCTTTTTCATCTTCCTCTTCTTCTTCTTCTTCTTCTTCTTCTTCTTCGTACGCTGTCAAACGTCAACCTGTATTTTTTCGAAAAAAGCAGCGGTCATCCTGAGACTGTCGACACTGTCATAGAGCCTGTTTAGTGTTTGCCACTGGTGATGGCCACATGTGCTTTCTCTGGTCCTCGTATGTCGGGCAGTTTTGCAGCAGATGTTCAGCGGTCATTTTCCCGGTGCCACAAGTGCATTCGTCAGTACCACCTATCTTCAGTTTATTGAATCGATGGTACCTCAGTCTGTTGTGGCCTGTGCGGAGTATGAAGACCACGACCTGCTCTCTTCTGTTCAACTGTTAATAAGCATCGTTTTTTGTGTAGCCAGTATGTTCTGTTTCCCATTTGGCCATGTATCTGGCTCTAATAAGCCTTTTGGACTCTTCGTAGGTCACACTAGAATCTGGTTGTGGTAGTGTTGCACCTTCTTTTGCCAGTCTGTCTGCCTCCTCGTTGCCTTGGATGTTACAGTAGGATGGAACCCACTGTACCACTACTCTTTTTGGCGCGGACTGCTGGCATAGTTGACAGAGTACTGCTCTTAAATCATTTAGTTAAGTATTTGTCTGGCTTTTTAGTGCTGTGACTACGACCAGGGCATCTGTAAACAGGACTATCTGCCTTTCATTTCTTTTGCCTGTCAGCATTGCTTCTGCTGCAGCCCTCAGTGACTCTGCCTCCGCTCTGAAATTGCATGAGTATTTTCCAGTTGCCACTGACAGTGTTATTTTTCTACCATTTGGTAGGCTCAGGAATACCTCTGCCTCTCCGTTCTGTGTTGTGTTTGTTACAGACCCATCGGTGTATGCATGGGTCCAGTCCATGCTTGGGTAGTTTTTCGTTATGTACCTCAGTGTTATGTCTATTCTTTCTTTTTCAGTCTGACTGTTCTTGTTTCCAATACCTGATATATTTTCTACTACCTCCGGAATGATATGCTGCTTCCAGGTAGGTTTGCGTACAGTAGGGATGGGCTTTGGTGTTAATGTGTTCATAGGGTCTTCGCTCATCTTTGCTTTGGCTATTTCTGCAAAGTTTCTCCGCCTTAGTTTCCCATTTCCAAATCTATTTAGTCTTTGATGCATTGGGTGGTCTGTCAGTCTTCTGAGTTTCTCTGCTTGCTGCTGGGCTCTGCAGTCTCTTCTGTCGGTCATGGATTGCAGATTTCTAATCTTTTCCAGTTCTGCAATTGGCGTTGATTTCATGCCTCCTGTTATAAGTCTTATGGCTTGGTTTTGAAGTTTGCTAATTTTATCAAGTTTGCCTTTGCTGCTGTTGCCCATGCCGCAATGCCATACTCGAGAACTGGTCTCACTCTTCCAGTGTACAGTTTCGTCTGTTCCCCAGCTTGTGCCAGCAAGTTTCCTCATGATTCTCATTCTTTGTCTGGCTCTCATTCGGTTTCTCTCGATCTGACTTTTCCATGTCATGCACCGATCAAATGTGACTCCCAGGTAGTTTGGGTTGTCGTTTGGCCGCAGATATTTGCCGTTAAGACTTATTTTGGTGTTCTGGGGTTTGTTTGAAAGCGAGAATATCGTACATGTTGTTTTTTCCTCATTTTTTTGGACCAGCCATGAGTTCGCCCACTCCTCCAACGATGTTAGGGCCTGCTGCATCCGATTGCTTGCTATGGTGAAATTTTTTTTCAGAGGTCCACATAGCCAGATCGTCTGCAAACATGGAGCTGTGGACTCTTCTTGGTAGATTCTCTGTGATGTTGTTTGAATACACCAGGAAAGGTGTTAGTGACAGTACTCCCCCTTGGGGTACTCCCTGCTCAATTGTCACGTTTTTGCTTATCTGCCCTTGTACTTGAACTATGGATGTTCTGTTTTCGAGGTAGTCGCTGATCCATCTGTACATTTTCCCACAAACTTCACTTCTTCGTAGCTTGACTTTCAGTCCCTTGTCAAATGCCTTCTCTAAATACACCCAAACCAGTACTGTGTGTTATTTCTCCTGGTAAGCATCTATTAACTGGGCTATGAGAGTGATCTGGTCCTCAGTGGATCTGTGCTGTCTAAAGCCTGCTTGCTGTGGAATTAGTATGTATTTTTCATCCAGATGCCACATCAGTCTGGTGTTTATCATACGTTCCATAAGTTTTCCTACACAGCTGAGTAGACTGATATGCCTGTATCCATTTGGATCTGTTCTATCTTTTTCTTTCTTTGGTACTGGTATAAGTACAGCGTCTTTCCATGCCTGAGGTACAATTCCCTTTTCCCAGCTTTGGTTCAGGACTGATAGTAACTTCCTCTTTGCTGTTTGGCCCAACCCCATCAGCATTTCGTATGTTACCCCATCTTTTTCGGGCGATTTCTTTGTCGTTAAAGTTCTCATGGCCTCTTCCATTTCATTCATTGTTAGTTTTGCCATCATGTGCTCCTATAGGGTCATATTGATGTTGTCCTGGCTCTTTTGTTCTTCACTAATGTCTGTGTGCCTGTCTGTAGGGACATCAATGTGGTTTGCTCTGGCATAATGTTCTATAAAGGCGTTTGCTGCATTTTTTTGTCAGTAAGCATGTTGTCGCCCTGCTTGATGGTAATTTGTTTATTTGATGGTGTTTCGTCATTCATGGCTCTGACTAACTTCCATAGTTTGTTCCCTTCTTTATCTAAATTGAGGCTTTCTGTTTAATTATTCCAGCTGTCTCTTGTTATTTGGTTTAGTGTTCTTTTGTATTTCGCCGTGATAGCCTTGAGGGCGATATTTGCCTCAATAGATTGTTCTCTCTCTGCCATGTTCCTAGCATTTGAGACTTCGTCTTCCGCTTCCTGCAATTCATCATTCCAATATGGCTTGTAGTTTTTCCTTGCCCCTCTTGGGATGGTTTCGGTGGCTGCTTGCATTATTGCTTTGCTTAGGCTTTCCACCATAGATTTCGTATTGTTATTCCGTGTGTTGATGGTTTCGCATAGCCGATCTGTCAGAATTGCAAATCTGTCCCAGTCGGCTCGTTTATAGTTCCAACGTGGGAGCGCTTTTATTTCCTATGGGCCTACTTCCATATCAATGTCTAGCCTAATTGGCCTTTTGTCGCTACCTGCCAATTGGTTTAGCACCTGGCGGTCTATTTTGTGGTGAATATCCACCGTGGAAAAGGCCAAGTCTGGAGTAGAGGTGATATGCCATGTTCTAGAATAGAAGATAGGGCTGTCCTCCGGCTTGTTGAAAAGATATAGATTTGTGTCTATCTCCCAGTCTTCCACTTCATCACCTCTGTTGTCTGTGTCCGAATATCCCCATCTCTCCGAGTGGCTGTTGAAGTCTCCAACTACTGGGCAGCTGGAGTCCTTGATTTGCATACTCGAGAGCGACAGGTCTTTGTTGGGTGGGCCATACAGGTTGAAGTTGCGGATCTTCTTTTCTTGTGTCAATATGTCGAGTCCTACAATTTCTGCTTGTCCAGTGTGATTGACAGCTACCGCGCTACTCGATATGCAGTTACGTGTCAGTATCAGAACCCTTTCTTTGTCAAGAATGTAACATGCTAAGGCAACTGCTTTGTGAATACTGACCCACGAAGACGAACCCATACATACACAATTTTGTGAGAGTCTTGAAGAACTCCCCACCACAGTAGACTTTGTCCATAGAACTGGCCTTTACGTGTAAACTTAATACAATTTTCGGTGAGCTAGAAAAAGAAGGAAAAGAAGAAGAAAAAGAAGAAGAAGTAAAGAATGAAGAAGAAAATAGAGAAGAAGAAGTAGAAGAAGAAGAAGAAGAAGAAGAAGAAGAAGAAGAAGAAAAAGAAGAAGAAGAAGAAGAAAAAGAAAAGAAGAAGAAGAGAAAGAAAAAATAATAAGAAGACGATGAAAAAAAAGAAGACGACAAAGAAGAGAAAGAAGAAGAAGAAGAAGAGAAAGAAAGAGAAGATAAATATGAGTAAATAGTACTACCTGATATTGCCCGAAGAAGAATTGAATGTTTAAATGACGTATATCGTTAAACAGCAACTAATCTGATTGGCAAACATTCGGCCAGTCTAAACCCTGATCTATGGGTGAGAGAGCTGGAGTGTGTACGCCAAACACGCCAGGAGGTTGAATCACTTCTACATGACACATACTCCAAATTGGCTACAAGACCACATCACAAATAACCATACACTTTTCATTACTACTACACTATTCATACACTTTTGTAGAAAGTTAAAGTGAGATAGACTGGCCAAGTTTCTCGAATGTAAAGTGAAAGGTTCCAAAAGAAACTTCTGTTTAGCGAGCTTAGCGCAGTAAGGCGATCACGTGGACGTCAATAAAAGCGATTCAGTGAATCCTGGCAGTAAATCGTTTAGCCTGAAAAAGACGAGGCCAAAAAGAGCCTTGCATGCAGTTAGCGAGGGTCGACGGGCGATCAGATGGAAGTATAGAGTAGAGGGAAAACCAGCACCAGCTGGTGTTGGCTTAATCTGTCATGCAGACTTAAGGGCGCAGTATGACACATGATGATGTTGGTTATTCTCATCGACGGCGATAGGCCCGTTATTTTGTCATGATCACATTTCTTCAAAATCAAGTAAATACTGGATCAAGATGGTGAGCAGCGCATGAGCTGCAGCGGTCAGCGAGCCATACCTGACTGATAGCGTAAGGGCTAGCGAACCGGAGCTGCCAAGGCCGTTCTACACGTCCGCGCAGTATTCTAGAAAACAGACTGCAACAGAGCAGACTGGCTAAGGAGATGGGATCGAAGAGGGAATGCTAAATAGGTACTCAAAAAATGATTGCTGAAGTCGGATGTGTTGGACCGAAAGTTGCAAATATCGACATAACGCAATCCGTTCTCTGGACTGTGTTCTGCTACTTAGGCCCGTGTCAAGGTTTGGTAGCGGGAGATGGAGAACAAACGAAGCCAAGCCAAGACAAGTAAATACATTTAATATTCATCACTTCATTGGCGTGTCAGTCACTGATCATCATGCGCCTGGCGCCCTGGCGAAGTTTGCCCAGCTCTGTCTCCCGTATTTCGACACAGTCTGATATGGCTGCAAACGCCGGTACGTGAGTGGCAGTCCCTGTCGCAGATCGTACAACGGGGCTGAGGAGGCTGACTTGCCGGGGTGTTCCCCGATCTTTTCAGTCGTGCCCATTTCAATGGATCCAGGTGGCCTCTACAAGCGTCGGCAACTACTGTGCACCTCCCAACTGACTGTCTGCAATCGACTCAATCCTGAGCTTTCGATTGGCTGTCGCATGACGTCATGTCCATCTTGTATACGTCCTTGAATCGCGGTGTGGGGTAGTCGATTCCTTTAGCTGCAGTGATCAGTTGTCTATAAAAGATATCCTATAACATCCTTTACAATGTATGTAAATATACACTCGCGAGCATACGACTACTCTAAGACAGATGTACAGAAGATGAAAGATACAGACAGCCACATAAACTGGAAAGATATTGTCAGAGGTACAGACGTTGAACAAGAGGGAGAGTGTTTCAAAACACTTTTAGAACAACTAAAAGTCGAATATGTTCCATGTATGGAGGTTAACACCAATCATAAAAAGTCGATTACTAGATTTGTAGCTAAATGTACAAGAGCTTAAAATAAAGCCTGGACAAAGTATATAAAGGCAAGTAAATCAAAAGAAATATATTAAAAATATTTGGAAAAGCAAAACATAGCTCAGAAAGTAAATAAAGCAGCAAAAATAGACTTCGAAAAAAACTTACTAAAGCTTCTTTTCTAATGTTAGAAATAAACAAAGACCTAAAGACAAGGTAGGCTTTATCATAGACAGTACAGTGAAAATAAGCAGAGAAAATAGGGAGATAGCTAATCTAATAAATCAATACTTTGGCACAGTCTTTACAAAATAAGACTCCTCCAAGATACCAGAGCCTATACATATTTTCAAATGTCAAATGGATATAGTGCAATTAAAATCATTCTGTATTACGGAGGAAATGGTTCTAAAAAGACTGGAAGGATTAAAAGTGGATAAATGTACAGATCAAGATGGTATCCATTCAACAATGCTATTTGAAGTATAGACTAACTAGTAAAACCATTGGCTATATTATTTTCTCAATCACTTGCAAAATGGATTGTTCCAAGAGATTGGAAAGATGCTGGAGTGATTCCCTTATTCAAAAGAGGAAAAAAATCAGATCCAGCTAATTAAGTAAGTTTAACGAGCATAGTCTGTAAATTGTTAGAGTCAATAATGAAAGAAAGCATTGTAATGCATCTAGACAGGTTAAATCTAATCAGAAATAGTCAGCATGGGTTTACTAGAGGGAGACCGTGCTTAACAAATCTATTGGAGTGCATGGAGGTGATTACTAAAATCATAGATAAGGGAGAACCAGTGGATGTTATTTATCTAGATTTTGCGAAGGCTTTTGATATAGTACCTCATCAAAGCTTATTTAAAAAGTTAAAATCACATGGGATAGATGGGCAGGTTGCCGAATGGATTGAAAGTTGGTTAACGGGAAGAAGACAGAGATTGGCATAAATAAGGAGTACTCTGAGTGGTGTGAATTTAAAAAATGGAACAAAATTACAGAATGGGCGAGAACAATACTAGAATGATAGATAACGAAAGGGACATAGGGGTAATAATAGAGCATACAGGTAAGATGAGTGAGCAAGTCCAGGTAGCAGAGAATAAGTCAAATGCAACTTTAGGTAAGATAAAAAAAGAAATATTAAACATAGGAGTAATGAGGTGATTGACAAACTGTATAAAGCATTAGTTAGACCTAGATCGGAGTACTGTGTACAGGTGTGGAGTCCTTATCGTGAAGAGATATAAATATGCTGGAAATGATACAAAGAAGAGCGACAAAACTGATAGTGGGATTCCAGAATTACAGTTACGAGGAAAGACTCAGAAAAACCGGCCGTTAGTGTCTAGAAAAGAGAAGAATTAAACGTGACTTAATCTAAGTTGATAAGATAATCATAGGAAAAGTTAAATTAGACTATAACAAGTTTTTTTTTCAAAATACAACCACCAACGAGAACAAGAGGACACAGATACAAATTGACTAACGAAATGTCCTAATTGGACACAGGACATTTTTAAAATTCAGACAGTGGTGAATGCTTGGAATGCTTTGCCTCAGGAAATAGTGGAGGCAGAGACAGTTAATGCATTTAATAATAAATAAGATGTACATAGTTATTAGAGCAGGGTAATGCAAATGGGACTGGTTGTTTACAGACTCTGATGATTTTTTTAAACCAATATTAAAAACGTTATGTTAAGTTAAGTTATACCGTGTTTGTTAGCTTACTCAGTACGTTTTATGATTGTGCTAACTTTTTGTTTCACCGCTTCACAGTGTTCTTTGTAGGACAATGTGCGATCCATTGTAATTCCTAGGTACTTAGGTGTATCTTTATGTTTAAGTTTATGCCCCTGCCAACTAATCTTTCAAACTCTCAAGGCTATTCTTACATCCTGTTACAGCCCGCCACTTAACGTCTTTTACAGGGCGCACAAAAAATTAATCTTACATATTACGGGCATTCTACAACAACAATAAATACAACAACAATAACAACAACATGCTGTTATGGCTTTTGAAGTCAGGATATCGGCTATTTCATTCTTATAAACTATGCAGGAGGAATGATTTCAAGAAATGCTATCTCGGCATAGATAAAGTCACCTGGAAGAAAAACAGATATTAATTCCACAGAAAGCAGGATTTAGACATGACAGATCCACTGAGAATCAGATCACTCTCATAGCGCAGGAAATAGAGAATGCTTACCAGGAGAAAAAGCATACAGTAGCGGTTTGGGTGGATCTAGAGAAGGCATTTGACAAGGTGGGGAAAGAGGGGCTTAAAGTCAAGCTATAAAGAAGTGAAGTATCTTGAAAAATGTACAGATTGATCAGCCACTATCTCGAAAACAGAACAGCCAGAGTTCAAGTACAAGGGAAGATGAGCAAAAATGTGACACTGGAGCAGAGAGTACTGTCACCCACACTTTTTTCTGGTGTATATAAACAACATAATAGAGAATATATTAAGAAGAGTCCACAGCTCCATGTTTGCAGACGATCTGGCTTTGTGGACCTCTGAAGAATATCTCACCATAGCAAACAATTGGATGCAGTAGGCCCTAACATCGCTGGAGTAGTGGGCGAGGAGGCAGACATACTGGCTAAAGAAGGTGCAAGGTTACCACAACCAGATTCTAGTGTGACCTACGAAGAGTTCAAAAGGTTTATTAGGGCCAGATACATGGCTAAATGGGAAACAGAGCATACTGGCTACACAAAAAATGATGCCTACTACCAGTTGAACAGAAGAGAGCAGGTCGTGGTCTTCAGACTCCGCACAGGCCACAACAGACTGAGGTACCATCGATTCAATAAACTGAAGATAGGTGATACTGACGAATGCACCTGTGGTACAGGAAAAATGACAGTGGAACATCTGCTGCAAAATTGCCCGACATACGAGAACCAGAGAAAGCACATGTGGCCATCACCAGTAGCAACACTAGACAAGCTCTATGGCAGTGTCGACAGCCTCAGGATGACAGCTGCTTTCTTCGAACAAATTCAAGTTGACGTCTGACAGCGTACGAAGAAGAAGATTTACCTCGAATTGTTTTTAACACCTGCACAAATTAACAGTCATCTAACAATATACATATTTCTATCTCTATATCTGTTGTTCATCATCTCTCTCTTTCTCTCTCTCTCTCTCTTTCTCTCTCTCTACTTTTGTCTTCTTGTTTCTCTGTACTCTCAGCAATCAATGCTGACTACCAACTAATGTGTGACAAATATGAACTGCTGTGATCATATAAGACATTCCAATAAATCCCGCTCACTACCAGTTAAAGGCCAACACAAAATACAGAAGGGGTTGAAGTTCACGAGGAAAAACATGCATTTAGAACGTGCCAACCGTAGCAACAATCGGCCAAAAGAAACTGTTGATTATGTCAAGGAAAGAATGTCAGAATACAAACACAGCCAACTTGCTGTTTACATTCATGGATACATCAAGTAATACAAATATACTGTAGTCGGGGATGCTGTGGTAGAAACTTCTCTATAAGAGGTTTTAGCTTTTATCAGATGGACGTAGCCAGTTCCCTTCCTCGATGTCTTGGCTTACAATATCACTGATATATACATTTATTTTATTACCGCCAGGGATGAGGCACTAGAATCTTCATTGTTCTGATACATACACGAATCCATGAACTGGTCAATACGACATGATACCGCACAAAGGACAACGGTCTGTTGTAGAAAAGGGCAAGTCTTCGTCACAGAATCCAGAAATTGAAACCTCTAATCAAACCAAAAACTTCAGGTTTTGTGAAAACCAATTCCTGTTCCTCTATCATTTCTCCTAACAGTAAATCTGGTACTCGCTTACAGCTGGGTTGGCTGGAACAAGTTGCAGCCGGAAAGAAGCAGCCCCTCTACCAACGTTGTATCCTACGCTCTACATGTATATATAGTGTGGTCTTATGTTTCCTCTAATGACATGTCTTAATGGGAATCACACTTTTTCTTCTGCTTATCTCACGGAATAATCATTCCTTCATGGTTGTATGCTTAAACATCTATCTAATTGTTCTATTGTAGGTCAATGACCAATGTTTTGTTATTATTTTGTTATGATTATCATCATCATCTTCTATCAACTTGTGTCGTTAGAAGGCGTGGAAGGGGGTGTAGTTTTATGTCGTGTGCCATCTTCGTCGCCGATGTTGTTGACATCCAGTGTTTCTTTAAACATAGCACGGGACATAATCAAACAAATACAAGAAAATATATAATTAAGAGTTATCCCATCATAAAAAACTTGCGTGAGAGGTTCTGGCTTGGGCGTCTCCCCTCTTTATCCAGGTTACAAACCTTAGAACGAGTGAGCTATGGCCCTACACCAGAACCACATGGACGTGTACATTGGCATCTGTACACTGAAGGCGATAGGTGTTAATTATCCACCCGACCAAATTTCTCACGCTTGTTGTCGTCCTCGTGCACGACATATGGGGAGGAACAGCTCGCGACCCCGGGCGCTCGCCTCGCGACGATTGTGACAGCAAAGCCGTGCTTATCACAAGAACTGAACCTTGAACCTTGACCGGCGTCGAAGTCATGGAGCGAACTAGACAAGTAACTGGCAGAAGACAACACTGGCTGCTCCTGTAGCTGTTAATAGTAAGGTTAGAGTTAGCATATATGCTGATGCCTGTTTAAGTTAGCTCTGTTGTGGTGACAGCGACTCGCATATTGTTTTTAAAATGAATTTAATAATATTCATAAAAGGCAAATAAATGTTAGAAATTTCCGAAAGGTAAATTTCATATGGTATGCTCCATTAAACGCAACCTTAACTATTATAAGTATTTGCTTTATTTTCATGTAATTATTAAATGATTTATATTATTGTAGTGCATTTATTACATCCCTTTCTTTTGAATACATTGCCCTTATGACAAATAAATCATTGTCGTGTAAATACAGTTCACTACTAGACCGTGAAACTGTTATCTAGCTAATCGAAGATACTGTGCTGAAAGTTGTTTACGGTTAAGCGTGCTTATATTCCATGTATGCTACTTTTAAATTGTTCAAGCTTGGATTTAATGATATGTAAGCAAATGTATGTAGACTTTTATGTTATAAATTTCTCTAACATACCATCTAACATACCATCATTGTACATATCCACATTTTAAACTGTACATTTTTTAGAACAGGACACCCATTACCATCATTTTAATAACACTAGCCATATGGAATCTTGCATGTTTACTGCTGGCTGAATATATGTAGACATAATATTCATAATGTGGCATAAGAAATACGTAAACATTAAATTGAACCTTATTCCAGTGTGTATTTGTTTCTTGTTTATTTCTTTATTTCACAAGACGCATAAGTTGCCATATTAACAAATGTAAACAAACAGATATTAAAGTACACATTCCTAAAGCCCAGGTATTGATAAAATTGTTCTTTGCTGTCACTCTGTGTATTTATGATATATTCGAATACTGACACTATTAACATACACCAAATTGAAAGCACGGTAGTAATACATATCTTATTATTTTAAACATACATTTTTGTACGAATGCACATATTTCTTTACTTTTGTGTGTGCGTGTGTGTACAACTGTGTAAAACCCTACAGTATTGACATATTTCCAAAACTACTTATTACGTACTGTTCCTACTGGCATTATAAATGCAGCTCTAGAATTGATTGCAAAACAACTTTGTTTGGTTCTGTTGTTGATTCATCCATTTAGCAAATACGTACACAGTAGGCGTTTAGCTTGTTTGAAAAGGCCAGTCTTTGCAAACCGTCAAAGGGTTTGAGAGTTGATAATGCTATTGTGGTTAACATGTGGACAGTAAGATTATATGTACGAACGTAAATATTGATGTGTGTGTGTTAACATATGGATAGCAAGATACTGTGTAGAAGATTAAAGCTTGGTGTCAATCTGCTAATATGTTGATAGTGAGATACTATGTAGGACATCAAACCTCTGTGTTAGACTGCTAACATGCTTGCGGTTGGTGTGCTAACATGTGAATAGTAAAATATCATGTAGAAGATTAAAACTTGGTGTCAATCTGCTAATATGTTGATAGTGAGATACTATGTAGGACATTAAAGCGGAGTGTTAGTCTACTAGCATGTGGATAGTAAGATATTTTCAAGACAGTAAATCTCCAAGTTGGTTTGCATCTGTTGATTTGTAAATAGTCAGACCTTATGTAAGAGATTAAAGCTCAGTATCTGACTCCTAACATGTGGATAGTAAGATAATATGTACACCATTAAATCTTAGTGTCTATCTGTTAAAATGTAGATAAAGAGATAATATGTAGGACATTAAAACTCAATTTTAGTCCTCTAGCGTGCAAAAATTCTTTATTCCTCTTTGCGTTCAGGATCCTTTGGTCATGTTATATCTGCAAGCCAGTAATCATGATGCAGTCCATAATCTTTACCAGGACATAGTGGCTGCAGCATAGCTTTTGCCTCAGCTCTGCATCCTTTGGTATCTCATTTCACTAAAACACGGTGAAAGTAAAATGCTATGTAAAACACATATTTTGGTGCTGGTCTGTTGATTTATGGATTGTAGGTACTACGTAAGACTGTAAAATTACATGGCGGTCTACATCTGTTGCCATGTGGATAGTAAAGTAATATTTAAGGTATCCAATCTTAGTATTGGTCAGTTATCAAATGGATTGTAAGATAATATTTAGGGTATCAAATCTTGGTACTGGTCTGTTAACATGTGGGTGGTAAGATAATATGTAGGGTATCAAATCTCGGTGCTGGTCTGTTAACATGTGGATGATAAAATAATATGTAGGGTATCAAATCTTAGTGCTGGTCTGTTAACGTGTCGGTGGTAAGATATGTAGGGTATCAAAGCTTGGTGCTGGTCTGTCGACATGTGGATGGTAAGATAGTATGTATAACAGTAAAGCTAAGTGTTCTTCTGGCATAGGGATTCAAAGATAAAATGTAGGGCATTGAAGCACAGTGTGGATCTATTAACATGTGATTAGTAGTATAATATGTACAACATTTACGGACATGGTCAGTTTGTTGAGAGGGGGAAAGTAAGATACTATGTGGGACAGTAGAGTTTGTTGTTGGCCTACTTCTTTTGTCCTGTGAATATCAAGATAGTATAAAGGACATTGAACCACGGTGTCATTCTGTTTGCACTGTGATAGTCAGATAGGATAATTAAGTCTATTGCATCTATTTTTTGGGGAAAGGAAGATACTTTTATTTTGGCGATAAGGCTCAGTGTGGGTTTGTTAATGTATTGATAGTAAAAATGTGTTTAGAACATTACAGCTCGTTGTTGGTCTATTGACACGGGGACAGCAGGATGCTGTTTAGGACATTTATTCTTGGTGTCTGTTTATTAACAAATGGAAGGTAACACACTATATAGGACAGAAAAGCTCAGTGTTGGTCTGTTAATACATGTGAACTGTAAGATATTGTGTAGGACACGTGTTCTCAGTGTTGGTCTGTTAATACATGTGAACTGTAAGATATTGTGTAGGACACGTGGTCTCAGTGTTAGTCTGTTAATACATGTGAACTGTAAGACATTGTGTAGGACACGTGTTCTCTGTGTTGGTCTGTAAACATGATGATTAGTAAGATATTATTATAAATGACATTACAGCTCAGTGTTGATGTTTTATCAAGGGGAAAGATAGTATATACAACTTTACATCTCAGTTGTTATGCGTTAACATCTGAATATTTAAAAAAAATATTTAGAACATGAAAGCTCACTGTTCGTTTGCTAACAAGTGGATAGTACAATACCATGAGGTAAAGTAATGCTAGCTGTCATTCTGTTAACACGCGGATAGTAAGATACTATGTAGGACATTACTGCTCTGTGTTGGTATTTTGACCTGGGGATGGTAAGATACTATAAAGGACATTACAGATCGGTGTTGGTCTGTTAACAAGCGGAGAGTAAGATACTATGTAGGACATTACTGCTCAGTTTTGGTCTGTTTACCTGTTTACCTGGGAAAAAATATACTATGTAGGACACTTATTCATGAGGTTGGTCTGTTTTCATGTGGATAGTGAGAAGATATATACAACATTATTTCTCAGTTGATGTATATTAACATGTGGATATTAAGAAAATAAGTAGGACATGAAAGTTCACTGTCTGTGTGTTAAGAAGTGGATAGTTTGATGTTATGTAGAAAAGTGAAGCTTGCTTTCATTCTGTTATAAGGTGTGGAAAGTAAAACAATAGGTAGGACATTAAAGATTTGTGTAAGACTGCTATCTTTGGGATAGAAAGATAAAAAGTAGATAATTTAAGCTCTGTGTTAGTATGTTAACTTCTGGACAGTAAGATTACATGTAGGACATTAACAAATGGGAATGGTTTGTAAACATGCAAACAGTTTAATGCTACATAGGACAATAAAACTCAGCTATTAACATGCAAATTAGTAATGTACTATGTAGGACATTTCAGCTTGTTGTCGGCCTGCTAAGATAGGGATAGTATGATACTTTACAGGACAATTATCTTGGTGTCCGTCTGTTAATATACAGACAGTAAGATACTACACAGGACCTTAAAGCTCAGTGTTAGCCTTTATCTTTTGTCATGCTGATACTAAGATACTATATAGGAGATTAAAAATGAGAGTTGGTCTGTTAAAGTGGCATCAGTGAGATACTTTATAGGACCGTCAAGCTCAGTTTAGATCTGTTAAAGTGGGGTCAGTAAGATATTATGTAAGACACTAATGCTTTTAGGTAGGTTTGTTAACATGGGGATTGTAAGATGCTATGCAGGACAGTAAAGTTAGGTGACTGTTCGTGTATGTTACTGTTGGGATACTCAGATAGTATGCTAATATGTAGACAGTAAGATGCTATGTATCGCATTAAATCTCAGAATCGGTTGGTTATATGAGGACATTAAGATAATATATAGGACACTGAAGCTTAGTGTAATTCTGTTGACATGGTGACAGTTTGTTTTTTTTGGTTTTTTTTTGGTTCGCCTTATTTCTCTAATCCCCAAGGTGGTGTACATTGTACTGTGGTTATTATTTTGCGCCTGTCAGCCAAGTGCATCCAACTTCAGCATGCATTTTATGTAAGGGTCTGCTTCCTCTTGCATTTTCTAAGGATTCGCTTCCCCGGGGTAACGGCGCTGTGATGGGGATTGAACCCAGGACCTTTGGGTTTTGAGACGTGCCACTTAACCACTAGGCCACACCGTCCCCATGGTGACAGTAAGATAATATGTAGGATATTAGCGAATAGCATCGGTCTGTTAACATTTAGATAGTAAGATTTTATGTAGTACATTACAGCTTGATATTAGGTCTGCTAACATTTAGAAAGAAAGATTTTATTTTAGGACATTACAGCTTGGTGTTGGTCTGTTGACTTGGAGACTGTAAAATGCTATGAATGACATTAAAACATGTGGATAGTACAATATCATGTAGGATAGCAAAGCTCAGAGTTGGGCTGATGACATGGGTACAGTAAGATATCTTCTTCGAAGTACGCTGTCAGACATCAACGTGAATTTGTTGAAGAAGACGAAGAAGTAAGATATTGTGTAGGACATTAAAACTTACTGTCGGTTTGTTAACACGTGGATAGTAAGATATTATTTTTAACAGTAAAGCATGGTGTCTGCCTGTTAACATGTGGATAGTAAGATATTATGTACAGCATTCAAGCTCTGTGTTGGCCAGTTGACTTGTGAATAGTAAGATACTCTGTAGGACATTAAAGCTCTGTCTTGGCCTGTTGACATGTGGATAGTAAGATACTCTGTTAGACATTCAAGCTCTGTGTTGGCCTGTTAACATGGTGGCAGTAAGGAACTATGTAGGACATCAATGTTTTGGGTAAGTCTAACATCTGGATAGTGGATATTGTGCAGTGCATTCAATCTAGAGTTGGTTTGTTAATATGTGGATTGTAAGATCCTATGTAAGACATTAAAGCTCT
Organism: Ariolimax columbianus; assembly: GCA_036924085.1. Classification (NCBI taxonomy): domain Eukaryota; kingdom Metazoa; phylum Mollusca; class Gastropoda; order Stylommatophora; family Arionidae; genus Ariolimax; species Ariolimax columbianus. The sequence goes on along the minus strand of JAVGWX010000016.1, from coordinate 60,319,006 downwards.
CTGTCAGTCTTATGCCATTGGGATTGTACAATACTTTGAAGAACAATAAAACTTGGTATTGGTCTGTAAATATATAGATAGCAAATTACAATGTAGGACTGTAAAGTTTCGAGTCAGTGAACATCTGTTTAATGGGGATAGTGCGATACTTTGTAGGACAATACCGTTTATTGTCTGTATGTTAATATTCATATAGTAAGGTATTATATTAAAGACTCTGTGGATAGTAAGATACTATATATAGGACATTAAAACTTGATGTAGCATAGTAAGATACTAGCTAGGACTGTAATGCCTAGGGTGAGTTTGTTAAAATATGCATAGTAAGATACTAGTTAGAACTGTAACGCCTAGGGTCAGTGTGTTAACATTTGGATAGTAAGATACTATTTCAGACATTAATACATAGTATCGGTCTGTACATTATATAAATTGCTGAGCGATTATAGTAGTAAAACTGGGAGAGTTCAAAACGTAATTCCCTCATGTTCCAGTCTCTCTCTTATCGCCTGTGGAGTATACAAAATAGATAGGAATGGTTAAAATACCGCTATGAAACAAAATCAAGAACCTAACCTACGTTAGATACAGAAATTACATACAATGAGACTAAAGCATTCATCAGGGCAACGTACAGTGCAAAATGGAAAAAACGACACCCTGGCCACATAGATGATCATTCTCCGGCTACGCACAGGTAACAACAGTCTGAGATGTCATCTGTACAACAAGTTCAAGATTGGTACAACAGACCTTCGTGCCTGCGGTACAGCCCCCATGAAGGCAGAACATAATTTACAGTCATGTCCACAGTATACCGACAAAAGAAGTAGCATTTGGCAACACTACAGCTAGTGTCCTTCCACGAGAAGCTTTACGGAAGCGTAGAGAGCCTTGAGTCGACTGATGACTTCGTTAGAGTCATTGAAGTTGATGTCTGAAGATGAACGAAAAAGAAGAAGAAGAAATGAACTAGTCGAAGCTTCCCGTTGGATCCACTACTAGGGAATTGCATGTTTACATTGTGATTCGCATTATTCGTTTATAGGTCTAGTAATATTGAGAGCTTAATATCTGAGTAGCAAATATTTCTTTTGTTGCAGATTCTGCACTTTACGCTATACGAAATACAAGACCTCACCACTAATGGAGTCTCCAGCGGAACACCTGGCTGAGACATTTAGATTTTACCCCGTCTTCCTCCACGCTGCCCGAGACTCATCAACCGTTGCCGTGGATGATCAACACGAAAGACAATGGTTGAGTATGAGGATTACCTGACTTGACTTAAAACACAAGGCAACGACTCTAGCTGGCCATCTATCTTCTTGGCACATCCCCCATGACATCAGAACACATTTTGCAGTCCTGCCCATCGTATACCGACAAAAAGTAGCATTTGGCAACAACCAGTGTCCTTCCATGAGTAGCTGTACAGAAGTGCTCGGACCCTCAAGTCAACTTCTGCATTCGTTAGAGTAATTGAATTCGAGGTCTGAAGACGAACAAGGAAGATCTCTTTTCTTGACATTTTTTGTGAAAGCCGAAGCACATCAGTACAAGTACAGTCAACCTCCATCAAGATGACTTCAGCAAAAAGCTTTGCATGATCTTGCAGTAGGAGTTTATGTATCAGTTTACTTGCATGATGGGGTTGCTATCCTCATGCACAACTCTCTTTATTCACGCCTTTCAATACATGCATGGAGTTCAATCAATCAAATCAGAACAAAAAGGCATAGCTTCAAATTAAATAAAGAAAGGTCAAGATTGGACATTTGGAAATATTTCTTTAGTCAGAGAGGGGTGAATGCATGGAATGCATTTCCACAAGAAGTGATGGAAGCAGGGGCAGTTGATGCATTTAAGAATAAATTGGAAGCGCATAGCTTATTGAGCAAGGAAATGTAAATGAAACTGGTTGCGTACAGACTCTGCAGAGTCTTCTAAACCAGTATAAAGATGTTAAGTTAAGTTAAATCAAGATCACTCATCTCTTTTTCTTGAAGCACAGGTCCAGCATTGTATTTGACTTACCATAACCAGATTTTAGGAAAGACTTTTTCTAGTTATTTGCAGTACGGTAGCGATAATTTGTACTTTTTGAGACTGCCACATCCAAGGACAACTCTTAGTCCTCGCGTTCAACATGCAATGAATGTTTTGGCCACTCAGGAGAAATACATACATCGCTCACCTTAAGATTGTTTGCCCTTGACCTACTGTGACAGTATTCTGTGGCGGTTATATTCTACCATTCTCAGTAAGGGACCCCAGATACACTATGGGAGGTCATGTTATTGATAGATTTGAAACAAGCAGCGATAACGATAGAAAAGATATGAATTTGAATTGCATATGTTCAGCTTTTATAGAAGTGTTCATACGTGGTTGCGAAGTTTCGATGGCTCACAAACAAAATATTTCTGTGTTCAGATTCCTGATCTGACAGGGTCGTACACCTATTAAATTTCGTGCTGAATATGGTTTAACCAGGCTGTAAAGTGCAAAACACAGAACAATATACTGCCTCAAAAAAAAGAAATATAGCTTTTTAGTGTTTTCTCCATTATCGCATTCTGTTTTTTTATTATATGGCTTGCTGGCTTAGGGTCGTTCTTCTCAATCTTGCACCACCAAGCCCTGATATGGCTTAAGTAGCAGAATGTTGTCCAGAGAACGGAAGGCAAATGTGCTGATCGGTGTGGACCGCACAGAACACGGCCAGGCACTTGAGCATCCGTGGTCAACCACTGCACCCGAGCTCATATCCAGTCGTCCTGACTTGTCTATCCACTGGTTAAAGTTGGACTCGAGCGAGAGAGTGTGGTCAACAAACTGCGCAACCCTTTCTCACTTAAAGGAAAATCATCGCGCAAGTCATTCTCTTTTCATGTATCCAGTACTTACACAGTCGAGTCCTGTGACGACGGGCGAGCAGAGAGCGTAGGTCCGCTGACAAGCTAAACTACAGTCAAAAAGCTGCGTCAGTTGCGGGACACCTTGCTGAGTAATAAAGCGGATGAGGTACATGGATTTGCTGACAATCATGATCACCGTCTCGCGAAGCAAACTTTCTCTGCTTTCACTAGCGTCTCAATTACCAACAGATATTATCTTAAATATCACTAACCTCTAGCTGATTGCTAGCATAACCGGCACTTCTGAAATTATGCAATGATGTTTATAAATGAAAATAATATTTGCAAGATCAACGTCAACAATAAAGTCACATATATTTTTGTATAACATAACAAGCATTATTACATAGCACAATAAATCGCTCACTTTCATTATTATCATCTGGGAGGACTTTATAAATACCTGATTTTCCTAAGTTATTTCTCATGCGTTGCCTCCGGTTGGATGTCGATTCTGTTGTCTGCCGTCCCAATTCTTCTTTGGACAATTCCCTTTCTATGTAACTTGCTTAATGATCACTAATCTGTAATGCTCTCTCCTAATATTTGTTCTCATTTTGAGTAGAAAACTCCATCCCTTTTTCATTCCATCAGGAATCTCCATATTAGACACTATCTCTGATTGAAACGTCCCTACTTAGGTGCAGGAATGCTGGCTATCACACTGAGCCAGGTTTGCCTCACCAGGCCTTTTTGACAAATCAACAGCTTGGCATGGGCATTTGCATAACTAAGGTGTCTGACAGTCCAGCTTGTCCAAAATGTGTGACATTGTTTTATAATTGGAAGGACCTTCAAATGACTTAATACCCTGATCTGCATTTCTTGATAAAGGTAGGAGTCGAGTCTCTGTTCAGGTGTTCAACTGAGCAAGCATCAAGTGTGTTGCGCAAGCTCCCTAGTGCAAGATCGAGTGTACTAAATTGGAAGTTCTAAAACCATATTACAAGGAAACCTTTCCTTTGCCTTATTAGAGGTTTTAACACTATAGGCACCATGATGGAAGTCTTATCACAAATTTTTATTTATTTCTATTTTTATACAGATTTTTCATTTCCTGTACAAAATACAGAAATAAATATATTGCTTATATCAAATAGCCAGCAATGATGGTGTCTATTGGCCAGATATAAGACTCAATTAAAACGCAAATATTACATTATTGATAGTGTTCAGACTATTCAACATAGCACATTCACTTAAATCTTTTCATTTGAGTTAACTCACCCTAGCCTTTGACTTTCACTAGACTACCAGCAAGATATCAGGTTTGGAATAAGAGTTTTCCTTCTCCTAGATGAAGTACCACCTGCAGCATATAGGCTTCATCTATATAGAACATTCTGGTTTTAGGATTTTAAAAACTCACATCTGATCCTTTCTCCAGCTAGTAGTAGCAGTTCAACCTCAACGAAAGCCTGAAGTTGGTCTCTTTATTAATTTACATGCTATGGGTGTACATGACTTGGGAGTACTTAATGGTTGTCTACATTGTGAAGATACCATCTGTAAATATTAACATTTCACTTTGGCTACTTTATTGTGTAGAAATTTAATAGCAATGTAGAAGTTAATCAGACATCAATCAGCATAGCTGGAGTTGAAAGATGGAAATTAAAATATAAACAGCCTAACAATGCCATGTCCATGACCAAAATATATGAGTAAATATAATTCTGGGAAGGCCAAATAAAACCAGGAGAAGAGCAATAGTGAGGTGAAACATTACCAACCAAAGTTTTATGGATTGAAAAATAAATAAGTGAAAAGCACCAGATGAAGCCATTTTCAATTACAAAATGCTTGATAACTCTTATTTATAATATTCTTCGTTTTTTCGCTTTTTGTCCTGCTTGTGCCTTTCAGCGGCAGGTTATGAAGAGGTTTCTTGGCCGGGCCCTAGTATGTGCTATTGCCTTTCAGCGGCAGGTTATGAAGAGGTTTCTTGGCCGGGCCCTAGTATGTGCTATTGCCTTTCAGCGGCAGGTTATGAAGAGGTTTCTTGGCCGGGCCCTAGTATGTGCTATTGCCTTTCAGCGGCAGGTTATGAAGAGGTTTCTTGGCCGGGCCCTAGTATGTGCTATTGCCTTTCAGCGGCAGGTTATGAAGAGGTTTCTTGGCCGGGCCCTAGTATGTGCTATTGCCTTTCAGCGCCAGGTTATGAAGAGGTTTCTTGGCCGGGCCCTAGTATGTGCTATTGCCTTTCAGCGCCAGGTTATGAAGAGGTTTCTTGGCCGGGCCCTAGTATGTGCTATTGCCTTTCTGCGCCAGGTTATGAAGAGGTTTCTTGGCCGGGCCCTAGTATGTGCTATTGCCTTTCAGCGCCAGGTTATAAGGAGATTTCTTGGCCGGGCCCTAGTATGTACTTCGTACATGGGGAGATTTACTGCTTTGTATACATTGTATCTGTATAGCATTGTTTTCTGAGGGATACTATCTGGTGTTTGACGTTTCACATGGCCGAACCATTTGGTTTGATCTCTTGAGGAGGTAGGTCTAGCACTGATGTTGTACCTACTTGTCTCTTAATATTTTTGTTTCTGATTCTATTCATTCTTGTAAACATAAACACGCGAACATACGACTACTCTAAGGCAGATGTTAAGAGAATGAAAGAGGCAGCGAACCACATAATCTGGAAAGATATTATTGTAGGAACAGATGTTGAACAGGAGTGGGAAAGTTTTAAAACAGTTCTAGAAACGCCAAAAGAGGAATGTGTTCCATGTAGGGAGGTAAACCCCAAGCGTAAAAAGTGGATAACTAGATTTGTAGTGAAATGTAGAAGAGCAAAAAATAAAGCATGGCAAAAATATATAGAGGCAGGTAAATCAAAAGAAACATATGTAAAATATTTGGACAAGCAGAACATATCTCAGAAAGCGAATAAAACAGCAAATATAGACTTTGAAAAAAAACTTGCTCAGAGGATCAAGACTGACAGTAAAAGCTTCTTTTCTTATGTTAGAAATAAACAAAGAACGAAAGACAAAGTAGGCCCTCTCATAGACAGTACAGGGAAAATAATAAGTGAGAATAGGGAGGCTGCTAATCTGCTCAATCAGTACTTTGGCACAGTCTTCACAAAGGAGGACTGCTCCGAGATCCCAGAGCCTATAGATATTTTTCAAAGAGACATGGATACAGCGGGATTAAGATCAATCTGTATTACAGAGGAAATGGTTTTTAAAAAATTGGAGGGGTTGAAAGTGAATAAATGTCCAGGTCAAGATGGTATTCACCCAAAATTGCTGTATGAAATTAGAAACCAACTAGCAAAACCATTGGCTATATTATGTTCTCAATCACTTACAAAAGGGATTGTTCCACGGGATTGGAAAGATGCAGGAGTGATCCCCTTATTCAATAAAGGCAAAAAATCAGATCCGGCAAATTATAGACCGGTGAGTTTAACGAGCATAGTCTGTAAATTGTTAGAGTCAATAATCAAAGAAAACATTGTAATGCATTTAGACAAATTTAATCTAATTAGAAATAGTCAGCATGGGTTTACTAGAGGGAGATCATGCTTAACAAATCTATTAGAATTCATGGAGGAGGTTACTAAAATCATAGATAAAGGGGAGCCAGTGGATGTTATTTATCTAGACTTTGCAAAGGCCTTTGATAGAGTACCTCATCAAAGATTATTTCGAAAGTTAAAATCACATGGAATAGGTGGCGAAGTTGCCAAATGGATTGAAAATTGGTTAACGGGAAGAAGGCAGAGGGTGGGCATAAATAAGGAGTACTCTGAGTGGAGTGAAGTGAAAAGTGGTGTGCCACAGGGCTCGGTTTTGGGACCAATTTTGTTCTTGATATATATAAATGATTTGGACATTGATATGAGATCCATGATTGCAAAATTTGCTGATGACACAAAACTATGCAGTAGTGTCTCATCTAAAGCGGAAGTGGATATATTGATGTCGGATTTAGATAAAATTCGAGAATGGTCTGTAAGCTGGCAAATGGAGTTTAATGTAGATAAATGTACAGTCATCCACATGGGTAGATCCAATATGGAACATAATTACAGAATGGGAGAAAACAATATTAGAAAGATAGATAAGGTAAGGGACCTAGGGGTTATAATAGATCATACAGGAAAGGTGAGTGAGCAAGTTAAGGTAGCAGTGAAAAAGGCAAATGCAATGTTAGGTATGATAAAAAGAAATATTAAACATAGGAGCAAGGAAGTGATCGTCAAACTGTATAAAGCTTTAGTTAGACTTAGATTGGAGTACTGTGTACAGGTGTGGAGTCCTTATCATAGAGGGGACATAAACATCCTAGAAAGAATACAAAAAAGAGCGACAAAGATGATAGTGGGATTCCAGAATTACAGTTATGAGGAACGACTCAGAAAAACCGGCCTACAGTGTCTCGAAGAGAGAAGAATTCGTGGTGACTTAATACAGGTTTATAAGATGATCAGAGGAATCGATAAATTAGACTATAACAAGTTTTTTAAAATACAGCCACCTACAATAACACGAGGGCATAGCTACAAGCTGATTAAAGAGAGGTCCAGGTTAGATATTAGGAAATATTTTTTTAGTCAGAGAGTGGTATCTGCTTGGAATGCATTGCCAGGGGAGGTAGTGGAGGCAGGGACAGTTAATGCATTTAACAATAAACTGGATGCGCATAGATTTTAGAGCAAGGTGATGTAAATGTAACTGGTTGTATACAGACTCTGCAGGGTCTTCTAAACCAGTATAAAGATGTTAAGTTAAGTTGTTACTCCAAGCATTCTGTGCAGGCATTTAATCTCTGTTGTTACGATGTTTCTTTAAGCTTTGTTTGTTAATGTCCAATTCTGGCATTGATAGCACAATGTGGATAGAAATATTGTATTGTATAGCGTAATTTTTGTATCCATTGTCGCGTTCTTAAATTGTAATATTGGGAACATTTGTCCAATGATTTTACTTGCTTTATTACATGTTTTAGATTTTGTTGTCGCCTTTGTCATCTGCTGAGATTGTATACATTACATTTTTCACTTGTTGGTTGTGTATGAATATTGTTGTTTCTATTACTTTTCTTGCAATTGTCATAACTTTGGTTTTCTCTATGTTGATTTGATAAGGTAATCCATACAAACCTCATTAAGATTGTTATGTTCCTGTAGTTGTTTTTCTGAGGTTGATATTAGTGCTTTTATAATATTCATGGATCCATAAATCTATTACCGATCAAGAAAAAAATGTATCAATTAATCTTTGAAACAACTAATGTCTCCTGTCAATCAATCAAAACCTTTTTAGCTCCCTTTGGAGCATAGACACAACCAATGTTGACCATCCTGTATCTATTGAAGATTCTGTGGCTTACAGTTTTTACAGGATGGGAAAGGGAAAGACATCTCTGTGTCCTACCCTCTTTATTCACCTTTTACTAAATGCCTGACAGGTTATAGTGTTGCTATTCTTTTGCTACTCTTTCTCCTATGTAGTAAGGAATAGCTACCATTGAAACATAACAAATGATAACAACAACTAAGACACATGTGACAAATATGAAATTAAGCATCAACAAAAAAGAAGCCATGGAATTAATCAATATAGAACATTTATGAGCTACTATTTGGAACAATGATTGCTGCAATATAGAACATTGAAACTGAGATATAAGTATGAAGCACATTTTGTTAATTGTACATAGTTTTTATATCATCTTACCATTTTGATGGAAGTATTTGGATAAGACGTCCATGCGCAAAGTATGAAAGATGGAGCCCAACCAAATATTTAAGCACAAGAACATATGATGTTGCCTGTGAAGTGTACCGAGATAACATCATAATGACTTTTTGTTTTATTTTGTTTATTTAAAAAAAATTTTTTTTTTTTGATGGATCATATTAATGTAGATCACTTTGATGATACACAGGAAGTCCCTAAAGAATGTGTAATCTGCAAGAGTGATGAGTAAAAAATTGTACCTTAATTTATTCATTGTTATTTTACAATCATATATTAGTTTACCAGAGCATGATAAATATTGAAAGAAAAAAATGTGTAATTGTACATGTATTTATAATGAAATACTTCTGACTATTTTCATGCAGCTGGAAACATGAACTGTATGTCACTCCAAGCAGACTTGTTCTCTTAACTGGGGTTTCCCTGATAGGTACTTGTGCTTTTATAGCTGTTATTGTTGGGCTCTTACAATGGAGAGAAAGGGGGAGTAAACGATTTGCTCTGTAGAGTGTTGCTACAAGCATTTTCAATTAAATACACTTTTAATTTCCTTCATCAATCAAAATCTCTGAGCCTAAGCTTTATATCGAAAAACTACCCAAGCATGGACTGGACCCATGCATACACCGACGGTTCTGTAACAAACACTACACAGAACGGAGGGGCAGGAGCATTCCTGAACCTACCAAATGGCAGAAAAATAACACTGTCATTCGCTACTGGTAAGTACACAAGCAATTTCAGAGCAGAGGCAGAGGCACTGAGGGCGGCAGTGGAAGAAATGGTGACACACAGTGAAAATGAGAGCCATATAGTCCTGCTTACAGATGCTCTCGCCGTAGTCACAGCGCTAAAAAGCCAGAAAAATACTGAGCTTAATGACTTAAGAGCAGCACTCTGCAAACTGTACCAGCAGTCCGCACCAAAAAAGGTAGTGGTACAGTGGGTCCCATCACACTGCAACATCCAAGGCAACGAGGAGGCAGACAGACTGGCAAAAGAAGGTGCAAGACTACCACAAACAGATACCAGTATGACGTACGAAGAGTCAAAACGGCTTATCAAAGCCAGATACATGACCAAATGGGAAACCGAACATACTGGTTACACCAAAAACGATGCCTATTACCAGTTGAACAGAAGAGAGCAGGTCGTTGTCTTCAGACTTCGCACTGGCCACAATAGACTGAGGTACCACCTATTCAACAAATTGAAGATAGGTGGTACCGTCGAATGCCCGTGCGGTACCGGTAAAATGATCGCTGAACATCTGCTGCAGAACTGCCCGACATACGATTATCAGAGAGAGCAGATGTGGCCATCACCAGTGGAACTGCAAGACAAGCTCTATGGCAGTGTCGACAGCCTCAGGATGACCGCCGCTTTTTTCGAAAAAATAATGGTTACTGTCTGACTGTGTACGCAGAAGAAGAAGAAGAAAACATAGGTCCTCAACAAATATTCGCAATGCCTTGTGCTAACTGTTCAAGCTAAGGACTTTTAAGTTTGCCACAAGCTCCCTTTTAAATGTGCACCTATGTCTGCCCTTACATTTTTTGCCCTGTGGATTTTAGTACAACGAATGCCTGAAAATACTATCAATAGGTATTTGTAAAATGGGCCAGACCAAACACCAGTGCCTTCTTATCTCTTCAAGTGCCACTGAAGGGTGTTTGGTTCTCCACAATAGGTCTTATTATACCACATAAAATCTTCTATTTGGCATAGAAGAATTTGGCTTGAATTTTTCTTGTAGAGCCTTCATTGTAACCCAAGTTACAGAGCCTTACAAGAGGATGGATTTCACATTGGAGTAAAATATTTGTATATATTATTTGTCACACAATTGACTTAATTTTTCTATGTATCCACATTTAAAATGGCTAATTTTTCTGTGTAAATGGTAAACAAGCAAGGGGGCAGTGCACATCCTTGTCTTACATCTTGTTTTACATCTATATATGGTGAGTGAATCCTGCAAGATCTTACAGTGACAGTTTGCTCCCAGTATAGGTTACTGAGTGTACTAGTGTCTTTTCCACCCATAACTATTTTTTCAAGACATGTAAATAGTTTTCTATGCTTTCTGAAACCTTTTTGTAGTCCATAAAGCAAATACAAATGCTTTTCTGTACTTCTATATTTTTCTCTGCTATGGTTTTTGTAAAAAATATTGCTTATCTTGCTCGTCTGTTCTATTAATCCTAATTTTTTTCAAGGAACTTCACAATCTACTCGCTTAATTCTCTACTGTACAATTTTAAACTTAATTTAGCCATCGAGCTCATTTAAGTGATTATTCTAAAATTTGAACATCTAGTTGTACAAGGCTTCATTGCCAGTGGTATAAAGACTGATAGTAAATATTCTGTTTTGTTGGTGTCGTACATCAGTTGATTGATACCATTATCAATACCATTATCATTTCTACATTTATTACGTGTAATTTTTTGTTTTTCTTGTTTGCCGTTCCTAAGCATGTTGATATGTTTTTGTTGTTTGTGTTTGTTTTGTTTTGAATGCCCACAATGAGTAGGTTTACTCTTTTGTGGCACCCTGAAAGCGATGTTAAGTGGCGGGTTGCAGTAGCTTTCCTCACATTCCGAATGTGCTGATGAAGGTGGACCGAGGTCCACCAGGTGGTTGTGCAATGCTTGGCTTCATCTGCGTGTTGCTCACTACTACAGGGATCACGTCGATCCCTCATGTCGTTAGCCAGGCCACCATTAAAACAGCCCATTTCGAGAGAGGGCTGCGATGAAGCCGAGATGAGGGTCTTGGCCAGTATATTTTGCCTGATCCTGACTAACATGTCTGATCAGTATGTTGTGCCTGACCAGACGAGAGTCTTCCACCCCCTGATATATTAAAATTGTTTATCTTTTTCATTTCAGATGGAAGATAAAAAAGAAAAACTTCAAGAAGCACGTTTCCATGTTGATGCCATGTAAAGCAATGACATTTTCATGAGAACTGATAAGTGTCATTATTATGTGACTCATCATCATATAGCATGTCCTATGCAGACCTTCTCTCCCATCATGATGAAATTTATGAACCATTTATCTCCTCTATGTGCAACTCTTGATGAATGTCTGCATTATTTTTTTCACAGGTTCTCAAAAGTTTCACTTTTGTTGGTTTACTGGTATTCTGTCATAGTTTCCTCAGGTTATTTAGCCCGTGCTTTACCATTGTCAATCTCCTTCTGATTTCTTTTGAAAAGTATGTCAGTAGGTATTTTATATACCATGAGCACTCTGAAAGTAATGCCTCCTATTTTATTATGATGTCCCACAACGTCAGAAGTGGATTAAAGTTTAAACCTTCTTGCCAATCATGGAAGTGCGTTATAAATAGAGGTGCGTTACTGAATTCCTCCATGTGGGAAAGGTTGCACCGATTGACCTTCACCAATGCTTAATGAAAATTTATGGGGACCAAACAGTGGATGTTAGAACAGTGAGGCGGTGGGTTGTGCATTTCAGCGATGGCAAAAGCAACATGTAGGATAAGCCACGCTCCAGGCGGATACACAATGAAGACCGTCTCTGCACAAATCTGAGGATTACGGCCAGGGAACTTTCTACAGAGCTGGATGTTGGTTTCAATTCTTTGGAAATTATGGTGGTAACGTTGGAAATCACAAAGTTTGCGCCAGGTTGGTTTTACGGATGCTCACAGATAAACAGAAAGAACATCGCATTTAAGTTTGTCATGACCTCTTGAACCATTATGAGAATGAAGGTGACAGTTTCCTGGATCGCATTATCACTGGTGATTAGACGTTGTTCCACCACTATGATTATGAGTCAAAACGGCAGTCCATGAAGTGGTGACATCAAGGAAAAAGTTCAAGATGCAGCCCTCAATGAGTAAAGTGATGTGCACTGCCTTTTGGGATAGGAAAGAGGTAATCCTTCGTGATTTACTGGAACCTGGACAAACTGTCAACTCTGACAGTTACATTACGACGCTGACTAAGCTGAAGACTTGAATTTCCGGGGTCAGGCCAGAGAAAAAGACAACATGTCTTTTGCACCATGATAACGCCAGGCCCCATCCCAGTTTGAAGAAGTTGAGCACATTTTCAGTCTTGGCTGGACTGTTCTACCACACCCACATTATAGTCCAGATTTGGCACGTTCTGACTTCCATCTGTTCGGGCCAATGAAAGATGGACTGTCTTGGCAATATTTTCCTAGCAATGACGCCATCATAGCAGCTTTGAAACAGTGGGTCACCTCCGATGTTGCAGATTTTTATGAGCACGGCATGTATGCTCTTGTTCATCATTGAAGAAAATGTATAGCCACGGGTAGTGGCTTTGTTAAAAAATAGCTTTTTGAAAGCAAGACATTGCTTTTTCCAATGGTGTTATTGTACTCTTTTTATCTGTTATGGTTTTCATGGAATAAAATAGAAGGCATTACTTTAAGAGCGCTCCTCGTGTCAAAAGCAACTTGTCTTTCTTTCTTGACTGCAATTAAAAACTATCATCATGCTTGTTGGATTAAATACAAAGCAATTTTTTTTTAAATTAGCAGATTTTAACTTATTGATGATAAGGACATGTGGCTGGCTGAATGTTTTGAACTTTGGTTTTCTGACCACGAGGACATGCTTTAATTTCAAAACCTTTGCAGGGCATAGGTTTTTGCTGTTGGTGGAAAAATAAAAACCTACTCTGTACCATGAGTCATGACTGCACGGGAAAGCAGCCTTTATTCATGCAAAATATCCATTGAAAGTACAGAAATGGCTTTTGTATAACGTGAAGCTGCATTGTTTATCCTTTGAATTCTTGAAAAAATTTTCTGAGCCTAATCTGTTAATATTTTATTAAATTTTAAGCACTTAGAAAAGTTTCTATATGTGATTGCCAAACTGTTATGCATTCTTACAGAACCATGATAGCGTATGTCTCGATCAACCTGAGCTTGCAGAAATTCCTCTCTCCAAATCTAACAAAGCAATAAACAAAAGTGGAAAATTATATAGGATTTAATAATTAAAAGACGGTTTTAAACTGTAGCCTGTGGTTAACACAAATATTAAGTCAACTTTTCTCTATCAGTCTATGGCTTGGATATTTAGTGACATGAAATTACAATGTTGTAATGTTTACAATGTAAACCTTCTATGGCCGGTGTCTGTGTCAAATCATGTTAGATGTAATAAAAATACAATGAAAGATAGATCTGTAGAAGAGAGGAAAAAACACTGCAGTTGGAGGTTAAAAAGATAAACAGTTAAGATGGACAGACCAAACAAAGACCTGTCGCTCTCGAATATGGAAATAAAGGACTCCAGCTGCCTAGTAGTTGGAGACTTCAACAGCTACTCGGAGAGATGGGGATATTCGGACACAGACAACAGAGTTGATGAAGTGGAAGACTGGAAGATAGACACAAATCTCTATCTTATCAATAGGCCGGAGGATAGCCCTAGCTTCTATTCTAGAACATGGCATACCACCTCTACTCCAGACTTGGCCTTTTCCACGGTGGATATTCACCACAAAATAGACCGCCAGGTGCTAAACCAATTGGCAGGTAGCGACCACAGGCCAATTATGCTAGAAGTTGATATGGAAGTACGCCCACAGGAAATAAAACCGCTCCCACGTTGGAATTATAAACGAGCCGACTGGGACAGATTTGCAATCCTGACAGATGGGCTGTGTGAAACCATCAACACACGGAATAACAATATGAAACCCATGGTGGAAAGCCTAAGCAAAGCAATAATGAAAGCAGCCACTGAAACCATCTCAAGAGGGGCAAGGAAAAACTACAAGCCTTATTGGAATGAAGAATTGCAAAAAGCGGAAGACGAAGTCTCAAATGCTAGGAACATGGCAGAGAGAGAACAATCTATGGAGGCAAATATCGCCATCACGGCGAAATTCAAATACACTCTAAACCAAATAACAAGAGAAAGTTGGAAAAACAAAACAGAACGCCTCAATTTAGACAAAGACGGGAACAAACTATGGAAGTTAGTCAGAGCCATGAATGATGAAACTCCATCAAACAAACACATTACCATCAAACAGGGCGACAACATGCTCACTGGAAAAAAAACAGCAAACGCTTTTATACACCATTATGCCAGAGCAAACCACATTGATGTCCCTACAAATAGGCACACAGACATTAATGAAGAACAAAAGAGGTACGACAACATGAGTGGGAAAGTTTTAAAACAGTTCTAGAAACGCTAAAAGAGGAATGTGTTCCATGTAGGGAGGTAAACCCCAAGCGTAAAAAGTGGATAACTAGATTTGTAGTGAAATGTAGAAGAGCAAAAAATAAAGCATGGCAAAAATATATAGAGGCAGGTAAATCAAAAGAAGCATATGTAAAATATTTGGACAAGCAGAACATATCTCAGAAAGCGAATAAAACAGCAAAAATAGACTTTGAAAAAAAACTTGCTCAGAGGATCAAGACTGACAGTAAAAGCTTCTTTTCTTATGTTAGAAATAAACAAAGAACGAAAGACAAAGTAGGCCCTCTCATAGACAGTACAGGGAAAATAATAAGTGAGAATAGGGAGGCTGCTAATCTGCTTAATCAGTACTTTGGCACAGTCTTCACAAAGGAGGACTGCTCCGAGATCCCAGAGCCTATAGATATTTTTCAAAGAGACATGGATACAGCGGGATTAAGATCAATCTGTATTACAGAGGAAATGGTTTTTAAAAAATTGGAGGGGTTGAAAGTGAATAAATGTCCAGGGCAAGATGGTATTCACCCAAAATTGCTGTATGAAATTAGAAACCAACTAGCAAAACCATTGGCTATATTATGTTCTCAATCACTTACAAAAGGGATTGTTCCACGGGATTGGAAAGATGCAGGAGTGATCCCCTTATTCAAAAAAGGCAAAAAATCAGATCCGGCAAATTATAGACCGGTGAGTTTAACGAGCATAGTCTGTAAATTGTTAGAGTCAATAATCAAAGAAAACATTGTAATGCATTTAGACAAATTTAATCTAATTAGAAATAGTCAGCATGGGTTTACTAGAGGGAGATCATGCTTAACAAATCTATTAGAATTCATGGAGGAGGTTACTAAAATCATAGATAAAGGGGAGCCAGTGGATGTTATTTATCTAGACTTTGCAAAGGCCTTTGATAGAGTACCTCATCAAAGATTATTTCGAAAGTTAAAATCACATGGAATAGGTGGGGAAGTTGCCAAATGGATTGAAAATTGGTTAACAGGAAGAAGGCAGAGGGTGGGCATAAATAAGGAGTACTCTGAGTGGAGTGAAGTGAAAAGTGGTGTGCCACAGGGCTCGGTTTTGGGACCAATTTTGTTCTTGATATTTATAAATGATTTGGACATTGATATGAGATCCATGATTGCAAAATTTGCTGATGACACAAAACTATGCAGTAGTGTCTCATCTAAAGCGGAAGTGGATATATTGATGTCGGATTTAGATAAAATTCGAGAATGGTCTGTAAGCTGGCAAATGGAGTTTAATGTAGATAAATGTACAGTCATCCACATGGGTAGATCCAATATGGAACATAAATACAGAATGGGAGAAAACAATATTAGAAAGATAGATAAGGAAAGGGACCTAGGGGTTATAATAGATCATACAGGAAAGGTGAGTGAGCAAGTTAAGGTAGCAGTGAAAAAGGCAAATGCAATGTTAGGTATGATAAAAAGAAATATTAAACATAGGAGCAAGGAAGTGATCGTCAAACTGTATAAAGCTTTAGTTAGACCTAGATTGGAGTACTGTGTACAGGTGTGGAGTCCTTATCATAGAGGGGACATAAACATGCTAGAAAGAATACAAAAAAGAGCGACAAAGATGATAGTTGGATTCCAGAATTACAGTTATGAGGAACGACTCAGAAAAACGGACCTACAGTGTCTCGAAGAGAGAAGAATTCGTGGTGACTTAATACAGGTTTATAAGATGATCAGAGGAATCGATAAATTAGACTATAACAAGTTTTTTAAAATACAGCCACCTACAATAACACGAGGGCATAGCTACAAGCTGATTAAAGAGAGGTCCAGGTTAGATATTAGGAAATATTTTTTTAGTCAGAGAGTGGTGTCTGCTTGGAATGCATTGCCAGGGGAGGTGGTGGAGGCAGGGACAGTTAATGCGTTTAAGAATAAACTGGATGCGCATAGATTTTAGAGCAAGGTGATGTAAATGTAACTGGTTGTATACAGACTCTGCAGGGTCTTCTAAACCAGTATAAAGACGTTAAGTTAAGTTAAGTTAACATCAATATGGCACCAGAGGAGCACATGATGGCAAAACTAACAATGAATGAAATGGAAGAGGCCATGAAAACTTTAAAGAAAAAGAAATCGCTCGGAAAAGATGGGGTAACAAACAAAATGCTGATGGGGTTGGGCCAAACAGCAAAGAGAAAGTTACTATCAGTCCTGAACCAAAGCTGGAAAAGGGGAATTGTACCGCAGGCATGGAAAGATGCTGTACTTATACCAGTACCAAAGAAAGAAAAAGATAAAACAGATCCAAATGGATACAGGCCTATCAGCCTACTGAGCTGTGTAGGAAAACTGATGGAGCGTATGATAAACACCAGACTGATGTGGCCTCTGGAAGAAAAACACATATCAACTCCACAGCAGGCAGGCTTTAGACAGCACAGATCCACTGAGGATCAGATCACCCTCATAGCCCAGGAAATAGAGGATGCTTACCAGGAATAAAAACACACAGTAGCGGTTTGGGTGGATCTAGAAAAGGCATTTGACAAGGTCTGGAAAGAGGGACTTAAAGTCAAGCTACAAAGAAGTGAAGTTTGTGGGAAAATGTACAGATAGATCAGCCACTACCTCAAAAACAGAACAGCCAGAGTTCAAGTACAACGGCAGATGAGCAAAAAAGTGACACTTGAGCAGGGAGTACCCCAAGGAGTACTGTCACCCACACTCTTCCTGGTGTATATAAATAACATAACAGAGAATATTCCAAGAAGAGTCCACAGCTCCATGTTTGCAGACGATCTGGCTATGTGGACCTCTGAAAATAATCTCACCATAGCAAGTAATCGGATGCAGCAGGCCCTAACATCGCTGGAGGAGTGGGCGAACTTATGGCTGGTCAAAATAAATGAGGAAAAAACATGTACGATATTCTATATTTGGCTATTTCTGCAAAGTTTCTCCGCTTTAGTTTCACTCTTCCAAATCTATTTAGTCTCTGATGCATTGGATGGTCTGTCAGTCTTCTGAGATTCTCTGCTTGCTGCTGCGCTCTGCAGTCTCTTCTGACGGTCATGGATTGCAGATTTGTAATCTTTTCAAGTTCTGCCCAGGATTCTGATACCGTCATATATACAAATTTATCTATGCTACAATGTAAGATGGGGGCTTCTCTATTAAAGTGAGAGGTAGGGGCTGAGACAAATAATGCATACTTAACTTAACTACGTCCAGTATCAGAATGGAGATCTGAAAGGCACAGTCTCCTTGCTGAACCTCACTGGACTAGAAGCATAGCATCAGTTGATCAAAGAAGAACTGACCTCGCTGACAAAGTCAATTAACTTTACGCAGATAGCTGGTCTCTTGGAAACTAAGAAATAACAATTGTAAAAACAGAGTGAAATGAGAGATGCAATGTTTTCTAAACAATAGTAAATAACCAGAGATGCAGACAACAATCCCATTTAAACTGTATTGTACTGAACATAAAGGAAACAACATGATACAGCTCTACCAGAGTGCACTTTACCTTTTAAATCTATAAGTATTCCATGAACCTTGTCCATAAGTTTTTGGGCAATAGTTTTGCTCACCTTGGCCCATTAGGTGTTTGCAATCGAAATATCTCTTTTGTAATAGACAAAGAAAAAAAATAATGTTGGGTTTTTTTTGTGTGGGTTTTTTTGTTTGTTTAAAATAGTTTGCTTTTTAATGATGAGAAAGTTAATTAAACTTACCTATTCAGATAAATCAAAATAAGCTATTCACTGGCGAATTCAAACCGGCATGTCATTCACGATAAAGATGACAATGCACTGCCAGAAAGCAAGGACATTCTGGAGAGATGGAAAGATTACTGCAGAAAAATATATGAAAACACCGGAGGGAACTCCATCACAATGTCTACGCCACCTGATCCAGAGCCGGAACCTATTATAGAAGAGGTATGTTCCGTAAAACCAAGGTTTGAAGAAAGGGAAATCATGTGGATGTTATTGTATACCAAGGGAAGTCAGTCTCAGCATCTATCACGCACTATGTAGGAAGATCTGGCACAGTGCAATATGGCCAAGATCATGGACACGATCAGTGTATGTAATTCTTCCCAATAAAGACGATTTGAAGCAATTTACCAATTATAGAACCATCGCTTTATAAGTCATGCCAGCAAAATTCTTATACTGATCATCATGAAGAGGCTAGAAAATAAGATCAATGAGCAGATCCATTAAGCACAGGTAGGGGCACGAGGGATCACATCTTCAACATAAGAAATATTATTTTAAAATGCAAGAGTGTATAACGTGATTTCGCTACATAGCTGGCTGTGAATTTGAAGATAGGTCGGATTTCACTGTTACCCGTACAATAATGTGACACCGCAATAAAAATGGCGGAGACAACCGAGTACAGGAGACTCATTAGCTCTGCAGTCAACTCTTGAGGAAAATTGATGACAAACCACACATAAGAGTCATCGCGGGAGCTATGGAGAACGTGCTCTGACATCAATGTGTCCAAAAATGGCACAAAGGAAGGTGGATGCAGAAGGAGAGGAAGGGGCGACAAGAGAAGAGTGAAAGAAAAGAGCCAGAAAGAGAAAATGTTGAAGAAAGTTAGATAGACTTGGGTTTAAAAATGTACGTACAGGCTACTGGAATTGCCGCAGCGCCACCCAATGCGAAGTCATTCTCCAAAAATTGGTATACGATTTCGACATTTTCATGATCCAGCACACCTGCTTGAAGGAGAATGTTGCTATTAAGTGTCCAGAATACAGGGGCCACAGTAATCCATGCGGGCCCGGCAAGCGGGGACTGGCGTATGTGAAGCAAGAACTTTCCCATACAAGGATATATACTAGCACCTGTACAATTGAAGATGTCGAACTTCAAGGGTTTGTAGTGACAATCAACCACTAAGAATAGAGAATCTACAACGTATACGCTCATGTAGATCACCTCTTCGAGGACGTAAAGTGGGAGTTTCTGTCGGACTTGTCAGAGTCGCAGAGCAAAAAGTGCCTCATTGCAGGTGCCTTTAATGCTAGGTCAAAGGAGTGGGGAAATGCTACTGAAAATAGGCAAGGGGTCTCCCTGAGCCAGGCATTAGTCTACACAAACCTCACTGTCATGAATGACGGATGTCCAACTAGACTAGCATCTCGAACGGGAGATACGGACGGGGTTATCAACCTGGCACTTATTTCCAGTGATGTTGCTCTATCAACACGATGTGATATATTAGGGGCACAAGAGAGCGGCCACCTGCCATGTGTCGTACTTATAACCAGAGGAAAACTCAGGACACCGGAAAGCCAAACAGGTATTCAGATACAGGTACGAACAGGATAATGTAGTGAACAAGCTGCGCCAGATGATCGGACGGAAATAGTCTATGTACCAGCAAAAACAATGCCCCAGGTCCTGATGGAGTACAGTATTGACACACCAAGCAGTTAGAGGAGACAGAGATAAGAAATATGGTGAAGGAGTTCAACCACACTATAGAGAAGTCATCTGTGCCTGCTATAGAAAGATTGTTCTCCGTAAGATCATATGATTGTCAGATGATGGACATGTTTCATTGTCTGTTAATGTGATGACCTGTTATAGAATGATTGTTCTCCGTAAGATCGTATGATTGTCAGATGATGGACATGTTTCATTGCCTGTTAATGTGATGACCTGTTAAAGAAAGATTGTTCTCCGTAAGATCATATGATTGTCAGATGATGGACATGTTTCATTGTTTGTTATTGTGATGACCTGTTATAGAATGATTGTTCTCCGTAAGATCGTATGATTGTCAGATGATGGACATGTTTCATTGTTTGTTATTGTGATGACCTGTTATAGAATGATTGTTCTCCGTAAGATCGTATGATTGTCAGATGATGGACATGTTTCATTGCCTGTTAATGTGATGACCTGTTAAAGAAAGATTGTTCTCCGTAAGATCATATGATTGTCAGATGATGGACATGTTTCATTGTCTGTTATTGTGATGACCTGTTATAAAATTCTTGTTAAAAACTTGTTATAGAAAATTTGTGATTGACACGATGGGTTTCCGCACCTGTGTCACTTGTCGTCTGGCAGCTAAACACTTGTTGCAGACAGGCCTTACATTTACTGGTGACAAGAGAGCGAAATGACAGTACCCTGCATGAGAAACTGTACAACAGTGCCAGAAGCCTTGAGCTGACTGCTGTTTTTGTTAGAGTCTTTGGTGCAGATGTCTGATGTTTAACTAAGAAGACGAAGTAAGCTAATTATCCTGATTGTATGTTTATCAGGTGATGTACTCCTGTCATCCTTTACTTGTTTATACATTGACATACATTGTAGAGGTCATTACCTGGTAAAATTATCTGATGATTCACCTTTTCACATCAATTGGAGCATGGGGTCAACCTTATGTCATCTACCTATTACTTTGTCTCCATTATAGCTTAACTTAACGTCTTTATACTGGTTTAGAAGACTCTGCAGAATCTGTATACAACCAGTTTCATTTACATCGCCTTGCTCTAAAAGCTATGCACATTCAATCTGTTCTTAAATGCATTATCTGTCCCTGCCTCCACTATTTCCTGGGGAAAAGCATTCCAAGCATTCACCACTCTCTGACTAAAAAAATATTTTCTAATATCTAATCTGGATCTTTCTGTAGTTCATTTGCATCTATGCCCTCTTGTTCTTGTAGGGGGTTGTATTTTGAAAAAAACTTGTTATAATCTAATTTATCCTTACCGTTGATTATCTTATAAACCTGTAATAAGTCACCTCTAATTCTTCTCTTTTCTAGACACCTACTGCTGTTCCTATTCTCCGTGGAAATGGAAAAAAGGCTCATAGAACCAATATCATTGCACCACAATTGCTCAGTCCTTTTCATTGCGGAAATTGCAGATGACAAAGCACGAACTCCAGTTTTCTATTGACTTTGTCAGGTATCCATTCACGGCTGGGTTGACTAGGGGAAGCGGTCATGCCATGAAAAAACCTACAACATTCCCAGTCTGAGCACGACAAGATTTAAACCTGGTGCTTTGGGATTGAAAGTAAAGCTCACAACCTGTAGGGACTAGGTTTATGTAGTTTAGAGAAGTAGTTTTGAATGTCCACTCTACCTCATTCATTAATTTTTTTTTTATTCAGGTTCCAATAGAAACACAGAATCACCGCTTTTGTTGACCTTCTGAAATAAAAACTTGAAAAATTATTATGTGCTTGGTTTTCATGATCCCAATGTTCCAGGTTTTTTTTTTGCGTTCACATTATTTTTTTATTCTCCAAGGCAGTATGCGTTACACTGTGGTTTTTATTTTGTGCCTGTCGGCCCAGTGCATCCGACTTCAGCTTGCATTTTATGTAAGGCTCTGCTTCCTCCTGCATTTTCTAAGGGTTTGCTTCCCCAGGGTAACGGCCAGTGCTGTGATGGGGATCGAACCCAACACCTTCTGGTTGTGAGCCGTGTCACTTAACCACTAGCCCACGCCGATTCCCACTTGTGTCCAGTTTGGCAGACCCAGTTTTTGTCTCGGGCGAATACTCATCCACGTACGGAAAGTAATGGCAACCCACTGTACTGCACACCTGCCAAGAAACTTGTAACAGCCAAATAGGTTGGAGGTTGTAAGAAGTGACGTTCTGTAAAGGACATGCTACTTACTTTTTACTATGTAATAGGGGTGTCAAAGTCAACGACATTAAAGTTAATGCCATAAAATTTGCAGATAATCAAGCATAATGGGAGAAACAGTTGCAAAGATTGCTTGAGGAAATTAACAGTACAGACGGAGTTTGGTTTGAACATTTGCACATTTAAGACAAAGAGTATGGTAATAATCAGGAAACAAAGGCACATGAATATAATCATCAATAGAGAAATAGCTGAACAAGTACAGAAGTTTACATATTTAGGGCAAACCATACAGAAATTGCCCACAATGAGACGAAAATTAAGACAAGGATTGCATTGGCACAAAAAGACTTCAGAGAAAAACAAAAATTGCAAACCTAATAAAATATCAGGATAGAACTGAAGAAGAAAAGAGTATTCACTACTCATAAATGATCAGTTGTGCTGTTTGAAATGTGGAACTACCATAGAATGGAACGAGTGAGTAGGACAGAAAGAAGAACCAATGGTAGGTGCACAAAAATTAATATTTAAAATGATTCAAAAATGACGATTGAGTTGTGAGTTGGCTGGGACACAATATGTGACATGAAAGTCTTCTACAGAAGATGTTAGAGGACCAGAGGAAAGGTACATCGAAGACTTACCTTTAAATTTCAGAGACATTCAAGTACAAATCTATGCTGAAATGAAGAAAGTTGCAGAGGATAGGGTCAAATGGAGAGACATGCTCAGACAACCTTACTACCAGTCTTAGAACTGATCAAACAGAGGATAGGGTCAAATGGAGAGACATGCTCAGACAACCTTACTACCAGTCTTAGAACTGATCAAACAGAGGATAGGGTCAAATGGAGAGACATGCTCAGACAACCTTACTACCAGTCTTAGGACTGATCAACCAAAGGTTAGGGTCAAATGGAGAGACATGCTCAGACAACCTTACTACCAGTCTTAGGACTGATCAACCAAAGGTTAGGGTCAAATGGAGAGACATGCTCAGACAACCTTACTACCAGTCTTAAGACTGATCAACCAGAGGTTAGGGTCAAATGGAGAGACATGCTCAGACAACCTTACTACCAGTCTTAAGACTGATCAACCAGAGGTTAGGGTCAAATGGAGAGACATGCTCAGACAACCTTGATAGTTGTCCATCACAAGTGATGAAGACCACTCTCTTTGTTCAGCCGTGTGGACAGTCGTATCTCTTGCTGTGTCCGCTGAAATGGGTGACTTGCGCGGAGATTTGGATTAAAGTGAGGAAGAAACTGCGCCTTTTGTCAACCTCACTCACAGAGCCTAAGCTACCTTTTGCCAGTGGCAAGACATTTATCGAGACGACTGGAGATAGCATAGGATGCAGATTTTGCCTCAGGGTTACCACCGAAGCCTTTCCGTAAACATGTAACCCGCAGGGTAGAAAGGTGGGAAGGCATCTAACGCAGTTTGTCGTGCCTTTTCGATAACCACAAGAGGTCGTATGGACAACACTCAGCGTGTGAGTGAGTCTGGCATCTCTCCCTAGCTGTATTCAGTTCATCATAGTAGCATCTAAAATTCCCACACGCCATTTTCGTGAAGGTGAACCGGCAGAACTAACCCGTGAGATACGACACAGGTATAAGCGTAGCGCCATTCAGCCGGCGTCCAGACCAGGATATACGGACGGAAGAAATCACAAAAAAAGAACGAAATAACAAGTCCAGACGGAAAACAACTCCACGTATCCGTGAACACAAGTGTAAGTCGTCGACTAGTGTGAATTCCAGGCAAATCCGTGGTCTGGCGGCATCCATAATGATCCAAAACAGTAGAGAAATGTAGACTCGCAGCCAGTTACGGCGCCATCTTTGCCAGAGTATCTTGGGGTCAAATGGAGAGACATGCTCAGACAACCTTACTACCAGTCTTAGGACTGATCAACCAGAGGTTAGGGTCAAATGGAGAGACATGCTCAGACAACCTTACTACCAGTCTTAGGACTGATCAACCAGAGGTTAGGGTCAAATGGAGAGACATGCTCAGACAACCTTACTACCAGTCTTAGGACTGATCAACCAGAGGTTAGGGTCAAATGGAGAGACATGCTCAGACAACCTTTCTACCAGTCTTAGGACTGATCAACCAGAGGTTAGGGTCAAATGGAGAGACATGCTCAGACAACCTTACTACCAGTCTTAGGACTGATCAACCAGAGGTAAGGGTCAAATGGAGAGACATGCTCAGACAACCTTACTACCAGTCTTAGGACTGATAAACCAGATGGACAAAAGAATAACACAAAGTCCTCCTGCCTTTTTTTTAAACCTACAATGTTTAAATGTAATTTGCAGACCACTTCAATAAATACAATGTTAGCAATGTTTGAAAGTCTTATGCCAAACAAAAACCAAATTAATTATTATGAATAACAAAATTATAGAATTATATAACAGTACAGCTTTTATTACAGATGACTAGAATAAGCTTAAAAGTCCATTTAGATAACATTCCAGAAATATTTGATAGTGGGAAGTGGAGAGACAAACAAAAATTTGGATAGCATTAATACTAATAATTCTTGCCGATGTATGTTGGTACATCAGTCATAGTACCATTTCATTAGTTCATTGCCTCCGTGACGTCTAAAAATAGCTGCAAGTGAAGGCCCATCTATGCAGCATTACAAAATGGGTTTTGATATGAAAAGCTTTCGGTTTCACAAATTCAGGTAAAAGATAATTTTTTCACATCACTGAAGCAATGAACCAATGAATTATAGTATTGCATATTTTCAAAATATATTAAATACTAGCTGTATTTAAATGGCATCACCTAGGATAGTTATGTAAGTCAACGAACCCATCTTTTCTCACTCTCAAACTCATCCCCATCAAACGCTTCTCCATCAACCCACTTATCCCTTCTGCCTCTAAACCTGCCTTCATCCATTACTTCCCTTAGCCCGCCTACTCCCTGCCAATCTCCTCATTCCTTGATTCAGTCGCTAGACTGGTTGTATAAAGAATAAACAATTTATTGGGTCAGTATTTGCGATTAAAGAATATTATTTATCCAACCTTATAATCACATGCCCATAAGTTATGAAGGGAACATCACAGTGAAATAAGTTGTGTTGATCTATAAATCAGCTATAGAATATTCAGTGACAATTTCAGCAAGTTATGGGGTCTTCATACAAATATATGTACAAATATACAAGCTGTCAGAAATAAAGCACTTTCACAAAAAATGTCAAATATATAAAATATTTTCAAAATAAATTTGCTAGTGACAACATAAGAGTTGTAGAGACCTGACATACTGAAATGGGATTGTCTCATATTTGAATGGGCTACCCAATCCTGTTCTCTTCGGTACAGTCCTGGGAATGAGGCAGACCCAGGTGTGATTATTGCATTTCCGGTGCAAGGGAAGCATATGGCCACAACTACACCTGGCCTCTTTAGAGGAAGCCTTTATCTGAGTATTTACAGAGGCGATTTCAATATTACTGGCTTTATATGATGAGGTTGCTAATGTCATGTACAACCCTCTTTAGTCATATGCTTGGAAGGTTGCAGTGGGCTTATTATTTTTAACTCTGGTACCACTTGAGTGAGACCTACTTAGGCTGGACAGATAATGTTCAGAAATGGATGGAAAACCTTGAAAGAGACAAATTCTGGCAGTAGAATAATAAAACTACACTGTAGACAAATGTATCTAGGAATCCTATTAAGCTGAATAAGGCAAATACAAATGCGGTGTTGGACCTATGCTTCACTAATTAGAGAGACGTTCAATAATGTAAACTAACTAGCAATACTTGTGTAGAAGTGGGGGCATCACGTCTCATCATCAGTGATGATGTGATCCAGAAAGATGTCACCTTCATCCTCATAATGGTTCAAGAGGTCATGAAAAACTTGCATGCGATGTTCTTTCTATTAATGTGAGCATTCGTGGGACCCGCCTGGCGCAAACTTTGTGACATTTCAACGTTGCCACCATTGTTTCTAACGCATTGAATCCGATATCCAGCTCTGTAAACAATCCCATGGTTGTAATCCTCCAATTTGCGTGGATGAGCTGAGTGAGATGTTCTTCATTGTGTGGTGTAACAGCTGTGCATGTCTGTCGGGTTGTGGCTTAACCTACATGTTGCTTTTGGCACTGCTGAAATGCACAACCCACTGCCTCACTTTGCTAATATCCACTGTTTGGTCTCTGTAAATGTTCAGCAAGCGTAGATGAATGTTAATTGGTGCAACTTTTTCTGCATGGAGGAATTCAATAACACATCTCTGTTTATAATGCACTTCCATGACAGACACCATTTTGTCAGACAGACTGCTCCTCTACTGTCACCTGTTGTATGGAAACCAAATTTGACAGATATTGGCGGGAAGGTTCAAACTTTTCTGCCATACTGCCAAAACTCACTTCTGATGTCGTGGGACATTATAATAAAATAGAAAGCATTACATTCTAATGTTGTTTTGAATATACAATCAAAAACTTACATTCTAATTGAAATGTTCCATGGCTAACAGTCCACAGGAAGAGGTGTTTTTACACTTTGAGGTTCCAAGAACGCATGGGTTCGCTAATTTTTAAAAGTTCAATGGAATCAGCTGAGCTGACTGTGGCTGAAGTGTCAAATGTTGTATCGAGAGTACATATTACTAAGTGACACTAGTACTATGCAATGTTGATAATTCATGGAAGTAAGAGTTATCCACAATAAGTAATAACATATTTGCTCTTGTCAGACAACAAAGATATATGGGGTTTTCCCAATTAAGCTAAACTAGTAAATTATGTATATTGATAATCAATATTTGATATGCTTTCTTGATTGCAGGCATCAGCTGGACATCTGTCAGTGTTGATGGCTGGTTTCTCTTCTGTTGTTTCTATGAATCAACATCACTGCACTCCAGGCATACCCATAGGTACTCAGTCTCTCTCAGCAAATGGTGCACGGTCTGGATGCTGATGGTCCCTGTAGCTTGCTGGTTGTACACTCTCCTACTCCGTCATCTCATGCGCCCAACTCCGTTTGAACCTCATTTGATGTTTGGTTTCACTTAAAATAGCTCATCTCTGAGCTCATTCTTCCCAGAGTGTCTGATTAACAGACACGTGCATTTGCCTTTCATGGTAAAGGAGCAGGGTTCAAACACATTACTGGCATGCTCAAGTTGATCATCACGTAGCATGTCCTTTATAGAACGTCGCTCCCATCACAGTCTGTCTGAAAGAAACTCGTTCCCTTGCAAAAATTCCAGCCTCCACCACAGTCATACTCAGGCATTCATGGATATCTTGGTTCCATCGTCTTCTTGCCGCTTTTTCCTGGCACCATACCTTCCATCACCGTTCTCTCAAGACCGTTGTGTCTCTTGATGTGACCAAAGTATTTAAATTTTCTAGCCAAAATGGAATTGATAAACCAGTTCTCCTCTATGCTCAACTCTTGAGTCGAATATCTACATTTGTCTTTTTCTCTGTCCAGGGTATTCTGATGATCTTTCTCTAACATTTTGACTCAAAGGATTGGATTCTTTGTCTGGAAGTTTTGGTAATCGTCCATGATTCACAGCCATAAGCTGCCACAGGAAAAACACAGGCTCTCAAGACTTTTACTTTTATAATTTTGTTGGTGCTCTGCCATAATTTCTTCAGGCTGTTCAGTTGTAAATTAGTATCTGACTTCCTGTTGGAGGTGGATAGAGTGCGAGGAAGGGAACTGGCAACTCTCGCCTCATACACAAGATGTAGGTTACTACAATGAAGTCTCGACCTCTTCATCCCTGACGGGCAATGTTTGCTATGGGACTACCTTTACTAGCCTCCCCATTATGTCTCCAACAGGAGCATGACACCACCACTGGAGTGAGGCTCCTTGCAGGAAGCCTGTGACAAAGCATATATATTTATTTTGTCACGACGCTGATTAGTGTAGTACTTTGTTTTACATGATGTGGTTGCCAGTTCCATGCACAACCTTCTGCAGATCCACTCATAAATGAACAATAAAGTGCAGCTTTATAATAAAAGCTTTAAAAGTGCAAACCCTTAGAAAATGCAGGAGGAAGCAGATCCTTACATAAAATGCATGCCAAAGTCGAATGCCCTGGGCCAACAGTTGCAAAATAAAAACAGTGCAACGCACACCGCCTTGGGGAACAGAGAAATAATGTGAACGCAAAAAAAAACCAAAAATAAAACTGACTGAGCCCATGCATACACTAACGGTTCTGCAACAAATACAACAGAAATGGAGGGGGAGGGATATTTCTGAGCCTAACAAACAGTAGAAAGATAGCACTGTCAGTGGCAACAGGAATATTCTCAATCAATTTCAGAGCAGAGGCAGAGGCAATGAAAGCTGCAGTAGAAGCAATGCTGAAAGGCGAAAGCAATGAAATATAGTCCCTGTTACAGATTCCCTGTTCTTGGTTACAGCACTAAAAAGCCAGAAAAATAGAAAACTAAATGATTTAAGATCAGTACTCTGTCAACTATGCCAGCAGTCCACGCTCAAAAGAGTTGTGGTACAGTGGGTTCCTTCCCATTGTAACATTCAAGGCAATGAAGAGGCAGACAGACTGGTAAAAGAAGGTGGAAGGCTACCACAACCAGATTCTAGTGTGACCTACGGACAGTCTAAAAGGTTTATTAGGGCCAGATACATGGACAAATGGGAAATAGAGCATACTGGCTACACAAAAAAATGATTCTTATTACCAGTTGAACAGAAGAGATCAGGTGGTGATCTTCAGACTATGCACATGCCACAACAGACTGAGGTACCATCTATTCAATAAACTGAAGATAGGTGCTACTAACGAATGCACCTGTGGTACAGGGAAAATGACCCATGAACATCTGCTGCAAAATTGCCAGATACATGAGGACCAGAGAAAGCACATGTGGTCATCACCAGTGCCAACACTAGACAAGCTCTATGGCAGTGTCGACAGTCTCAGGATGACAGCTGCTTTGTTCGAATTAATTCAAGTTGGCGTCTGACAACGTATGAAGGAGAAGACTTTACAACCACCCCAGGAATCACCGGTGAGGTGCAACACAATATACCTGAATGCTGTTGTCATCATTGCTTGCTTTACGACATGCTGACGATGGTTGCTGTGGGGTTATTCCTTGTTCTTTGGTGATTGCGCCCCTTATTTGATTGATTTAACTGAACTTCTTTATACTGGTTTAGAAAACTCTGTAGAGTCAGTATACAACCAGTTTCTTCTACTTCATTGATATAAAAATAACTGCGCATCCAATATATTATTGAATGCATTAACTCACCTTACCTCCACTATTTCCTGTGACAATGCATTTCAAGCATTCATCACTCTCTGACTAAAAATATATTTCCTAATATCTAATCTGGACCTTTCTTTAATTAATGTGTAGCTGTGCCCTCTTGTCCAATAACCGGCTGTTCTTTTAAAAACTTGTTATAGCCTAATTGATCCATTCCTTTCCTAATGAAGTCGAATATGTTGGACTGAAAGGTGCAAATATCAAAGTCAAGCTGTAAACTACGACACAACGCAATCCGTTCTCTTGACAACATCCTGCTGCTTGCAAAGCCCTTTTCGGAATTCGGTAGCAGCAAATTGAAAACGAATGAAGAAGAAGAAGATCATTTCCCTTGATTATATTATGAATCTCTATTAAATCACCTATAATTTTTCTCTTTTCTAGACATTGTAGGTCGGTTTAAAAAAAATATGCACTGTCAGCTGTATGGTTTGGAAATTATATCTCATCTATAATTTCACAAGAATATTTTTAATAGGAAAATATATTATTAAAGATATAAATTATATGAATGAAAAAAAACACAACAAATGAGCATATCAGATTATTTACAAATTTAAAATATAATATCCATAACTAGAGATATACTAAGCCAGGGCAAAGCCTGTTTTAAGCCAGGGATATTTTATACACAAGATATTTGTTGGTATCAAGGTAACGAGAATGTACTTGTCAATTTGTACAAGATTAAAATATGTACATAAAAATTTACTAGAGGGGTACAACTGTATATGTACATGTGCAGAACAAGTGTGAATTGTGTATGTGTCTGTGCTGTAGGGTGAGTTATGGGTTTAAAAAAATGGGCAGAAAATTATACCAGTAGTACCTGTGTGGAATAGAATAGGACCATTTCCAAGCATGTAGTTTTCAAATCAGAAAAAAATAGCTTGCCTAGAGAGAGCATTCTACTCCACACATGCTCTTCGTTATCATAGCATCTGCGCGACCCATATGTCTAATGATAATGTAGTCAATGAGGTACCAATGGCAGGACCTTGGGTGCATCCACGTGGTTCTATTTCGGAACGAAAGTCAGAAAACTGTTTGTAATGAGTATTTCATTTGCAGCACATGTCTTCAGAAGGAGCAGTCCGTTACTATTGCATTTTCCGATACCATCTCTGTCAATGGCCCCCTCACAGGCTGTTTAGTCTGTGCCAACCCTATTGTTAAAATCACTGAGGATGACCAATTTGTCAGATTTTGGGACTGTAGCGATGAGAGCCTCAAGGTCCTCATAAAACTTATCATTTGTTTCATCAGGATTTGTCATTGTGGGTGCGTATGCACTGGCAAGATCGTGTCATTGACATCGAGGTTCTCTCGAGGGCTAACATGCCCAGCATCCATGCACTGCTAGAAAAAGTACGACTAGGATGGACTGGACACCTCGTCCGTATGTCAGACGAACAGATCCCAAAGAAGCTTCTCTACGGCGAGTTGATAGAGGGATGGCGCGGGAAAGGGCGCTCAAAGAAACGTTTTAAAGACGGTCTGATGGACTCACTGAAAAGTTGCCAGATAGACGTCGAGAACTGGAAATGTCTTGCGCAAAACAGATCTGACTGGAGAAGCGCAGTCAAAGCGAGTGTAGCTACCAGCGAAGACCCCCGTGTTGTTAAAGCCATGAGCAGACGCGAGATCCAGAAATCACGAACAGCGGGAACACCATCACCTTCTACAGACCTCGTGTGCCCGTTATGCAGATGTTTTCGTGCTCGCATTGGCCTGTTCAGCCACATACGCCCCCACACTCAACAGGGAAATCTGTGACAAGGATGATGTCGGCGGTCTTCATCGACAATGATGGACAGCTATTATTATTATATGGGACTTCTGAGTTTATTGTCTGTCTCTGTTAGGACTAAATGCACAATCTTACCTACATTTAGACCAGTTGTCACTTGAAACTTGAAGAAAGTGAATATGTTGAAATCCAGAGGTAAACAAAAATATTTGTTTCTGATAACAATCACAAACACAAGTATTTATCTACACTTGGACAACATATACGAACAACAGAGAAGAAAGTGTAGTAATAGGCAGCCCAGAATTCGAATATAGGACCTCCATTTGACGGAAGCGCCTTGACACAATAGAGAAATGAGTTAAGCGTTAGACCAGCGGGACACCCCAAAAAAGGTGTCACAGCTAGGCTAGTCTTTCACCCTTCAACACTTGCAACAACGGAATATAGTCCGAGTTCGACCCAGGCATATTTATAGGCTCAATAACTTCCTATTCTCAAGCATAGACCACATTTAGAACTTAAATACTTGTGGTGCAGGTAGACAAACAATGAGCAGTAATATTCTTTGTTTTGAATTCGCTGCCTCTGAATTTCCACATATTTCCTTCCTTACCATGTTTCTTAATTGAAACTTTTTTTCCTGATGGTTCTAATCCAGCTCATGTGTATGTATGTTGTTGGGTGTTTCATATCCATCTCCACATTCTGAGGATGCTTTTTATACATCGACTATCTGAAGGTGTTTCTTGCCCATCTTCACTTTCTGAGGGTGTTTCCAATCCATCTGCCACATGGTCTACTTCATACCTTGTAACTAGTTGTTCTTGTACTACCTCGTATATACATCCAGTAGTAATTGACAAATTTCCGTTCACATGAGATGACAAAACCATCTTATTTTCTGTCATGTTATGTATTTAGCACAAGGCATAACTCTTACAGAGCTTCTCTCATAATTCATTATTCTATCTCTTTTTGTGACATTCATGACTTTTTTTCAGATATTTCACTTCTCATACTTTTCTTCTTCTGTGTCTTGGATAACAATCAGGGATCAACATGCTGAGCAGCACATGAGC
The DNA here is from genome assembly GCA_036924085.1 of Ariolimax columbianus. Taxonomy (NCBI): domain Eukaryota; kingdom Metazoa; phylum Mollusca; class Gastropoda; order Stylommatophora; family Arionidae; genus Ariolimax; species Ariolimax columbianus. Next base: position 60,286,342 of record JAVGWX010000016.1, on the reverse strand, counting down.
TGCAGCTGTCAGTGACTTATAGCTGACTGCTAGCGTCAGGGCCAGCGAACCAGAGCTGCCAAGACCCTTTTACACTTTTTAATGTCTTTATACTGGTTTAGGGATCAAGATGCTTAGCAGCGCATGAGCTGCAGTGGTCAGCGACCCATAGTTGACTGCTAGCGTCAGGGCCAGCGAACCAAAGCTGCCAAGACCCTTCTACACCTCCACACGGTGATCTTGGATAACAGACTGCAACAGAGCAGACTGGCTAAAGAGAAGGGATCGAAGAGGGAATGCTAACCCGGTACTCAAAAAATGCTTTCTGAAGTCGGATGTGTTGGACCGAAAGGTGCAAATTTCAGTCAAGCTGTAAACTACGACACAACTCATTCCGTTCTCTGGACTACATTCTGCTACTTAGGTCCGTGTCAGGGTTTGGTAGCAGGAGATTAAGAACGAACGAAGACAACCCAAGCCATACTGGTTCAGAAGACTCATTGAGAACGAATGAAGAAGAAGGAATATGATCACATTTGACACTTGCAGCAAAACGTTGTTGTGGCATTGGTCTAAGTGTCTATGTAAACTCTTAGATGTAAAAGAAAAAGGTATATAAACAAGACAAGAATGTTCACATAGAATAATTATGATTTTAAAAAAAGGCTCAATCAGTGAAACAAGTGTACAGACTTCTTTGCGTCCATCATCATTAAGTGCCATCTCCGCATCAGAGCTTGACGGTAATGGATCACCATCTGTCTCTGTCCCGTGCCAGGCTCGAACACTCAATCAAACTGCATCCTGACCACATCTTGATGTTGTATGTCCATCTGTACCTCTGCCACCTTCTGGCTATCTTGCCCTTTAATATAACTTTCAGCAGACTATCATGTCGTTTGACATGACTAAAATATTTTATTTTTCTGTTTCTTATATCTTTCCAAAGTATCTTCTCTACCTTGAGATGTTCCAGAACCTCACTATTTGTTTTCCTATCTTTCCAAAAAACTCAACCAAATTTTCCGAATACCAACATTTCAAATAGTCAAAACTCTTCTCTGTTTTCTTGTACAGTGTCCAACTTTCTACTCCATACAACAAACTGAATGCACATAGCATTTAATGATTCTCATTTTTAACTTCTGAGATATCTTCTTGGAGAGAGGTGTATGTCTAATGGTGTTACATGTATTCTTTGTGTATTCTTTGCCATTTCAACTCTCTTAATGATGTCCATTTTGCATTTGTTACCCGTCTGTTATTAGCTGACCAAGGTATAAATAGCTTGACACTTGTTTCAGAATTTCTCCATTTATAAGGATGTCAACTTGTGGACTTTCTTTCCTTTTAGTGAACGCCATAACTTTAGTCTTTTTTTTTTGTTGATTTCCATAAGAAGGATATGAAGGCAATGTAAAACATAAGCATTCAAGAATAAAAAATTAGAATAAAAATTTCAACAAACCATATCATAGGCTAAACAAAAAACATAGGCAGATCAGCTGGTGACATTTCTCAATTGAAGACTATCCAGCGATCAGGAAGTAATGGGAAGAGCATGCATTACACCTTGATGCATCAAAAAATATAGCAGAAGTTAATTTTTCTCATCTTTGAAGAAGTCTACTTCAGCTGCAGCCGCAACATTGCAAATTTGTTGACAGTAAAAAATGGCTATAATCTCCTTGACCCCTGACCGTCTGGCCGTTAAGGTTACAGTTTCACGTACTTCCTCGTCAGGCTCCACCTGTTTTCTATAGAAAGATAAGATATGATCTTTTTTTTTTTCCACTGAATTGTTCTATTTTATTTTAATCTGTATATTTTTTTGGTTTCTGTTATTTGGACTATCAAAATCAGGGGTCCAAAGCAAGTGGGGAATATCACACCAGCATACACAAAAACGTTTATGGGTTCAAGAAGAGAAATTATGCTTCAGTTTAGTCTGTTAGGCCCTTTACATCCTAAACCTTAAAACAGGAAATACATTTTCATAACAGCTGGGAGGTACTTCTTTGGCTTACTTATATACACTTTCTTTGCTAATGTGATTTAAATGTTGTTTTAGTATACAATTAAACTGAAAGGTTGCATTGTACAGTGTAGCAGTAATGGTTTAGAAGCAAAATATATTGGACAGGCTAGGGTGTAATGAGTTAAATAATTAGTTAGGAACAAATATATTTTAAAAACTACTTTTATTCAAGTTTAAAAATTCATCAACATTTTCTATTACTATTATAATAACAGTTGCCCATCACAAGCAAAGATGGCTACAGCATCAGATTATTGCTGCAAAATGTGTTCTCTTATGGAAATAAAAACCAATCCTGGAACAGCACACTCTGCCACATTCAGGGCACACATGCGGGGAGCCGACTGTGAAATTGCTGTGAATAATGTTTTTTCAGAACACGCTCCATCAGTGTTCTTCAATCTTATTATAGCTGGCGCCCCCTTTTATAACTTTTGTGAGAGTAAATTTTCCTTACCGACCAATAAAATCTAAATTGAAGACAATTTCTCGATCGTCTGCCGATTATGTGTATTTTGGATGTTTTTAATCATCCTTTGTAGAACGTCGCTCCAATGACAGCCCATCTTAAAGAAACTAGATCTCTTGCCAAATCTCCAGCCTACTCCAGAGTCATGTCCAAGCATCCCTTGACATCTTAGTGCCATTGCCTTCTTGGTCTGCACCTCTTGCCCGGCACCATACCTTCCATTACCGTTCTCTCAAGACAGTTGTGTCTTTTGATGAGGCCAAAGTATTTAAGTTTTCTGTTCATGATGAAATGTATGAACCAGTTCTCCTCAACTGTTGTAGAATGTTTGCATTCTTTTTTTTTTTTTTTTGACCTACAGTATTCTGAAGATCTTCCTATAACATTTCGACTCAAAGGACTTGAAGTTTAGGTAACTGTTCATGTTTCATAGCCATTTGCTGTTACAAAAAAAACACAGGTTCTCAAAATTTGCACTTTTGTTGTTTTGCTGGTATTCTGCAATAGCAATAGTTTCCTTGGGTTGTGTTTTTAATAGAGAATGTATTTATTTTTCTACCTGCTACCTGAAAGCTGAAATCGTCTTCTAGTCAGTCGTAGCATCTAGGTTGACAAGCACTGTGCTACATGACGATGACTAAAAATTGAAAACTTAGTCTATAATTATTCCTTAACTTATTTTATCAAATGTCACAACCAATTTCATCCTCAGATAACCAGAACCAACAGTTACTTACTTTAACTTAATGCCAGTTTGTCTGGCAAGGCCTGGGCCATCTATAGCAATGACCCCATTGGTAAGGGGGACAGAGAGTGTGTTCGTCAGCTTGACCACGACATTGAAGTTCTGACCTTGAACTGCTCTACCTTCAGTCTGCAAGTGAAAAAAAAATATTACAGTAAATAAATATATTAATAAGTTAATAAAATAAAAACTTAAATGCAAGAAAAGAATCTCACCAAACGTTTCTGGGAATGTACTTAAAATAACGGATACATGTATTTGCTTTTAAAGCCATTATCAAAGCAGGTTATGGCGTTATAAAATACCGGGACGGATCTGTCTGATGAACTGTCTAATGCTTGCGGAGAAGTATGCTCCAACTATGAAGCTGAGATCACTGCACTCGAAGCCGCTTTGTACCATCTGAGGACGGTTTTTGAAGCCTTTCCTTCAAAGGCTCAAAACACTGTTATTTTCACAGATTCAATGGCAGCTGTTCAAGCATTAGAAGTTGCTGGTCATTGTAGACCTGACCTTATCCAAATACCTCTAGACATTGAACTCATTATAACTTCTAGTGCTGTCAAAATAGTTCTGCAGTGGATCCCTGGACACTCAAGCACACCTGGCAATGACAAAGCAGACTGACTAGCAAAGGAGGGATCAAGACAAGAGTAGCCACACACAGCAAAAACTTTATAAATAGTTCATAAGATCAGCAAACAAAGAAATTTGGATGAACAGTTGGTCATGGGAAACACAGAAAGGGAGGTCTACAGACATATGGAAAGCACAAACCCAAATGACAGTGTAAATCAACTCACAAGGAAGGATCAGAGCACCATTTTCTGACTGAGAACCCAACACATCCGACAAACCAGGCACCTGAACATAATCTAACCACAACATACTCCTGAGTGCCAGCTGTGTACACACCCATATGAAACCATTGATCATCATCTCTTTGAGCTCAGCACTCAATGATTTTAGGAAAATGCTTCTTCCTCTGAGGCTAGATACATGGAACACTTTGTATGGCACTTGACAACAGCTGATAAACACATACAGATACCATTACATGGCATTGGGTCAAAGAGCAAGAGCCCAGATGCTGCTGGATCCGTAACAACAACAACAACTGCTAAACAGTTTAAGTAACATAAGTAAGTTAGTTGGTTGCCCATCGCAAGCAATAATGGTGATATCATCAGACGGTTTTGTCTTGATGATATAACTTGCGCTTTATATAGATTTTAGTGAGGAAGAACTGCGCTGGTTATCAACCTCACTCTATGGTCCCGAGCTACCTTGGACTAGTGGCAAGACATAAGATGACTAGAGCTAACTCAGGATGCAGACTCTAGTCCCACTTCCTTTGAGACAGGAGTCACTTGAAACTTGCGAGATTTGATGGGCCATCGTTTTCATTTATCACTTTGAGAGACAAGTGCCATACCTCTTGACAACACCACTCACCATGTGAGCGATGTGTTGCTAAGCGGGCAGGGCCAAATCTCTCAAAGGTGATGTGTTTGTCCATTATTGGCCTGTGTACATTTCCCAGTCACATCACAACTAGCACTGTCAGCAAACAAGATGCCAGTGTCATGAAGTTCAGCTATGTGCACATAAGTAAGTAAATTATGAGGGTCACTACAGCTAAGACGTACAGGACTTGCCTCTCAAAATGCGAATGAAAGCATAAAACAGTTCAAGCAGCGTGGTGTTCAAATTCAACAATTTTGTAGCTTGTTGCAAATTGTCAAGTGCTCTTTTATTTTTTTCGATGCTCATTATCTTCCCACAAGATTTAATTATTTTGGGCCCGGAGAGGAGCTCAGTGAATGAACTGACAGTAGCCAGCTAGTCATAGCTGGCTGCTTGCATCATGGTCAGCAAACCAGCGCTGATCAGGACTCCATTCTACCTCCAAGCAGCAGCACTGAAAACAGGCTACTCTGGTGTAGTCTGGCTAAGAGAATAAAAATCGGAATGGGAAAGCAAATCCTGTGCCCAATAAATCCAGCTAAAACCAGACGTTGAGCTAAATGGTGCTAATATTGCAGCTTTGTTGTAAACTATAATACGTCACTTAGATCATCCCGTAACCAGTGAGGTCGTTGGGGCACTCATAAAGACATCCTCACAACACCATGCCACACTTCTCTGTCAGTGGCCGCTGCCTGTGACTTTTCTGGTCGGAAATTGGACCATTCTTTTATGTTGTCCTCCCATCTCTTTTTGGGACGGCCTCTTCGTCGTCTGCCATGCACCTTTCCGTGGAGGATTGTATTTGCAAGACCATTTGATCTCGATATGTGACCGTACCATGCGAGTTTGCTTCTTTTGACAGTTGCCAAGAGGTCTACAAAAGGCCCTATTGCTGTTGTAATTCTATCTCGTATTTCCACATTTGTAACGTGATCTTTGTACGTGACGTTTAAAAGTCTTCAGAAACATATCATCTCCAAGGCCTGTATCCTTCATTGAAGGTCAGCTGTTACTGTCCATGTCTCACAAGCATAGAGGAATATTGACAGGACCAGTATACGCATTAATCTGATTTTTGAGCATAGTGCTAACCGTTTATCTTGCTAGATTTTGTTACGCCGTGCAAGCGCAGCTATTGTCTGTGCTATTCTGGCCAACACCTCACATTTTGATCCTTCATCATTGACAATCGACCTCAGATATTTCAAATGGTCAACCACTTCGAGTTCCTGACCATTAGCTTTTATCCTGCTGTTGAAGCCCTCGGCGTTGTTGGTCATTAATTTTGTCTTTCAAGCGTTTATCTCCATACTATTCGTCACTACATCCTTTTTATGGACGAACGCCGAAGAAGAAAAATTACTTCAGTTATTATGCTTCACACCACAGCATGATGCATTTATAATTCATTATAACAGGTGTGACAAAAGACTACAAGATAACTGACCTTAATGTCCAGGTGTGGCCGATCAAGACAATAGCTCTGGATACTAGCATATCTCTGACCTGTCTCACGTACTCTGCCCATGACATATGCAGACACATGACTGTCTGTTAATTTCTGCTCAACATGGTCAGAACATTTCAGCTCAAGTGCTACATTTTTCTCTGAGAAAAAAGAATTTTCAAAAAAAACAGTTGAAAGGGAGAAATGTCTTATAAACCAAGATTAAATATAAATATGTCCTAAGTAGAATATAAATGTGTTCTAAGTTAAATATAAATATGTCCTAAGTGGAATATAAATATGTCCTAAGTTAATATAAATATGTCCTAAGTTGAATATAAATATGTCCTAAGTGGAATATAAATATATAATAAGTTGAATATAAATATGTCCTAAGCTAAAATATAAATATGTCCTAAGTTAAAAAATAAGTGTTCAAAGTTAAAAATAAATGTCTTTAAAAAACAAAATTCAAAGAGATAAAATATGTAATATTCTGCTCATGGCATTTTTTTGGTTCATATTTATTGTGCAAACATGAACTGAATTTCACATCAGAAACTAACAAGGATACCAAATGGAAAGACGAAGAGGGGAGAAGTAAAGAGTAAAGTCTTATAGATAAAAGGATACAACACAACTGAAAACAAGTACAAACTTGTTAAAAGAATGAGTTTATGACTGTGAGATAACAACTTTTTACTGTAAACTCATTCCGAACCATTAACTGATATATTAGTTCACAAATGAAACCCTGCCAGACCATTAACCGACATATTGGTTCTGTTGGGTACTGATTAATTTTTGTATCGTGTAGCGGTGATTCTGGGTTTTTATGTTAAATAATATTTTACTGATAAATCTACAATGCATAGCAGTTCAAAATTTTACAAAAACAAGTGTGTTTTGTTGTTGAAGCAAGATTTTATTTCTCTCTCAAGTGTGTTGTTTATTTCTCCCAAATAATGAATATGTACACAGTGGAGCCGCGTAGCGCAGTGGCTAACGCGCTGGCTTCGCTTCTGCGTGGTCCTGGGTTCATTCCCCAGTTGAGGTGGTAATATTTTTTTTAAGACTGCAATGGCTCCTGGGTCGACCCAGCCTTAAATCGGTACCGGTTCAGTCTGGGAAGTAAAAGCAGCGATGGAGAGGAGATGGCTAAAGCCCTCATATAGCCAAGCCTTTGAAATGTGAGATCGCTAACACCTCACACCTCTAGCAGTAATGCTATGGGTTACTTTACTTTACTTTGCTTACACTTTCAAATAATCAAATATCAGCTATTTCCTTCTGATTATCCTGGCAAAGACATTGACTATTTTAAATAATATTTAAACTATCCTGCACCGTATTTCCACGGTCCAGTACATGAAGTTAAATTTCTTGAGATTGGAGTCCTTTGCCCTACTTGCTGACAATACATGGGCCAATAATGGACTAACATATCGTTTGAGAGATTGGGCCTTGTTCTGTTAGCAAGATATCCAAGACACATTGCTCACATGTTGAGTGATGCCTTTAATCCTCGCAACCCTCATCCCAAAGCAGCGGAGTGCTCGGCTCCCATCAAAGAGTCCACAGGGACCTCGGTCAACAGACTTACCTTGAAACCACAAAGCGCCAGGGTTTCAATCCCGAATATTGGAAATTCAATGAGAATTGCAACTTGGAATGTCCTTCCTTTGCTGCAGTATGTGGTCGACACAGTGGTCAATCAACGCAACTGGCAACTGATGTCTAAGCAAACATTATTATTATTGTCAGATGAGAGTCACAGAGAAGACTCAAATCGGTTCAATTATCATTTTTGGAGATTTGCCCTGATAAAACCCGCTGTATATTACAAACTTTCTTACCAGTTTTGGGTTCCAGCACAAGAGAGGTAGTCGTCTTCTTGAGCTCAGCTAACGCAACACCAGTGTAGAATGATGATATTGCCCCTATGTAAACATCAACAATATGTCCCTCTCTTCCAGCATTTTGAACACGCAAGTTCAACTTGAGATCCCCGCCCTTCTCCGTTCCACCTTCCAAAGTAAACTCAACATCCTCCTTAGAACTTTTAGCTATGTCAGGCATCTTCCTATTACACAACATTCCAGCCTTATCTTGTACCACAGCTTCCTCTGTACTTCCTGAGAATACAACATTTGTGCATATATATATATATATTTAAACTTACACAAAGAGACGATGTGGCTAACGTCTGGTCAGACAAAACACACTGATCAAAGATTATTAGTCAGGGTCAGGACAAATGTACTTGCCAAGACCCTCACCTGACCTCCTTGTTTGTCATCCTGGAAACGAGCTGTTGTCGAGGACAACAGTCTGGCTAACAAGATGAGGTTTGACGGGATCTCCATAGTAGTGAGCGACATGCAGATGAGGCCAAGCATAGCACAACGATTTGGAGGACCCCGGTCCACCTTCATAGGCATGCTTGACATGTGAGGAAAGCTACTGCAACCTCTCATTTAACACCCTTTTCAGGGCGCACATCAGAATAACCTACTCATTGTGGGCATTAAAACCAACAATAACAACTTACACCAAAAAAAATAAACAAAGTGACCTGAAACAAATCATATTCAAAAGTAATCTGGGATAGTTGTCTCGCCGCAGCGACTCAATTTCAACCAGTGTTCGTAAAGCGATCTCAGTCCCGCCAGGCGGAGCGATAGCGCGGGCTTGCGGAAAACGCTCGCCTGCCTTTCCCCGTAGTGCGAATTGGGTGCGGTTTGTTGTAGTGGCTCCTCCACCGAGGTGCGCTAGTCTGGTCCGTATCAGGAAACGTGGTCCGTCCGTGGTGATTTATCTAAGGCTTATAGCAGAGCTCGACAGTACGTCTCGCTGGTGGTCCGACTCTCGCAAAGAGCTTGTGACCGGCAAATGGAAAGCAGGAATCGTTGCCTCGAGGCCCTGCGTTCTCCCTACGGAGAAGGGCAGGCCGGCAGGCCAAATTGTCTCTAGTCCCAGTGAAATTCATCGCCGAGGTCGTTGGGATCCGTTCTGCACAGAGCGCTGCCATCCCTCCTCGAGCGAGCCCGGTCGGTCGGTCGTCTGGTGCGTGTGGGAGGCCCCTGTCAGGCGGTCCTAGGTCGACGGAGTGAGGGACGGGTGGAACAAACCGTCCGTCCGTCCCGTCAGTCGGTCCCTGCGGCCGTCGTCCCAGCGAGGCCTTTTACAAAAACACACCCTTCCTCCGCCGACCGGTGTGTGCTGTACACAGTACGTCTCCGACAGATATCTGGTTGATCCTGCCAGTAGTCATATGCTTGTCTCAAAGATTAAGCCATGCATGTCTAAGTTCACACTGTCTCACGGTGAAACCGCGAATGGCTCATTAAATCAGTCGAGGTTCCTTAGATGACACGATCCTACTTGGATAACTGTGGCAATTCTAGAGCTAATACATGCTTACCAAGCTCCGACCCTCGCGGAAAGAGCGCTTTTATTAGTTCAAAACCAATCGTCGTTTCCCCTCGCGGGGTTGCGGCGTCCCCACTGGTGACTCTGGATAACTTTGTGCTGATCGCATGGCCTCATGTGCCGGCGACGCATCTTTCAAATGTCTGCCCTATCAAATGTCGATGGTACGTGACATGCCTACCATGTTTGTAACGGGTAACGGGGAATCAGGGTTCGATTCCGGAGAGGGAGCATGAGAAACGGCTACCACATCCAAGGAAGGCAGCAGGCGCGCAACTTACCCACTCCCGGCACGGGGAGGTAGTGACGAAAAATAACAATACGGGACTCTTTCGAGGCCCCGTAATTGGAATGAGTACACTTTAAACCCTTTAACGAGGATCTATTGGAGGGCAAGTCTGGTGCCAGCAGCCACGGTAATTCCAGCTCCAATAGCGTATATTAAAGTTGTTGCAGTTAAAAAGCTCGTAGTTGGATCTCAGGCGCAGGCGGGCGGTCCGGCTCGCGCCGGTTCACTGCCCGTTGTCTCCTGCCCTACCGTCTGCCGGCTCTCTCCCACGGGTGCTCTTCGCTGAGCGTCCTGGGTGGCCGGCGCGTTTACTTTGAAAAAATTAGAGTGTTCAAAGCAGGCCTCGGCTACCTGAAAAAATGGTGCATGGAATAATGGAATAGGACCTCGGTTCTATTTTGTTGGTTTTCGGAACTGGAGGTAATGATTAACAGGGACAAACGGGGGCATTCGTATTGCGGCGTTAGAGGTGAAATTCTTGGATCGCCGCAAGACGAGCTACTGCGAAAGCATTTGTCAAGAATGTTTTCATTAATCAAGGACGAAAGTCAGAGGCGCGAAGATGATCAGATACCGTCGTAGTTCTGACCATAAACGATGCCGACTAGCGATCCGCAGGAGTTGCTTCGATGACTCTGCGGGCAGCTTCCGGGAAACTAAAGTGTTTGGGTTCCGGGGCAAGTATGGTTGCAAAGCTGAAACTTAAAGGAATTGACGGAAGGGCACCACCAGGAGTGGAGCCTGCGGCTTAATTTGACTCAACACGGCCAACACTGAAATGATGGACATGCCGAGACCACTCTTCTGGGGTCTAATATGGAACTTGTGCTGGATTTAGACCCCCAGAAATCTGGGGTTATGCCCCCTGTGGCCCGGTTAGGTCTGCATCCAGTGCTCTGAAAAAGGAATTGACGGAAGAGCACTATCAGGAGTGGAGCCTGAGACCTAAATTAACTTAACACGCCAATACTGCAGAATGACTATCAAAAAGTACACCTTCGTGGGGTCTAATAGAGAACATGTGCTGGAATTAGACCCTCGAAAATCTGGGGCTACCCTCTAAGAAACTTGATTGTCTCGCTAAGGGAATTGACGGAAGGGCACCACCAGGTGTGGAACCTGCGGCTTAATTTGACTGAACACGCCGATACTGTAGAACAACTGACAAATCGAGAGCACTGCCGCTTGGGTCTAATAATGAACGTACGCTGGTATTAGACTCACGGATGACAAGTCAGCTCTCAAACACTCAAATGAAAGAACGCCACGGAAATCGTGTTCAACTCCGCAGAAACCGCAGATTTCAAATACTTGGTCATTGACAAACAAAAGCCCTCAATAAATTCGTCTGACCAAATAGTGAACGGGTGCTGGAAATAGATCATCTGAAGACAGGTCAGTTTTACCCTACAAATGACAGGGCGTTGCTACGGAAAACCAGCTCAAATCGAGAGGAGCCGCAGACACTTTGGTTCACGTACCAGGCTGATAAGCCAAGGGCGCGAGGCTACCATGTGGGGGATTACGGCCGAACCCTTGTAAGCCGCAATCCCGCCCAAAATCTCAGCACCACTGCAATGGGAGGCTTCTACATGCTCGGGACCTGGGGCTTGCGCCCCAGCCCTATCAGGTAGAGCCACAGTAAGAGGTCCTTGCCGTCCGCAAATCAAAGAGGGCGGAAAACTGCTTGATACTCACCCTATACGGCGACGGGGTGCGAAAACACCAACCAAAGACTTAGTACCTGGTCGGGGTGTCGAAAACAGTAGAGCAGCCACCTCACTGTGAACTGTCAAGACTCAACCACTGACCATGAGAGTTGTCCGCACATCAGGCGAACAACATCTCCGTGACATTACCAGGCTTGTCCCCTGGCTGAATGCACTCCGGCTACGATATCTACCTCTGTACGTTATCAGCCATATAACTATCATACTGGACGCAGAAGAGATGCAGACCAGCAGACATTGCACACCTGCCCCACTGTGTCAACACCCCAGGTGGCGGGGAATGCTAGGCGTACCATCCCTGCATAGAAGCCAAGAAAATAAAGGGAAAAAGAGATACCCCACTCACATGCAAATGCTACGTTTCTGGCAGGATGTGACGATCCTGGGATACAGACACACTGGACTGCCTCTCTTCCGGGTAAACCAGTCCATCTCATATATCATCACATATCATCATTGCACCCTATAGACACGAGTAGTGAAGACTCGATAGTCTGGTAAGACAACTTCCATAAGAGAGAAAACTCTGATCATAAACAACTGCTGCCTTGCAGATAGGCTGGGGACAGCCAAAGGCTAAGGAGGGCATCCCTACAGAAACGCCTGTTGAAATCGGATGCACGGGGCCGCAAGCCTAACAAAACAGTGCAACGTAAATCACAGTATGATGGCAGTACAACCTATTCGAAGAACGCATGGCGCTCATCCTGCGGAGTCCCGCCAGGCAGCGATAGTGCCGGGCCCCACGCCTCGAAGGGGTCCACCCTTGACTACTGGTGGTCACCCACCCATGTGTCGTGGAGTCAAGGCACATGGCTATGGGGCAACCTCTATTGGCCAAAACCTCAAGACCCTCAAAATACTACAGTGGAATGCGGAGGGAGTCATTAACAAAAAACTTTCCCTAACACACCACCTGCATGAAGGTAAGATTGACGTGGCATGTATCCAGGAAACGCACCTCAACAATAACCATAAATTCTCAATCAGAGGATATCAGACCTTCCGTCTAGATAGAGAAGGCCACAAAGGAGGGGTCCTGATACTGACCAGAAACTGCATACCGAGTAGCGCGGTATCTGTCAATCACACCGGACAAGCAGAAATTGTAGGAGTGGACATAATGGCTCAAGAGACGAAGCTCCGCATTTTCAATCTGTACGGACCACCAAACAGAGACCTATCGCTCTCGAGTATGGAGGTCAGAGACTCCAACTGCATAGTAGTTGGAGATTTCAACAGCCACTCGGAGAGATGGGGATACTCTGACACAGACAGCAGAGGTGACGAAGTGGAAGATTGGGAGATAGATGCAAATCTCTCCCTAATCAATAGGCCGGAGGATAGCCCTAGCTTCTACTCAAGAACATGGCATACCACCTCGACTCCAGATTTGGCCTTCTCCACACAGGACATACACCATAAAATAGACCGCCAGGTGCTAAACCAACTGGCAGGTAGCGACCACAGGCCGATCAGGCTAACCATTGACATGGAAGTAGGCCCACAGGAAACAAAACCGCTCCCACGTTGGAATTACAAACGAGCCGACTGGGACAGATTTGCAATCCTGACAGATGGGCTGTGTGAAACCATCAACACACGAAACACCAAAATGAAGCCCATGGTAGAGAGCCTAAGCAAGGCAATAATGCAAGCCGCCACTGAAACCATCCCAAGAGGAGCTAGGAAAAACTATAAGCCCTACTGGAATGATGAGTTGCAGAAAGTGGAAGATGCAGTAACAAATGCTAGGAACATGGCAGAGCGAGAAAAATCCATGGAGGCAAACATCGCCCTCAAAGCCGCAGCAGCGAAATACAAACACACGCTCAAGCAAACAGCAAGAGAAAGCTGGAAAAATAAAACGGAAAGTCTAAACCTGGACAAAGACGGGAACAAGCTATGGAAGCTAGTCAGAGCCATAAACGACGAAACCCCGTCAAATAAACAAATTACTATCAAGCAGGGCGAGAACTTGATCACAGGTAAGAAAGCCGCAAACGCCTTTGTCGATCACTATGCCAGAGCAAACCACATCGAGGTCCCTGCAGATAAGCATACAGACATTAGCGAAGAGCTAAAGGGACACGAAAACATAAATACGGCTCCCGAAGAGCACATGATGGCCAAACTAACAATGCGCGAAATGGAAGAGGCTATGAGAACGCTAAAGAAAAGGAAATCTCCCGGAAAAGACGGGATAACAAACGAAATGCTGATGGGGCTGGGCCAAACAGCGAAGAGGAAACTACTATCAGTCCTGAACCAAAGCTGGAAAAGGGGTATTGTACCCCAGGCGTGGAAAGACGCAATACTGGTACCAGTACCAAAAACAGGAAAGGATAAAACAGATCCAAATGGATACAGGCCCATCAGCCTACTGAGCTGTGTCGGCAAGCTGATGGAACGGATGATAAACACCAGACTGATGTGGCATCTGGAAGAAAAACGAATACTAATTCCACAGCAAGCCGGCTTTAGACAGCACAGATCCACTGAGGACCAGGTCATCCTCATAGCCCAGGAGATAGAAGATGCCTACCAGGCACAGAAACACACAGTAGCTGTTTGGGTGGATCTGGAAAAGGCATTTGACAAAGTCTGGAAGGACGGACTTAGAGTCAAGCTAAGAAGAAGTGATGTCTGTGGGAAGATGTACAAGTGGATCAACCACTACCTCAAACAAAGAACGGCCAGAGTCCAAGTACAAGGGCAGATGAGCAAAAAGGTGACACTCGAGCAGGGAGTACCCCAAGGGGGAGTATTGTCACCCACACTCTTCCTGGTATATATAAACGATATTACAGAGAATATACCAAGAAGAGTCCATAGCTCAATGTTTGCAGACGATCTGGCTATGTGGACCTCTGAAAAGAATCTCACCATAGCAAGAAATCGGATGCAGACGGCCCTAACATCATTGGAAGAGTGGGCGAACTCATGGCTGGTCAAAATAAACGAGGAGAAAATCACGTGCACAATATTCTCGCTTTCATTAAAACCCCAAAGTACCAAATTAAGTCTAAATGGCAAAATCCTGCAGCCAAACGACAACCCAACCTATCTGGGAGTCACATTTGATCGGCGCATGACATGGAAAAGTCAGATTGAGAGAAACCGAATGAAAGCCAGAGAAAGAATGGCAATCATGAGGAAACTTGCTGGCACAAGCTGGGGAGCAGACGAAGGCATACTAAAGAAACTGTACACTGGAAGAGTGAGACCAGTTCTCGAGTATGGCATTGCGGCATGGACAACAGCAGCGAAGGCGAACTTCGATAAAGTTAACAAACTTCAAAACCAAGCCATGAGAATTATAACAGGTGGCATGAAGTCAACGCCAATTGTAGAACTTGAAAAGATTACAAAACTGCAATCCATGACCGATAGAAGAGACTGCAGAACCCAGCTGCAGTCAGAGAAACTCCGAAGACTGACGGACCACCCAATGTACCAGAGACTAAACAATTTGGGAAATGGGAAACTAAAGCGGAGAAACTTTGCAGAAATAGCCAAAGCAAAGATGCACGAAGATCCCATAAACGCACTAACAACACCAAAACCCATCACTACTGTACGAAAACCTACCTGGAGGCAGGATATATTTCCAGAGGTGGTAGAAAATATACCAGGTATTGCAAACAAAAACTGCCAGACTGAAAAAGAAAGGAGAGACACTACCCTAAGCTTCATAACGAAAAGCTACCCAAGCATGGACTGGACCCATGCATACACCGACGGTTCTGTAACAAACACTACACAGAACGGAGGGGCAGGAGCATTCCTGAACCTACCAAATGGCAGAAAAATAACACTGTCATTCGCTACTGGTAAGTACACAAGCAATTTCAGAGCGGAGGCAGAGGCACTGAGGGCGGCAGTGGAAGAAATGGTGACACACAGTGAAAATGAGAGCCATATAGTCCTGCTGACAGATGCTCTCGCCGTAGTCACAGCGCTAAAAAGCCAGAAAAACACTGAGCTTAATGACTTAAGAGCAGCACTCTGCAAACTGTGCCAGCAGTCCGCACCAAAAAGGGTAGTGGTACAGTGGGTCCCGTCACACTGCAACATCCAAAGCAACGAGGAGGCAGATAGACTGGCAAAAGAAGGTGCAAGACTACCACAAACAGATACCAGTATGACGTACGAAGAGTCAAAACGGCTTATCAAAGCCAGATACATGACCAAATGGGAAACCGAACATACTGGTTACACCAAAAATGATGCCTATTACCAGTTGAACCGAAGAGAGCAGGTAGTTGTCTTCAGACTTCGCACTGGCCACAACAGACTGAGGTACCACCTATTCAACAAATTGAAGATAGGGTGTACCGACGAATGCCCGTGCGGTACTGGTAAAATGACCACTGAACATCTGCTGCAGAACTGCCCGACATACGAGGATCAGAGAGAGCAGATGTGGCCATTACCAGTGGAACTGCAAGACAAGCTCTATGGCAGTGGCGAGAGCCTCAGGATGACCGCCGCTTTTCTCGAAAAAATAATGGTTACTGTCTGACTGTGTACGCAGAAGAAGAAGAAGAAGAAGAAGATATTCAAAAGTAAAAAACTTTATAGCTCTAGCGTTCTAGCTGTGTCTCAAATAATTTTGTTCACAGAGTATTCTGTTCTGTAAATTACAATTTAGAGTGTGTCCATATAATTGGAAGACAGTGTGCGGAAAGTAATGGTAACTTACTGATTTACACCCAACTTAACTTCATTATACTGGTTTAAAAGGCAACCTGTTTATTTCACTCCACGGATACTGAAAATACTGTGAGCATCCAGTCTATTTTTGTGTGCATCAGCTGCCTCTTCTTCCACTACATTTTGCGGCAATGCATTCCAAGAATCTTTAAACAGCCAAATAGGTTTAGCACAGGACATGCTGCTTACAGATATCCCTTACAGCCAGTTATGTAGGCTTCCTATGGCAGCAGAAAGAGTGGAAGGCCAAAAGAGTTTCTTCACAGAATGATCATCAGAGAGGGCTCAACTATGGGGTTAAACAACATACAGGAACTTAGACATATAGCGTCACTCGCTTCAAACAGGAGAGCATTTGTTTCTGCGTTATGTGCTTTGTTTGGCATCCAAAGAGCATAGATGGATAGACAGACAGGCAGGCAAGCAGGCAGACAGACACCAATAAAGCAATGACTTTCCATTGATGGTAATCCACATGGATAGTAGGGACATATATTATAGTTGTGCTAGTTGTGCAGCGCACAGTCGGACAAATAAACAGTAACAAAAATGTAGAATTAAATAATATTTAATATAATATATATTAATTAAATAAAGAGTTACAACAAAGCTAAATTAAATATTAATAACGCAAGGTTTCATATTATTTGGTTTATTACATTTACAACCTCACTTACCTAGCTTTGCTGTTTGCCAGACATGCTGAAGCTTTTCCACTCAATTTAAGTCTACATTCCGGTAGTCACAAATCACAAAAAATAGGGGGAGAAGGGATTGATAAATAAAAAAAGTGAATGTGCTAAGCAGTCTAACGATCCCCTGATCTCTGGGTAGGAAGATTGGACTCCCGTATTCAGTGTCGAGCATGTTAAAAATTCCTTTGGCAGTTGGAAAAAAAAAATTAGGCTTAACAGCCGCTGTCCAGCCAAATTTGAGATAAAAATCTACCTTAAGTTATGTGAACCTTTCCCCAGGTGGCTTGTGAAAAGCAGCTATAGATTGCACCTAACTGGCTGTGGGTCTACTTAGCTCGAGTGTTTAAGTATATTTAGATGGATTCGCACATCGGTTAAACCACCCTCTAAGAAACTGGTTGTAAACAGACTCTGCAAAGTCTTCTAAACCAGTATAAAGATATTATATGCGAGCACTCAGGTGGGATGAAGTTGGTTCTATAAACAATTTTACATTTCCATGAATCGAAAACAAAACTGAATTATTCAACATCATCAAGATGACAATAAACAAAACTATCTAACAAGAGAGACCCGCAGTTACCTTCAGGGTACTTGTAATATGATGTGAGATCCTCTCTAGAGATAGTACCCACGCACTTGGTGCTGACTGCTGCTCCCACACTTCTCCCTCCCATGAAAGCCTCCATGTTTCCATCCGTGTCAACCTGCCAATGGACACGACCGCCATTTAGCTCAGCAAATAAGAACTTGGTCTCAAAGCCAAGGTGAAGATCACCTTTCAGAATAGCCTTGACTGGGGTTGGGCCGCATGTAACAACACCTGCAAAAATAACAATAGCAAACGATATTATCAAAGGTAATATACTTCTTCCAATAATAACACAGTAATAAAAATACTTGAATAAAAGCTGTGGCATTCTTTGACGGACAGTCACAGACCAATTACAAAGAATTTACTGCATGATAATCAATCATTTCTCAAAGATTCAAGAAAACGAAGGATAATTTAACAGTTCAAGATTGGACAAAAAAAAACCTATGGAATGATCTTCTAAGAATGGCAACTTTTGGACCAGATCAATGGAATTTTAAGAAGCAAAAATTCATCTGGAATGATCTAGAATCTTGATCTTGATGACCCATTCCTTAGCATAGCTGCGAGTCCTAACTTCATTTCCAGCAAACCCTGTTTTGGCCATGGAAGTCCAGTGCATGGTAGATCCTCCTCCAGAGGCATCTTGGATGTTGTTGCGTACAGCAAGGGAGTCTGATCAACGCGTTTGAGGTCTTCCCCATGTTCTGTTGCCATGATCCATCAACTTTTTTAAAAAGCTCCACAATTGTGACAATCGACAATTGTTCTTGGTGAATGATGCTGTAATCTATGCAGTCAAGGCAAAACATAGATGAGCAATTCATATATTGCAACGAAACAATGGGATACTATTAAGAAGCAAAAAATTCATCAGAAATTATCTGGAATTAACTCATTAACTTCGGATACGGTGGCACAGGCATTGAAAGCTGCAGTACAAGCAATGCTGACAGACGAAAGCAATGAAAGATAGTCTTGTTTACAGATGCCCTGTCCATGGTTACAGCACTAAAAACCCAGAAAAATACAGAAGTTAATGGCTTAAGAGTGGGTTCCATCCCACTGTAACATTCAAGGCAATGAGGAGGCAGACAGACTGGCTAAAGAAGGTGGAAGGTTACCACAACCAGATTCTAGTGTGACCTAGAAAGAGCCCAAAAGGTTTATTAGGGCCAGATACATGGACAAATGGGAAATAGTGCATACTGGCTACACAAGAAATGATGCTTATTACCAGTTGAACAGAAGAGATCAGGTCGTGATCTTCAGACTCCTCACAAGCCACAACAGACTGAGGTACCATCTATTCAATAAACTGAAGATAGGTGCTACTGACAAATGCACTTGTGGTACAGGGAAAATGACCACTGAACAACTGCTGCAAAATTGTTCGTCATACAAGGACCAATTGAAAGCACATGTGGCCATCATCAGTGGCAACACTAGACAAGCTCTATGGCAGTGTCGACAGCCTCAGGATGACCGCTGCTTTCTATGAACAAATTCAAGTTGACGTCTGACAGCGTACGAAGAAAAAGAATACGGTGGTCCTCAAAATACATTTATTCTTGCAATGTAAAACTGCTACTAAGAAGTACAGGTATATTTACAAATTTAGGAAAACTTGGCATGGATAAACTTTTATGTATAAGCACGACAGTTGT
Organism: Ariolimax columbianus; assembly: GCA_036924085.1. Classification (NCBI taxonomy): domain Eukaryota; kingdom Metazoa; phylum Mollusca; class Gastropoda; order Stylommatophora; family Arionidae; genus Ariolimax; species Ariolimax columbianus. Next base: position 60,267,070 of record JAVGWX010000016.1, on the reverse strand, counting down.
TCAAGCCAATATAACAGCTAAACAGCTTTAGAATAAGAGAGGTTGTGAGCCAACATATATATCAGCTCTATGGAGTGAATCAGTTAAGAATCTAAAATGTATCTGGAATTATTTGGAATATCGTACTCTTATTTGTTGTACAATGTTCTTTTCAGAAGTTTGCTCTCAACTTAGCTTAACTTCATTAAACTGGTTTAGAAGGCTCTACAGTCTGTACACAACACATTTATTCTAGTCCACTGAAACAAACAAAATTACTGTGAATCTATTTTTGAATCTAATTTCTTAGTGTTTTGTGGCTAAAGGCACTCTCTTTTTTTTTTTCAGCTGTCAAGAAGACAACAGCTGTAGTGAACTTCTCTTCGCTGATGACCAAGCACTCATTGCAAATACTGAAGAACAGATGCAACAACGCTTAAACTTAACTTAACTGCAGAAGGACAAAACATGAGAATCAACGTGACTAAAACTGAAACAATGACAATAGCAAGAACAGCAACAACCGCTAAGATCTACATAGAACAGCAACAACCGCTAAGATCTACATAGAACAGCAACAACCGCTAAGATCTACATAGAACAGCAACAACCGCTAAGATCTACATAGAACAGCAACAACCGCTAAGATCTACATAGGACAGCAACAACCGCTAAGATCTACATAGAACAGCAACAACCGCTAAGATCTACATAGAACAGCAACAACCGCTAAGATCTACATTCAACAGAAACAACCGCTAAGATCTACATAGAACAGCAACAACCGCTAAGATCTACATAGAACAGCAACAAATCAAGCACGTGAAGGATTTCAAATATTTAGGAAGCATAGTATCATCTAATGGAAGAATTCAAGAAGAAATCGATCAAAGATGCACCAAAGCAAACCAAATCATTGGCCAGATGTCAACAATACTGAAGAACAAGCACGTAAAGATTTGCACAAAAAGAGTCCTGTTCAACACAATTTTCATGCCTACACTAGGCTACCAGTTTCAAACTTGGACACTGACAGCAACAGATTAGAGAAAAAATACAAACAACAGAAATGAAATGCCTGAGATGAATGCTAAATGTGACAAGATGGGACAGAGAAACGATGAGATGAGGAAGCAGATGGGCACTAAGCCAGTTTTAGACTTCATTAGAAAACAGCAAATTCAGTGGTTTAGCCACAAATAGCGACAGCCACATAGCAGCATCCCACAGATGGCTCTATCACTTAAACACAGTGGTACCAGTACTAGAGGCCAACCCCGCAAAAGATGGATTGACGGAATATCCGAGGCAGCCAGTTCCACCTTTTACGAAGCGCACACCAAGGCGCTGTCCAGGTAGATAGATCGATCAAGATAAGATAGATAGATAGACAGATATATCAATATAGATAGACATATAGATAGATCGATATAGATAGACAGATAGAAGAGTACTTTTATATGCACAGTGTGCACCATGAACGTCAGTGTTTAATGGTCATCTCTGATAGGACTACGACATGATCTCACCTCCCTTAAAACTAGATGTTGCTCAAAACTTGCTGGATTAGAAAACCCACTGTTTCAAAGAGAGACTCAGTGGTCTCGAGGTAAGGTGTCCATCTCGGGTGCTGGAGGTCGTGGGTTCGAATCATGGTGGAGACCGAGATTTTTTTATGTGATCTTCTGGTAAAAATTCCCCTGATCTCTGGGTAGCGAGATCGGAGTCCTGTGTTCAGTGTCGAGCACATTAAAAATCCCTTGCCAGTTAAAAATCAAAAAGAGTAGACTTAATGGCCGTTGCCTTGATAAAATTCAAAAGATCTAATTTTAAAAACTACCCATAAATTATTGCACCTTCCCCCAGGTAGTTTGTTAAGACAGCATATAGATGGCGCCTAACAGGCTGCGGGTCTACTTAGCTCTAGTGTGTTTGAGTATATAAGATGGACTTGCACATCGGTTAAACCACCCTCCAAGAAACTGGCTGTATATAGACTTTGCAGAGTCTTCTAAACCGGTATAAAGACATTAAGTTAAGTGAAGTTCACGCTTTTGTTTATTCATTTCAGGAGAGCCGAGCTCGTATACCTCTTTGCTATAGCAGTCCCAACTATATTGTTTTTAATGGGACAGAAAGATAAAAGACCTTAAAGCTCTGAAAAGCAATAATGAATAGGCAGGGGTTTCTTATTTTATGATGGGGTTACATTTCCGGAAAGTTCAATCATAAAAAAAATTGTTATAAAATGAGGCCATACTGTTCCGATAGTTTCCAAACCAGTGATACGCAAAGAGCTTTACAAATTGACAAGAAATTTAATCCATGAACTAGATCGAGCTCTGAAATGCCTCACCTTCACTGCAGTCCATGGGTGTAGGGTCAGATGCTTGCCAACCATCATAGCCAGCTGGAAGATCTGGCCGTAAGAACCATGCCTCATTCCAGACATGGAAGTTCCTACAGATAAAAAGTCAATAAAAGTTACATAAATATAACGTACAGATAACAACCATGGACACCAGAGACTAATGTAATGAGAAAGTAAAATATAATCAAATTGTAGTGGTGAATGATGAACATTAAGTCTAATAAGTATTTCACACTTTTAACAACAAATGCCAACAAACACCAACAAACACCAACAAATGCCAACAAACACCAACAAACACCAACAAATGCCAACAAACACAACAAACACCAACAAATGCCAATAAACACAACAAACACCAACAAATGCCAACAAACACCAACAAACACAACAAACACCAATAAACGCCAACAAACACCAACAAACACTTACCAAATGGCATCATCCATATCTGTCTTTGGCCGGAGATCCTGGGACCAGTGAGTGTTAACAGCACTGCTGTAGTCATTGTCATGAAGAGCTCTGTAGCATGTCACACAGCGTGATGGGATGCCAAGAGCCCTCAGCACTAATAGGAGCAATTATAAAAGATTAAATCTTTGCTTTCCAGTGCACAATCCCCCTCATAGACCACCTTGCCTTCCATAAGAAGTGTGGTTGCACAACGTTATCCAGACATGTTTTGGGCCATTCTAACCAGTTTTTGAGATAAAAGAGGGGCGCACCTGCAATTCACGTAACCTAATCTTCAATTTTAATTAATGTGAAATACATCGGGGAGACTGGTTTGGTAACTCTGGCTCTCCTGTAGCAAACCATTTCAATAATCCTTGGCACCAAGCAAGGTTGACATCATTTCCTGCTCCTCCAATGATCAACACTGGTTTGGACAAGAATCATTTATTTGACCTTCCTTATGGGATGCCTTACACCTCATACATTTGCGAAGGCTTCCCTAGTCATTCCTCTCTCTCCAACTCTTACCTCTTTAGTTTCTACTTGTTTGTATCTCTCTTACTAATGTATATTTATTTATTTCTATACCCTTTTTGGTGTACATGTCTATATGCAGTTCCTCCTCTCCCCCAAATAGGTTATTTGCAGACAAGGCAAAACACAGATGGGCAGGTCACATGTTGCAACGAAACGATGGTCTATAAAGCATGGCAACAGCAATCTGGTATCCCCGAGTAAAAAGAGACCATTCGGAAGACCTTCAATGCATTTGTCAGACTCCATTGCTGTTTGCAACAACATCCAAGATACATATGGAGGAGTGCTTACCAAACACTGGACTGCCATGGCTTAAGACAGGTTCCACTGGAGAAGAAATTGACATCCGCAGCTACGTTGAGGAACTGATCATCAAGATCAAGATCTGTGTATATTTTGATAGTTTTCTTTCCACTTGTGCCATTGAGCAGCATGGGGAGCTTAAGTTATCTGTACTGCGCCAAGTTCGTTGCGTCGGTCAATGTGAACCTGTGTCGCAGCACAATCACTCTAATGTCATCGAATCCACCTGCCTTGCGGCCGCCCTCTTGCCCTGTAGCCAGATCTACCAGCGCTGTAAGCAGTCAGTGGAAGTTGGTGAGGGTGCATTCTCATGAAATGATAAAACCAACTATTTTCTGCCTGGAAATGTATTCAGCACAAGACCATACTTCAAATGTTGTCGTTCCACATTCTATCTTTCCTTGTAACACTGATGACTTTCCTTGTAACACTGATGACTTTCCTTGTAACACTGATGACTTTCCTTGTAACACTGATGACTTTCCTTGTACCTTGTAACACTGATGACTTTCTTTGTAACACTGATGACTTTCCTTGTAACACTGATGACTTTCCTTGTAACACTGATGACTTTCTTTGTAACACTGATGACTTTCCTTGTAACATTGATGACTTTCCTTGTAACACTGATGACTTTCCTTGTAACACTGATGACTTTCCTTGTAACACTGATGACTTTCCTTGTAACACTGATGACTTTCCTTAAACACTTTATTCCACATGTCGAAATTCTGCTGTCATGCACCCTGGACAGAAGCGATGTTTGGCACTGGTAGCACAGTGTTGACATAAATATACTGTTTATCAGCTGCTGCTTTGTTGCCAAACTAATGTTCATGTGCCTAAGCAGTGGTGACAGCTGATAAGTTACTGCAGATGCATTGTTTTTTGCAATTTGTTAAAGTTTTTGTCAGTTTTTTGTCTATGTGTAATTATATTGACCGTTTCTTGTTTGGCAAACGCTTTTGAATTATTGGCATACCAAGACTCACACATTCCTAGTCACTTTCAAGTATGGCTTCTAACTCAAACTGCTCATTTTACATTGTCATGTTTTATGTTGTGATTTGCAAGTTGTTTTCATTTGTTCTTTATCCCTGATGAAGACCATGTGGTAGTAACATAGATGTCACTTTGTTTTTGTCCTGGTGCAGTCACTGAGCCATTACCTATATGTGTTTTTATCGACTGTCAACAGCATTACAAGAGTAGTAGTTGTAGTAAAATATTTATGTTTTGTAGGATCCACAGGGGAATCATAGTTGATTGTTGACTTCTTTTATATGATCTTTAACCACTATAAGTATGACAGGTGTAGTTGGGTGTTGATTCTGTTTTGGCCATTTTGTTACATATAGGTTGAGAAAGATATATCAATGGAGAGATTCCTGGTCAAACATATAGACCGAGACACCTGCCGAAGACGAAAGTGCCAGACTGAAAAGTGCAAATATCGCAGTCAAGCTATAAACTAGAGACACAACGCATTCCATTCTCCGAACTACATCCTGCAACTTGCAAAGCCCCGTTCAGGGCTTGGTAGGGGAAGATTGAGAATGAATGCAGAAGAAAAAGAATGAAACAGACAGACAAACACATATTGAGATAGACAGAACAACAGGGAAAAAGTTAAGCTGCTTTTTCTTCTTCTTTTGTCCTTCTGCTTTTGCTATGAGGCATCGCAGAAAGGCGGGATGTCCTACTGCCCTTGCTATAAAGCTTCACAGAGAGGTGGGATGTCCTACTGCACTTGCTGTGAGGCCTTACAGCGAGGTGAGATGTCCTACTGCCCTTGCTATGAGTCATCGCAGAGAGGCAAGCTGTCCTACTGCCCTTGTTTTGATGCGTTGCCGAGATGTGGAATGCATTGATTTCTTGTTGTTGCCAGTTGGGAGGTTTACACTGTCATTATGTGGAGCTTCCTGAGTGAGACAGAGACACCCTCAATTTCCCTGCATTGAGGTCGGCCTCTTGCTTGTGGATCAAAGACCTGTATATGATATGCTATCACTGCAGGCTGGTCATAATACATTCTAACTAAATGACCAAACCACTTGATATTTATTTGCTAACTGGGGTTGTTCCCACTATCTGATTCAGCGTGGTGTTGTCGATTCGTACACAGATTGTCTTTCCGGCTGTACTTCTCACACAGCGCATCTCACAGCTCTGAATCTTACTCTTATGTGTGTCTAGTGAGGACCAAGATTGACATTGGTAACACAATGTAGGAATGAACAGTGTATTTATCAGCCTCCTCTTAGTTGAAAGAAGCACTTTAGGGCTTTTCAAAATTGGTACAATTTTATAATGGATACTGTTCGCCTTCTGGATTCTATGTGCGATCTCTCTGTCCATTCTGCCGTCATCAGTCAACATACCACCCAGGTATTTTAACTCCCTTACTTGATTGATACTTTTGTCTCTGCTGTGGAAACTTCTATGCATGTGTTCATGTGATATTATCGTAGTCTCTGACTTTTCTGTGTTGATCTTCATGTTATGTCCGTTCCAAACAAAATTAACTGAACTTAACTGAACTAAACTTAATGTCTTTTCACAGGTTTAGAAGACTCTGCAGAGTCTGTTTACAACCAGTTCTTTTACATTGACTTGTTCTAAAAATACCTATGTGCATTAAATCTATTATCAGATCTATGTCAGACAAGCAAACATATAAATCAGGGCTCTTCAACCTTTTCATACCTGACGCCCACTTCCATAACTTTTGTGAGGGTAAATTTTCCATACCGCCCACTAAAATCTGAATTTAAAATAATTCTGCGATCGTCTACTGAGTGTGTGCAATATGTCTTTTGCAGAACGTTGCTCCAATCACAGCCTGTCTGAAAGAAACTCAATCTCTTGTCAAATCTCCAGCATGCTCCATAGTCATGTCCAAGCATTGCTTAACATCCATCTTTGTGCCATAACCATCTTGGTCTACCTCTTTTGATTGGTATCATTTCTTCCACTACCATTCTCTCAAGACAGTTATATTTTTCTAGTTTATGGATCAGTTTTCCTCTTTGTCCAACTCTTTTTGAATGTATGTATTCTTCCTTTTGTAGTCAACAGTATTTGGAGGACTTTTCTATAACATTTTGGCTTAAAGGACTCGATTCTCTTCTTGAGGTTTTTGGAAACTGTCCATGTTTCACAGCCGTATCCTGCCCCTGAAAATTTACAGGTTCTCAAAATTGTTATTTCTATTAGTTTGCTGGTATTCTGCGACAGTTTCCTCAGGTTGTGTTTTTAATACAGCACGTAATAATTCTGCTACCGCCATCCTGAAAGCTAAAATCTCCCACCAGTGGTTGGTACCACCTAGGTTGAAGAGCACTGGTTTAAATTTTAACAGACAGCCCAATAGACAGGCAGACAGATACTAGGCATATAGATTGTGACAGACAGATCCACAATGAGACATACTAATAAACACAGCCCAATAGACAGACAGACAGATACTAGGCATATAGATTGTGACAGACAGATCCACAATGAGACATACTAATAAACACAGCCCAATAGACAGACAGACAGATACTAGGCATATAGATTGTGACAGACAGATCCACAATTAGACATACTAATAAACACAGCCCAATAGACAGACAGACATATACTAGGCATATAGATTGTGACAGACAGATCCACAATTAGACATACTAATAAACACAACCCAATAGACAGACAGACAGATACTAGGCATATAGATTGTGACAGACAGATCCACAATTAAACATACTAATAAACACAGCCCAATAGACAGACAGACAGATACTAGGCATATAGATTGTGACAGACAGATCCACAATGAGACATACTAATAAACACAGCCCAATAGACAGACAGACAGATACTAGGCATATAGATTGTGACAGACAGATCCACAATGAGACATACTAATAAACACAGCCCAATAGACAGACAGACAGATACTAGGCATATAGATTGTGACAGACAGATCCACAATTAGACATACTAATAAACACAGCCCAATAGACAGACAGACAGATACTAGGCATATAGATTGTGACAGACAGATCCACAATGAGACATACTAATAAACCGACAGATAGATAGAGAAGCTTACATGTTGTTGTGACAGCTGCCATAGTCCAACATTGTCCATATTTGACTCCCTTTCTTTTCTTCAAAAACTCTTCAAGAATGGCAGGACTTCCAGTCCAGGCATATGGTGCCTCACCATCACCATACTTCCCTGACCACCCTGCCTGAACTACACCTCCACTTCCTTCTGTGTAGTTTATCTGCTCATTGATTCCACAGGAAACATGTAAATATTATTGTTTAAAGTCTTCTTCAGATTGTACATTTTTTTAAAACAAAAATGTTGAGGTCATTCTAAGCATCTATCAAATATTTACTAACTGGAATTATAACAACAATTAATTAAAGATACGGGAAACAATAGAGCAGACCAACTGGCAAGGAGTGTGCTACAGATGAGCAATCAGATGTACCAGTACCATACCATCGTCATTTAGTATGTCCTTTGCGGAACATCAGTCTCATGACAGCCGATTTGTAAGATACTCAATCCCTGGCCAGCTCTCCCACCTCTGCCAATGACAACCCCAAAAACCTCTGTAATGTCCCTTGTCCATCTTCTCCTTGGTCTGCCCTGCCTCTGGTATTGTTTTTTCTAAACCATTGTGATATTTGGTGTGGAAAAATTATGTTAATTTCCTAGACACAATGTCGTTTACTAGCCACTTTTGTTCTATGCTGAACTTCTGTAGGATTTCTGCATTTTTCTTTTTCGCTATCCACGGTATTTTAAGCAGCCTACTGCAGCATTTTAGTTCGAAAGATTCAATCTTCTTCCACAGGGTTTTTGTGGTTGTCCATGTCTCACATCCATAAGCTACTATCAGGAAAATGCAAGTTCTCAGGATCTTTAGTTTTGTCCTTTTGTTTTTAATTTTAGCTAACCTCTGCAGTGCCACAGAGTCTGCTATACACTATCCATGTCTTACAGGCATACAGAAGAGTGGTTAGCATTACAGTCATGGCACACTTATAACTTGGGGGCAACATTGATTTCTTGTTGATTCCAAACATTTGCTATTAGTTTTTCCAATGCAGCAATTTCCTTGACAATACTGTTGTTGCTGTTGTTATTATTATCCCATAGCTTCTTAGCAAGCTTTCTCTTCAAAGCCCAATGCCATTCTAATATATATACAGGTCTTCTTCAGTTGAGTCACTGCTCCATACAGTGTGTTGGTAATTGTCGGCAGTGCTTGTAAGAATCTTTTCCTCATGCCCAGCAAGCACCTTGCACTCAATGAGTAGATGTCGAACTGTTTCATCATGATGAGAGCAATGTCTGCGCAAGAGCATGTGCTGGGGATTGATGCTGTTCAAGTGGCTATTGACTCTGGTATGTCCTGTTCGGAACTGAAAGATGAGACTTTGATCTCTTCTATGTAGTTTATTTATGTGATCGTTACTTTTCGGCTGTGACATTTCGCGAAATACACTGCGACCTGTTGTTCCTATCGCTCACCTGTTCATTGAGATTTCCAGAGTATTATTCTTAATAATTTGTTTTACTGTGTGGTTACTGCAGGGTCTATCCAATTGTTGTTTCAAGGCTCCCGTTTTTGCCAGTCTGTCGGCCATCTCGTTCCCTAGTAGCCCACTATGTCCAGGGATCCATTGCAAGGTGACATTTATCCCGTGGGCAGTGATGATGTTGTTGAACGTCCTCCCCCCCAAGAATATCTTCTTTTCTTTGTATGGGTTGTTCTCCAGCGCCTCCAGAACCAACTTGGAGTCACTAAAAATTACCAAATCCAATGGCAACAATTCGCCGAAGTCAAACTGTTGGTGCAAATCTCAACTTCTGTTTTTATAGCCTCGGCCTCCGCTTCATCGTTTGAACGGTTTTCGCCACATGAATCACATAATTTGTACTGTTATTAACCTCAGAATTAATATTTTTATTTTTTTTATTTTTTGCGTTCGCCTTATTTCTCTATTCCCCAAGGCGTGTGTGCGTTGCACTGTGGTTTTTATTTTGCGCCTGTTGGCCCAGTGCATCCGACTTCAGCATGCATTTTATGTAAGGGTTTGCTTCCTCCTGCATTTTCTAAGGGTTTGCTTCCCCGGGGTAACGGCCGGTGCTGTGATGGGGATCGAACCCAGCACCTTCTGGTTGTGAGCCGTGCCACTTAACCACTAAGCCACACCGTCCCCTAGAATTACTATTGACTGCTATTGTGAGGGTATTGCCTATTTAGGTAAAGCTATCAACTGCTTGGAGATGTTGATTTTGCATAATGATCTTCGGTTTACTGGAAAGAAGACTTCTTGGGATCATACTGGAAGAGTATCACAGTCATCCTATTCTTGATTGTCAGACCAAATTTGTGCACGTCCGCAAAAATGACTTCATGGCGGCCTAAATATCTTGTGAGCAGGTGAAGGTGCAGCCATGAGCAAAGAGGAGATCCAAGATGGTGGTTTCTCTAACCTTGGTGTTTGGCTTCACACATCTTGGATTGAATAGCTGACTATGCTTTCTATACCTGATATTAAGTGAGATGCACATCGTCAGGCAGTGTGGCTACAAAGACCAAGCTAAAGAGTGTAAGAGCTACCATACAATCACATTTAGCACCGTTTATTACTGGAAATATCACAGACAATTCTTCTTCATGCCATACTCGAGCGATCATGAAATTGGTGAAAAACTGTAATGAATCTGCTGGGACAGTTGGGGAGGAAAACTAACTTCTGGTCAAGCAAAATATACTGATCAGACATGTTAGTCAGGGTCAAGCAAAATATACTGATCAGACATGTTAGTCAGGGTCAGGCAAAATATACTGATCAGACATGTTAGTCAGGGTCAGGCAAAATATACTGATCAGACATGTTAGTCAGGGTCAGGCAAAATATACTGATCAGACATGTTAGTCAGGGTCAGGCAAAATATACTGATCAGACATGTTAGTCAGGGTCAGGCAAAATATACTGATCAGACATGTTAGTCAGGGTCAGGCAAAATATACTGATCAGACATGTTAGTCAGGGTCAGGCAAAATATACTGATCAGACATGTTAGTCAGGGTCAGGCAAAATATACTGATCAGACATGTTAGTCAGGGTCAGGCAAAATATACTGATCAGACATGTTAGTCAGGGTCAGGCAAAATATACTGATCAGACATGTTAGTCAGGGTCAGGCAAAATATACTGATCAGACATGTTAGTCAGGGTCAGGCAAAATATACTGATCAGACGTGTTAGTCAGGGTCAGGCAAAATATACTGATCAGACATGTTAGTCAGGGTCAGGCAAAACATACTGATCAGACATGTTAGTCAGGGTCAGGCAAAATATACTGATCAGACATGTTAGTCAGGGTCAAGCAAAATATACTGATCAGACATGTTAGTCAGGGTCAGGCAAAACATACTGATCAGACATGTTAGTCAGGGTCAGGCAAAACTTACTGGCCAAGACCCTCAGTTCGGCTTCCTAGTAGCCCTCCCTGGAAATGGCCTGTTTTCATAGCAGCCTGGCTAATGGGGTGAAGGATCAACGTGATCCCCGTAGTAGTATATTACAGGCAGATGAAGCCAAGCATAGCACAACAGCCTGGAGGATTCTGGTCCACCTTCATCAGGATATAAGGAAAGCTACTGCATTTTGCCACTTAACGACCTTTTCAGGGCGCACAAAAAGAGTAACCTACTGATTGTGGGCATTCCCAAACAATAACCTCTTCAAGGAAAGAACACTGATCATATTCTGTTTTTCCTAGAAACCACATAGATGAGTCAACCTATGCATCACTACAATTGTTTTTGTCTTCTTTGATACATACAACATCTCACTACTTACAGAATGATAATAAACAAAGAGCTTAAATATTGTTACCTTGGATTTGAATAAAATAATATCACATAACAATGAGAGTCAGAAGGAAAGCAACAACTTGAAAACAAACACTTAACACACATTTTGTATTCACTGCAGAAAAAGACTTACAGTTTTGCAAATTGTCCGGGTAACAAGAGTGGGATTTCCCCTAGCCCTGTCTGCCAACTCTGATCGATCCAAGATGGAAGTTGCAGCTATCAAACACACATACTCAAACTAAAAGAAAATAAATCATTAAATCATTAAATAAAATGAGCATTAAGAAGAAAACTGTCAAAATATATGTAAAACTGCTCACAGAACCAACTTCTTGGCACCCTGGAACCCCCATACGAGCTCAGTTCATTTCTTTGCTGAAAGTCTCAACGACAGAGCAAAAGATTGGCTCTGCAATTTTCCTATGATTTTGTCAGGTACCTATTTACAGCTGGGTAGATTGGGAAAAGTCGTCATACCATAAAAAACCCTCTGACATGCCTGACCTGCCAAACTGAGCATTATAAGATTTGAACATCGTTTGTCGGACAATAACGCATGCTCACAGACAACAAGCCTTTTCTTATAAAAAAACAATGTTAAACTCAGCATAAAGACGGCTTGAGTTTAGACCAGGGAAGGGAAACCTGTAATCTCAAATCTGAATGTGGCTTTGTATGCCATTAAATACGGCCTTGTATACTATTAAATGCAGCCTATTGAATTAATCCAATTTTTGCAGAAAGAATTTTTAAAATGTCTATTAATATGTTTTTGTTTATTATTTTTATTTTAATCTCAAAATAAACATATTTAAAATACCAAAGAGTAAAAGAAGATTCAATGAAATTATCCTTTGTGACTGACAGCCACAAATGAAATAGGTTTACATCTAACTTAATGTCACCTTATTATATTTACAGGTACCTTAATGTAGATTTTTTGTTTCCAGCTAACTAAATGCAACCTTATGAGGTTAACAGCTAACTAAACGCAACCTTATTAGGTTTACAGCTAACTTAATGCAACCTTATTAGGTTTACAGCTAACTAAATGCGACCGTATTAGGTTTACAGCTAACTTAATGCAACCTTATTAGGTTTACAGCTAACTTAATGTGGCCTTATTAGGTTTACAGCTAACTTAATGCAACCGTATTAGGTTTACAGCTAACTAAATGCGACCTTATTAGGTTAACAGCTAACTTAATGTGGCCTTATTAGGTTTACAGCTAACTAAATGTGGCCTTATTAGGTTTACAGCTAACTAAATGCGACCTTATTAGGTTTACAGCTAGCTTAATGTGGCCTTATTAGGTTTACAGCTAACTTAATGCAACCTTATTAGGTTTACAGCTAACTTAATGCAACCTTATTAGGTTTACAGCTTACTTAATGCAATCTATTTTTGCTTTAAGCTAACTTAATGCAGACTTCCAACATGAAAAGGATCCCCACCCATATTCTAGACTAAACATTCTTTTTCTTCTTTGTGAGATCTCAAACATTTATATCTTTTTCCCTCATAAATTGTGTGGCCTGTCTCAGACTTCTCTCTATGGAGTCCATACTATTATTCTACTCCTTTCAGGAAGCACAGTCTTTGAGACCATACTCAATGCTGTGTTTGTACATCACATTCAGGTGCATGTTGATGTGTCTAATTTATAAAAATTCATGGGAAAGATAATATCCCAGTCTGCAGTGGGCAGTTCCCAGTCTAAATATTGTCACTTGATCTCTTCTTAGCAAGTTAATATCCTTCTGAAATATCAGATTCTGTATATTTTCAAAACCATTTCAATAAAAGTGTTTTCCAGCATTGTATTAAAAAAATACAGAGGAAACTCCATTTGTTCGTTATTAAATGTCTGACATGGAATACTCAGGAGAAGAGAAATAGGAGTAGACTATAAAATGCCTGGAGAAGATACTGAAAATGAACTTCGGTCTCTGGAATTTAACAGGAGAGAGGTAGAAAGGGCTGTTCAGGACTGAACTTTCTGGAAAGGGGTTGTTAGTGGCTTTTGTCCCGAAAGAAGTGATGAACGTTGATGGGGAAGATTAAAAAATTATGTTGTCCTGTCATCAGTCTGGATATTAAATCCTCCATTAAGTGATGTTATTTTCTGAACCACATTGCTATGGTTATCAGAGAGATGGTGAAAGAGAAACTGACCTACGATTACAGGGAAGAACCAAAGAAGTCAACAAATGATAATCATGAATTAGAGTTGGAGCACTGTTTGAAGGATCGTTAGGGCACCATATGAAGAATGGTTGGGGCACATTTGAAGGATATTTTAGGGCTGATATGATATAAATGAAGGATTGTTAGGTACCATACAAAAGATGATTAGTCACCATACAAAAGATGATTAGTCACCATACAAAAGATGATTAAGCACCATACAAAAGATGATTAGGCACCATACAAAAGATGATTAGGCACCATACAAAAGATGATTAAGCACCATACAAAAGATGATTAGTCACCATACAAAAGATGATTAGTCACCACACAAAAGATGATTAAGCACTATACAAAAGATGATTAGGCACCATATAAAAGATAACTGTGGCATTAAAAGAAGATATGGATGTAAACTGGCAGAAGTTGAGGAAGTCTGTTGCTGACTTTAAATATGCCATAAAGTGTAATGTACTTTGATCACATTGTCAGTTTCTGGCCCAGAATCTAACAAGAAGTGGCACTGTGCTATGTGGCGGAAAAATGGTCACACACAAAAGAGATGAGTACAAACTCAGAGTAACCTAAGCCTTCCTCGAGAGACACATGGTCGGCCTCAAGCTTCAAAACCTGCGCACAATAGGTCTTCATTACTCGGACATACATCAATTGTCCCTGGTGGAAGATGCAGCTATTTATGCAGACAAGACCAAATATCGCTGGACAGGTCACTTACTGCGATGAACGGACAGTAGATAGAGCACAATGACAGCAATATGGTACCCCAGAGACAAGAAACGACCACGTGGACGATCACTAATGCGCTGGTCGGACTTCCTTATATTACATAACAACATTCACAACGCCACAGATGGGCGACTCATTATCCACTGGTCCACCGCAACCCAAATAGAGATCATTGGAAGAGAAGTTGAGAACGGCAACGGTGTAACCGCTGCTGAAGGACAGGCCATCCAGTAATTCAGCATTTATTTGTTCAGTCTCAATTTTAACACTTTCCTTTTTTGGCTAGCCCAGTGGTTTCCCAAACTTTTTTGACCATCGGCACCCTTAGTGTATCAGAATTTTGTCCACCGCACCCCAATTCAGAAAATAAGCCTGCTTAACAGTTGTAGTGCAAGTTGATGACAGTATTGGAATGTTTTGCGACACCCCTCTAAACCAGCCATGGCACCCCAGGGTGTCACGGCACACAGTTGGGGAACCAATGAGCTAGTTTATCAGCTTAATGTTTTGCATATTTTGTACATTGTATTTTCAACTTGCTTAGCTTGGACTGAAAAACACAATTTGACAAAATTTGTGCAGATTGGAAAGGGTTAAGTATCAAACAGACGCCATTAAATGTGATGAGACAAACAATCAGACCTGGCCAAAGTTCCAAGGTCGGACATAATATTTCTCCACTGATCCCAGCCAGATTCTGCCAGTCTCTGTAAGCACATACTCTTTACGTTCTGGTTCTGCTGGCAGGTACACAGCATCGTCTGCAACATGAAACATAAACATGGATTAAATAAGCTCACTTGAATGGTAAACATCAATTCAGTGATGTCAGAAGTGGGAAGAATAGAAACCATCAAACCATCCACATCAAATGTGACTAAAGAGGGTTGTGAATGGGGTTAAGTTCTGTTCTGTTGTTAAACCTTCACTTTACTCTGGGAACACCCGTTAGTTATCAGTCCCTCTCAGAAAATGATGAAGTATGAGGATGCTAAACTTAATTTGACGTCTTTATTCTGGTTTAAACGACTGTGCAGTCTGTATTCAACCAGTATTTGTTACATTCACTTGATCTAACAAAAAACATATGCTCATCTAATCTATTCTTGAATGCATTAATCGACACTTCCTCCACTACTTCCCGTGGCAATGTATTCCAAGCATGCACCTTTAAAGAGGGAGAGGAATAGGAGAAGAACGAAAAAGAAAAGAAATAAAATTGAATAGGAGAGATAAGAACAATAGAAATTGCAAGAAAAAGGAAGAAGGGGAAGAAATGGAGAATAAGAAGAAGAATGAAAAACACAAAAATTAAGAAGGAGAATAAGATAAAGAAGAAAAGGAAGAAGAAGTAGAAGAAAAAGAAGAATAGAAAGAGGAAGAAATAGAAGAAGGATTTAAAAAAAGAAGAAGAATGAGAAAATTAAAAAAAACAAGAGGAGGAATAAGTTGAAGAAGAGGATAAGAAAAAGAATAGGATGAAGAAAAGAAAGAAGATGATGAAAAAGAGGAAGCAAAGGAAAAAGACAAGAGGAATAGCAAAGTAGAAAGAAAGACGAAAAACATGAAGATAAAGATGAAGATGAAGACAGGGAGGGAACAGAAGAATAGGAAGAATAATAATAAGAAATAGAATAGGCAGAAGAATAAAATATAGAAGAGAAGTTGTAAAAAAGAAGAATAGAATGAAAATGATGAAAGGAAAGAAGTAGATAACAACAAGGAAGAAGAGAAGTAGGAATAAGGAATGAGTTGATCTAAATAAAGGAAGAATAAAAATATAAAGAAGAAATAGTAGAAAGTAGAAGATAAGGAAAATAAAGAATATAAAGAGGAAAAGAAAAACGATGATGAGGAATACGAAAAATAATTGGAAGAAAGAAGAAGAGAAGGAAGAAGAAGAATAGGAAGCAGAAGAACATGAAAAAAAAGAGGATGTCAGAGCTTAAAAAGAAAAAAAGAAGAAAATGGCAATGAAGAAGAAGAGAAAGCAAAGAGGAAGAAGAAGATGGCAAAGAAGAGGAAGAAATTAGTAAGAAGGATGGAGACTAAAAAAGAAAGACGAAGAAGAAGAAAAATAATTATAAGAATAAGAAGAAGAAAACGAAGAAGTGTAAGAAGAAGAAATAAGAAAAATTTAATGAAGTAGAAGAAAATTATACAGATGAGGGAGAAAAGGAAGAAGAAGAAGCACATGAAAATAGAATAGGAAGAGGTACATGAGGAAAAACAATACGAAAATGAAGAAGAGGAAAATATAAATACAGAACATTAAGAAGAATAAAAGAAAGATAAGAAAAATGAAGAGCAAGGGTGTGCAAGAGACTAGCGATCGTGATATATTGTGCTGATTATTGGTGTTAATAAGAACAGTTATTGTCTTATTGTAGACGTTATTCGTTTACCGTTCAGGAGTTTTCATGCTAATGGCCTCTCCTACATTATTGTGTCCCCAGCAGCACGTTCATGAGGGGCCCCCTGTTTTTTGCAGAGCCTGCTGTGGTGTGGGACCGAGTACCCGGCGGTATAACTGGGCGGGCAGATTGGGCTCATTAGCCTTGGCTGGCAGCCAATCTAAGAGAAGGTAAACTCTGACTGTAAACCCGGGTAGACGAAGCTCGTTAGCCTGTCCAGACAGTTCGCCTAGGAGAGGAGGAACTCTGATTTTAAACCCACAAGTCTCAGAGAGTGATGGCTAGTCTTGGGATGATGAGAGTATCATCGGATGTCTCGAGTAACTAGCATCTGCGGGCAACGACTCCATTGCCTTGCGGAAACCTCGAGAGAGGGTAGGGCTATGGGAATAAACCCAGACATAAAATCCTGAGTGGTAGCACCTAAGGCGGATAGTTTCAAAATTGCTAACTCATTCCAGCAGCTGAACTTGTGCCAAATTGTCATGCTTTGCATTTCTTTGGATTACACCAGCGAGGCCGAGAGGTGGATCCTGCCGCTGAATATGCGCACAGGCTCGTGCCCTGAGAGGCTACTCACAGAGTGCCACGCACATGGTCTGCAAAGAATGATACGCCTATGAAAGGACATTAGCTTACCTTTCTGCCAAAAGGTTGAACAAGAGAAAGATAAGCACAGTTACTGCAGACGTTATTTGCTTACCTTTCTGCCAAGGGTTGAATAAGAGAAAGATGTCGTCCGCATGTTTGTGCCGCCATTTCTCAGGAATATCGTCTTTCAGGTGTTCTGTGTCTATAAATAGTTCATACCTGCCCACTATTGCGTCACTTCCTGAACTCACGCGAAGAGTCACAGATCTATAGAAGCAGGTAAAAAATACAGTCATTAGGAGTCAGGATATTTCTTCCTGTGTTATTACCCGAACACACCAATCTGCAAGGTGACTCAAAATTATCTAAACATCGGGAGCAATGTGGTTTTTTTCTGTTATTAAGTAAGGGGTGTTGGGGAACTGAGTCGCTAGTCCAGTCAGGCACAACATACTTACCAGCACGTCGTGTCAAGGTCAGGCACAACATACTTATCAGGACGTCGTGTCAAGGTCAGGCACAACATACTTACCAGGACGTCGCGTCAGGGTCAGGCACAACATACTTATCAGGACGTCGCGTCAAGGTCAGGCACAACATACTTATCAGGACGTCGTGTCAAGGTCAGGCACAACATACTTATCAGGACGTCGCGTCAAGGTCAGGCACAACATACTTATCAGGACGTCGTGTCAAGGTCAGGCTCAACATACTTATCAGGACGTCGTGTCAAGGTCAGGCACAACATACTTATCAGGACGTCGTGTCAAGGTCAGGCACAACATACTTATCAGGACGTTGCGTCAAGGTCAGGCACAATACACTGACCGAGACCACAATCTCTCTTCTATGTAGCGTTTCCATGGAAACAGGATGTTTTTTTCAAGGCAGCCTGGCTGACAATATGTGATTCGATGGGATCCCCGTAGTAGTGAGCGACACGCAGATGAAGCCAAGCATATCACAACCGCCTGGAGGACCGCGGTCCACCAGCTATGAGTATGCTCGGGATGTGAGAAAATCTATTACAACCCACCACCTAATGTCATTTTTAGGGCACACAAAAGAGTAAACTTACTCATTGCCGGCATTAAACAACAACAAACAACAACCAACAAACAACAAACAAGTAATAAGTATTGTTGTAGCTGATATTTCTCTCAAGAAATTTCTTCTTCAGTTTGCTTGCCTCCTGCTTGTGCCTTTCAGCGACAGGTTATGAAGAGGTTTCTTGACCGGGCCCTAATATGTGCTTGTGCCTTTCAGCGTCAGGTTATGAAGAGGTTTCTTGACCGGGCCCTAATATGTGCTTGTGCCTTTTAGCGTCAGGTAATGAAGAGGTTTCTTGACCGGGCCCTAATATGTGCTTGTGCCTTTTAGCGTCAGGTTATGAAGAGGTTTCTTGACCGGGCCCTAATATGTGCTTGTGCCTTTCAGCGACAGGTTATGAAGAGGTTTCTTGACCGGGCCCTAATATGTGCTTGTGCCTTTTAGCGTCAGGTAATGAAGAGGTTTCTCGACCGGGCCCTAATATGTGCTTGTGCCTTTTAGCGTCAGGTAATGAAGAGGTTTCTCGACCGGGCCCTAATATGTGCTTGTGCCTTTCAGCGTCAGGTTATGAAGAGGTTTCTTGACCGGGCCCTAATATGTGCTTGTGCCTTTTAGCGTCAGGTTATGAAGAGGTTTCTTGACAGGGCCCTAATATATGCTTGTGCCTTTTAGCGTCAGGTTATGAACAGGTTTCTTGACCGGGCCCTAATATATGCTTGTGCCTTTTAGCATCAGGTTATGAAGAGGTTTCTTGATCGGGACCTAATATGTGCTTGTGCCTTTTAGCGTCAGGTTATGAAGAGGTTTCTTGACCGGGCCCTAATATGTGCTTGTGCCTTTTAGCGTCAGGTTATGAAGAGGTTTCTTGACCGGGCCCTAATATGTGCTTGTGCCTTTCAGCGTCAGGTTATGAAGAGGTTTCTTGATCGGGCCCTAATATGTGCTTGTGCCTTTCAGCGTCAGGTTATGAAGAGGTTTCTTGATCGGGCCCTAATATGTGCTTGTGCCTTTTAGTGTCAGGTTATGAAGAGGTTTCTTGACCGGGCCCTAATATGTGCTTCGTACACGGGAAGCTTTACTGCTTCCGTTATTTCTGCTAACCATCTTTTTGCGTGGTCGGCACTTGAGTTTGTTAGGTATGATAAAAAGAAATATTAAACATAGGACCAAGGAGGTGATTCTAAAACTGTATAAAGCATTAGTTAGACCTAGATTGGAGTACTGTGTACAGGTGTGGAGTCCTTATTATAGAGGACACATACACCTGCTGGAAAGGATACAAAGAAGAGCGACAAATCTGATAGTGGGATTCCAGAAATACAGTTACGAGGAAAGACTCAGAAAAACAGGCCTAGAAAAGTGTCTAGAAAAGAGAAGAATTCGAGGTGACTTAATGCAGGGTTATAAGATAATCACAGGAACGGTAAAATTGGACTATAACAAGTTTTTCAAAATATAACCACCAACGAGAACAAAAAGGCACAGATACAAATTAACTAAAGCTTGAAAACTAATGCTTGAAATACATTACACCAGGAGGTAGTGGAGACAGAGACAGTTAGTGCATTTAAGAATAGATTGAATGTGCAAAGTTTTTAGAGCAGGGTAATGCAGATGTAACTGGTTGTCTACAGACTCTAATGAGTGTTCTAAGCCAGTATTAAAAACGTTAAGTTAAGTTTGTACCATTGTATCTGTTTTTTTGTTGTTTTATTTTTGCGTTCGCCTAATTTCTCTAATCCCCAAGGCGGTGTGCGTTGCACTGTGGTTTTTATTTTGCGACTGTCGACCCAGTGCATCCGATTTCAGCATGCATTTTATGTAAGGTTCTACTTCCTCCTGCATTTTCTAAGGGTTTGCTTCCCCGGGGTAACGGCCGGTGCTGTGATGGGGATCGAACCCCAGCACCTTCGGGTTCTGAGCCGTGCCACTTAACCACTAGGCCACGCCGTCTCCGATTGTATCTGTAAAGCAAAGCTTTCTGAGGGATTCTATCTGGTGTTTGGCGTGATACGTGCCCGAACCATTTGGTTTCTTGTCTCTTGATGAGGTCTAGCACTGGTGTTGTACCTACCTGTTTCTTAATATCTTCGTTTCTGATTCTATCCATTATTTTTTCTCCAAGCATTCTGCGTCAGATTTCATCTCTGTTGTTACAATGTTTCTTTTATCTTTGCTTGTCAGTGTCCAATTTCGGCACTGATAGCACGATGTGGGTAGGAATATCGTGTTGCATAGCGTTCTTTTTGTATCCATTGCCATGTGCTTACATTGAAATATCGGGGACATTTGCCCAATGATTTGACTTGCTTTATTACATCTGTGTTAGATTTCGTTGTCTCTTTTCCATCTGCTGAGATATTGTTTCCCAGGTACGTGACATTTCTCCCATGTTTTACTTGTTGGTTTTTTAATAAATATATTTGTTTTTGTTTCTTTTCTTGCAATCGTTGTAACTTTGGTTTTTTCTATGTTGATTTTCATACCGTAATCTGCACACGCTTCATTAAGATTGTTGATAAGTTCCTGCAGTTGTTATTCTAAGATTGCTATTTTTGCTTGGTCATCGGCAAAGAGAAGCTCATTTAAGAAAGGAAAGCGTGAAAGGTGGGTGTTAGAATCCCACAAGTTGTAATCATCCATTGGTCTCAATGATGGAAAGTAAAATGGCGCCTGACAGGCTGCGCTTATGATTCGCTTCGGTGTTTATGTTCCTGTCGGACGTTCAGATAAAAATCAGACAAAAATGTACCCAGTTGATATGATAGCATTCAGGACTGTGTTCTGTGGACATTTTGTGTACTTAAGTAGTCTTATTTGCCATTAAATAGCATCTTGTTACCATTCTCAGCAGCGCAAAGTGAATAAGGCTCATAGGTTCCAGTCGGGTAAACGGGCCAACATGGCGGCAAGAGCCTTGCTCGATTACGTCCCACAGTTCAGTTCACCTAAGAAATACTTAGGGGTCACCCTCCTTAAGCTGATGAGTCTCCCGTCATCTCCCCTACCACTGGAGGTTTCACGCAAACTCTCCCTTATCCGTATCGACATAAGAGTTTCGCTGACCCTAGGAAGTATAAAGTCCAGAAGTCAGAGAGGAGGTAAACAGAAACAGAGAAAGCCAGATACAAATACAGGATCAGAACACACTCCTTGCGACCCTCGTCCAAAGGAAGCTGAGTAATGGGATCCTCATGAGAAGTCCACAGGGATCTCGGTCGACACATTCCCCATGAAACACAAGGAGCTAAGGCTTCATCCCCGGATGTGGTTTGTCTTCGTTCGTTCTCAATCTCCGGCTACCAAACCACCTGCTGCTTTGTAGGAAGGTTGGGGAAAGCCGAAGGCTTGGCAATGTTGAAATTTAAAATAAAAATTTGCCGAAGAATATTCTGACCCCCCCCCCCCCAAAATAAAAAAATCGGATGTGTTGTAGATTTGTTGAGAACAGTCAAAACCTAGGTAGGGTTGAAATTTATTTTTAAAAAGCGTTTTTGAAATCGGATGAACCGGTCAGAAAGATCACAGCACAACTGTAAAATGTGGCAATGGGTAATTCACTAGAAGAATAAATAGTAGAAAAAGAAGTGACAAAGAAGAAGAAGAAGAAGAAGAAGTTGAAGAAAAAGAAGAAGAACAAAAAGAAGAAGAAGAAAAAGCAGAAGAATAAGAACAACAAATAGAAGAAGAAGAAGAAACTTATTCTTTACACAATCATCACATACTTATCACGGTCTGAGGTCAACTGAAATCCCCACTGCCCGTCCTGTAACTTGTCAACCCGAGACACAGGGATGACACTTCCCCTGCTCTGTGTGGGTCTGCTTCCTGGAAACAAGACAATACATTGTCTGAACTATTAGAAATAGCATAGACAAGAGGCAATAAACCATGCCACGGGTAATAGGTACATACTATGAGAAAGGTAGTTTCATAACAAACACAAATAAAGGATATAACATGTTAGTGATATTGTTGTGTCAGGTTTCAGTTTTCTTCACTTATTTTTCCCTGTGCGCCATCCAACGTCCATAGCAATGTCTCAAACAGTCGAATCTGTGGTCTCTAACTTAACTTAACGTCTTTATACTGATTTAGAAGACTATGCCGAGTCTGTACACAACCAGTTTCATTTATATTACCTTGCTCTAAAAGCTATGCGCATCCAATTTATTCTTAAATGCATTAGCTGTCCCGGCCTTCACTACCTCCGGTGGCAATGCATTCCAAGCATTCATCACTCTCTGACTAAAAGTTTCATCTGAGGCTTAGACAGCAGACCTAAGACTTCCATGATGCAAGCTTTAGTGAGACAGCAGACCAAAGACTTTTATGCTGCACGTTTTGGTGAGACACCATACCAAAGACTTCTATGCTGCAGGTTTTGGTAAGACAGCATACCAAAGACTTCTATGCTGTAAGTTTTGGTGAGACACCATACCAAAGACTTCTATGCTGCAGGTTTTGGTAAGACAGCATACCAAAGACTTCTATGCTGCAGGTTGTAGTGGCTGAGACAGCAGACCAAAGACTTTTATGCTGCAGGTTTTGGTGAGACACCATACCAAAGACTTCTATGCTGCAGGTTTTGGTAAGACAGCATACCAAAGACTTCTATGCTGCAGGTTGTAGTGGCTGAGACAGCAGACCAAAGACTTCTATGCTGCAGGTTTTGGTGAGACAGTAGACCAAAGACTTCTATGCTGTAAGTTTTGATGAGACACCATACCAAAGACTTCTATGCTGCAGGTTTTGGTAAGACAGCATACCAAAGACTTCTATGCTGTAAGTTTTGGTGAGACACCATACCAAAGACTTCTATGCTGCAGGTTTTGGTAAGACAGCATACCAAAGACTTCTATGCTGCAGGTTGTAGTGGCTGAGACAGCAGACCAAAGACTTCTATGCTGCAGGTTTTGGTGAGACAGTAGACCAAAGACTTCTATGCTGCAGGTTTTGGTGAGACAGCAGACCACAGACTTCTATGCTGCAGGTTTTGGTGAGACAGCAGACCACAGACTTCTATGCTGCAGGTTTTGGTGAGACAGCAGACCAAAGACTTCTATGCTGCAGGTTTTGGTGCACTGATAAAGCTATGGTATAAATTTATCCTCGTTGGTGTCAATTGCATTGAGAAATGAGGAACGATGGTTTTAAGTTCGTATCTCATTCAGTATTTATTTAAATAACCATTTGTGACCTACTTACTGATTTTCCACGAAGATTCCTGCGCCAGATATAATAATGAAATGGTATGAAAAGATTACAAATATGAAACTGCTGAAATAAACCCATGACATACAACAGTGTAACATTATGCGAGCAGTAGGCGCTGGCATTTGATCCGACACAAAACCAGCTGACAAAATTACAGGACAGTTTTTGTTCTGGAACCTGCAAGACAAGAGAAGTAGTGGTAGAACAAAATCCAAACGGAGAAAAGAGTTTGACGCAAACGTAAAGGGATCATAAAGGACATGTACACAGCTGCATCAGATCGCACAGGACAGGAGGACTTGGGGTGCCTTTTTGTTAAGACCTGTGGTTCATGTGGAGATTGAAGGCTTTGATTGAATGGCATTGTTCCAAGGAGTATGTGTGTGTGTGTTCATATCTATCTTCAGTCCACTTACATCGATAGACATCGTGGGGAGGTGTGACCTCCTTTGTTTCATATATTTTTTGGCAGGTGAAAATCAACTAGTGACTTGGCAGGTCAATCCCAACATCTGTTAGCCCCTGGAATATACAATCACCTATTTTTGGGACTGGTGGAGGTGGTAACGCAAATTAGAGCAAGGCAGACCCCATCTATGCCGCGCCAATAACCACATAACCAAGGTCTGAACTTATAGCCACACAGTCCCCTTTTTGCGACATATTCACTGTAGGCCGAATATCCCTAGAATAATTTCAGGATGATTTTTAACTTAAATTTTGCCTGAGCAGCGGCCGCTAGGCCTACCCTTTTAGATTCCCAGCTGCTAAGGTATTCTTAACGTGCGCGCCACTGCATACGGGTGTCTGATCTCACTACTCAGAGATCCGGAGAAATATTTACCGGATGATCCAAGTGAAGAAATCCCGGTCTCCACCGTGACTTGAACCCGCGACCTTCTGTTGTCTTCGACACACTTTTGTCACCATACACTGCCTGCATTCTACGATGAATGTCAACTGGTCGACATCCTTCAGCTATTAGAAACCGAATCGTCGCTCGCTGATCAACTCTGGACGGATTCCGTGTCACACCCGCCATGTTTTCAACGATCTGCTGAGGAAACTGTGAGTCAGAGGATAATTAAATTTTGCAAACTTGACAGTTAGTATGTGCTCTTTACACCAGAAGTGAAGTCATCATGCGCATCGTACGAATATTCACTTGGTGCAGTTTGGTCCGGTTTCATTTGAACACACTTCGTATATATATATATATATATATATATATCACCACCATCATCATCATCGTGTAGCATATCCTTGGCAGAACGTCTCTCTCATGTCAGCCGATCTTTAAGACACTCGATCCCTTGCCAGGTCTCCTGCTACTACCACAGTCAACCCCAGAACCTCTGTACTGCCCATAGTCCATCTTATCCTTGGTCTGCGTCTATCTTTGTTGCCAGGTACCATACCCTCCAGTACCGTTCTGTCTAGACCATTGTGACGATCGATAAGCCAATGTATGTTAATTTCCAAGACGTAATAATGCTGTTTACTAGCCCATTTTCTTCTATATCGAGCTCCTGTAAGATGTCTGTGTTTTATCGTTCCTTATCGATGGTATTGGGAGCATACTCTAGTAGGGTTTTAACTGGAAGGATTCAATCTCCTTCTGTAGGGCGGAGGCTGCGTGGCCTAGGGGTGAAACTGGCTCGGATTTCTCAATCCCAACGTTTCGAGTTCGATTCCCACTTAATGGCAACCTATCGTACTGCACATTTGCCAGGAAACTTATAACAGCCAAATGGGTGGCGGTTGTAATAAGCTATGTTCTGTGAAAGGACATGCGACTTACTTTATTTCCGTAGGGCGAGTGTGGTTGACCGTGTCTTGCATCCCTACGTTGCTACCGAAAACATTCAGGTTCTCAAGATTTGTAATTTTCTTAGTGTTCTGCCATTTGTTTTTCATTTTAGTTAACCTCTGTAATGTTATGACCATTCATCTCTGTATTTCTTTTTGGCCAATCTCCGATTCTGTTTATAGTCGAGCCGAGATATTTGTTGCTGATCCATCTGTATATACATAGGTCCAGACATTTCCTTGGTTGTATTTTTTTGCTTGAGTTTTACAGTTCTTTCCGTTTTGTTTCTCTGTCTGGCCTGCCGGCAGTTCGATGCCATAAGTGTTTTCTAGCTCTAGGAGGCCGTTGTTGTTCTTCATGCAGCAAGCACATGTGCAGTGTGAGAGAGTTCATTTGTCGTATGTTGTTTATGGGATCTGTTCTTCGTTTAGTTTTTACTGATGATACAAAGTAGCTGCGTTTACTTTTTCCTTTTAAGCCCATTTATTCTCTAGTACATTGTGCTATTTAGCTTCCTCGGGGTAACGGCCGGTGCTGTGATGGGGATCAAACCCAGCACCTTCTTGTTGTGAGCCTTGTCACTTAACCCCTAGCCCACGCCGTCCCCTTACCCCATCATCTAGTGACTCATAGCTGACTACTTGCGTATGGGTCAGCAAACCAGAGCTGACCAAGACTCTATTCTACCTTCATGCGGCGGCCCTGGAAACCAGCTGAATTAGTGTATTCTGGATAAGAGAATAGAAATCAAAGCGGCAAGGGAAACCAGGTCGATCTCCCCCAGCCAACGTTATTTTCAGAAAGAATACCGCAGGCATGGGCCAGCGTTGAGGTGTTCCTGAAAGGAAGAAGTAGCTCTTTCACTCCGGAGCAACGCTGTGAGAGTTGTGGGAGTACATTATTAGAACAAAATTTATGCAGTAAATTAGACTTCCGACATCCGGCAGACATTTTAGTAAGAGATTCAGTTGTTGATAGTTGTATTTGTATGTGTGTTGGTATACATTCTGTATTGTAATTACGAGCGTTCTGATTTCCCAAATATTTTTGTTGCTGCTATAATGCTATGGCTAGTCATTTACTTACAAGTTCTAAGTCTCTAGAGCGTGTAGTTTACTGCAAAATGTTATGGAAAGTGAAGAGACAACATAAAATAATGGCACAATTCCCGTCCATACGAGGCACAGACAGGGGCCTCTGACAGAGAGAAGTGGTGTGGGGTTATGGAAGTGTCTTCAAGGATTTCCCAACGACATCACCTGTTACGGGATGACCTTACCTGAAGTGAACTACTCTGAAAGGATCTTACCTGTTACAAACTTGAGGGTAATTTTGTCCTGATCTTTGAGAAAATTTCTGTTGAACTCAATGTTGATGTCGAAGGCCTGGCCTCGTCTAAGGATCAGGTTGGGGACTTCGTACTCTGACGTGCGATGGGCGTCGCGGTTACTGAGTCTACACAGATCCACATTCACTGGCTTTAGGTGGAACTCTGGAACAGCAGAAGCAGAGAAGGTGTGATACGCCGTCTTGTGAACCTTACATAAAGCAGTTGATTGTTAAACGAATTCGTTACACAGAATGATCGCTAATTGACGTGATCGTTAATCAAGGTGAACGTTGAACGAAGTTACCACGATACTGATTTCTAGTTAATCGTAGTGACCATCATCATCAATCAATCATCATCATTTTCGTCATCATGTTATTCACTCTTAAGACTGATTTGCGAGTTCAGGATTCTGTCTTTCCATGTCTGCCTGTAATCATCAGCGGCTGTGTTCAGCTCAGGATTATGTCTTTCCATGTCTGTCTGTAATCATCAGCAGCTGTGTTCAGTTCAGGATTCTGTCTTTCCATGTCTGCCTGTAATCATCAGCGGCTGTGTTCAGCTCAGGATTATGTCTTTCCATGTCTGCCTGTAATCATCAGCGGCTGTGTTCTGCTCAGGATTCTGTCTTTCCATGTCTGCCTATAATCATCAGCAGCTAATTTCAGCTCAGGTTAAATCTTCATCACCATGTCTCTGCATGTTTGTGTCAAAAAAGTGTTTCTTGGTCTGCCCTTTCTTCTTTTAAAGTGTTCTGTCTTCCAAAACGTTCTTCATTGGACCATCATCACGTAAGTTGTAGCCCTGCCAGGCCAGTCATTCTTTTTGTAAATATAATAGCAGCTTTCTGTCCTCTTCCCCTTCCACCAACACGTTTTGTTTAATTTTCTGTCTGCCCAGCTAACTTTATTCATCTTTCGGTAACATCACATCTCAATACCTTCCAAGTATTTATCCACTCCTTTATGTATTGTCCACGTTTCAGAACCGTAGACTAGACATATGTGGCCAGGATTGTTTTCTGTAGCGTCATACCAATGCTGCCTGATATACATTATTTTTCGTTCGCCTTATTTCTCTAATCCCCAAGGCGGTGTGCGTTGCACTGTGGTTTTTATTATGCGCCTGACGGCCCAGTGCATCGGACTCCCGCAAGGCATTTTATGTAAGGGTCTGCTTCCTCCTGCATTTTCTAAGGGTTTGCGTCCCAGGGGTAAGGTCCGGTGCTGTGACGGATATCGAACCCGGCACCTTCTGGTTGTGAGCCGTTTCACTTAACCACTAGCCCACGCCGTCCCCTGCCTGATATATGTTGTTGCTGAATGCCTACAATGAGTAGGACTACTCTTTTGTGCGCCCTGAAAAGGACGTTAAGTGGCGGGTTGTCGTAGCTTTCCTTACATCCCGAGCGTGCTAATGAAAGTGGATCGGGGTCCTCTAGGTGGTTGTGCTATGCTTGGCTTGAGCTGCGTGTCGCTCACTACTACGGGGATCACATCGATTCCTCACCTTGTTAGCCAGGCTGCCATGACAACAGCCAGTTTCCATGAAGGGCTACGGGAAGCCAAGGAAAGGGTCTTGACCAGTATATTTTTCCTGATCTTGACTAACATGTCTGATCATTATATTTTGCCTGACCAGACGTTAGTCTTACTACCAACCACTTGATATAAGAGCTCTCTGTTTCTTTCTAAAGGCCTTCTTTGTCAACCCAATTCTGGTTATGTTTTTTTTTCTGTTTTGGCACTGTGCAGCTTCCCCTATGATTTGCCCCATATATGGGAATTAGCATATTTCCTTGGTTCTTCCCCCTTAAATGGTGACTTTTAATTCCATTAGTTCTTTGGCTATGATGATCGTTTTGGTCTTTACCATGTAGTGATCGAAATTATGATTTTCTCAATTCTTCTTCTTCGTTTTCAGTCTCCCGCTACCATACTCTGAAAGGGCTTAAATAGCAGAATGTAGTCCAGAGAACGGAATGCGTTGTGTCGTAGTTTACAGCTTGACTGCGACATTTGCACCTTTCGGTCCAACACATCCGACTTCAGCAACCATTTTTTGAGTACCGGGTTAGCATTCCCTCTTCGATCCCTTCTCCTTAGCCAGTCTGCCCTGCTGCAGACTGTTATCCAGGATCACCGCGTGGAGGTGTAGACTGGTCTTGGCAGCTCTGGTTCGCTGGGCCTGACGCTAGCAGTCAGCTATGGGTCGCTGACCACTGCGGCTCATACGCTACTCAGCATCTTGATCCCATTTTCTCTTTTGATTGATTGGTAATGAACTTAATCTGGAAAGAAGCATAACATTAGGATATAAATTAAACTGGTTGTATACAAACTCTGATGGGTCTTCTAAAGCAGTATAAAGACGTTGGGTTAAGGGTCAGGCGAAGCATTCTTT
This sequence comes from Ariolimax columbianus, assembly GCA_036924085.1. NCBI lineage: Eukaryota > Metazoa > Mollusca > Gastropoda > Stylommatophora > Arionidae > Ariolimax > Ariolimax columbianus. The sequence goes on along the minus strand of JAVGWX010000016.1, from coordinate 60,237,776 downwards.
TCAAAACCTCCGCCTATTGTCACGTGGCTTTCCTGGAGACAGGCAGCCTCAGCAGTCATGCCATGAGGTGGGGCAGACACTGACGTACTCATAGTGGAGACCTTACTGAGGAGCAGCATTTACTCACCGTGGTCATTAAACAGCAACAACAACTGATGAGCCTCGCATTGCAATACAGACAGGAAGACTGTGACCCACCTTCCCAAGTACACCTCAGGGTGTAGAAAGAGCAACTGTAACTCGTAACATCGTAAGTAGTTAAATGATGTCCGTACGAATATTTTCCATCAACAACACATAAAACAACAACAACAACCCTGTACATAAAACTTTCATTACTGAAATGACAATTATTACACAAAGTGGGGATGGCATGGGCAAGTGGTGAAGTGGCATAGCTCACAATTCGAAGGTGCTGGGTTCGTTCCTCATCACAGCACCGGTTTTATTCCGAGGAACCCTTAGAAATTGCAAGAGGAAGCAGAACCTTACATAAAATGCATGCAGAAGTCGGATGCATTGGGTCGACAGGCGCAAAATAAAAACCGTAGTGCAACGCCAACCACCGTGTGCAATAAATAAGGCGAACGCAAAAAATATTTAAAAAATTACACAAAGTGGCCGTAATTCAGCAACATGCTACATATACTGAAATCATAACTTACTTACTTAGTCGCTCCTCTTCTACCGTGAGGTGTAGAGGTTTGCCAAAGAGAACGCCACACTGCTCTATCCGCCGTCTTTTTCCTGGCTTCTTTCCAATCCAGCTCTCTATCACTTAGGGACTGTCGTATGTTGTCTTCCCAACGTACTTTGGGACGTCCTCGGTGTCTGCATCCTTGACTTTTGATCTCCCATGACCGCTTTGGTATCCGATCTTCTTCCATTCTACAGACATGGCCAAACCACTGTAGTTGGGACTGCTCCACTCGTGTCTGCAGGGGTTGAACTTCAAGATTGCTACGTATTGTCTGGTTACGGATCTTGTCCCTTTTCGTCACCTGAACCGCCTTTCTTGGGTACCTCATTTCTGAAGTTTGTAATTGCCTTTCTTGGGCTGTAGTCATTGCCCATGACTCACATCCATATATCAGGACAGGCACATAGGTCGAGCAGTATACATCTATCTTTGTTTTCCTGCTTATTTCACTTCTACTGAGGAAACCTCTGTTTATTGCTGAAATCATAACTTGATAATGAGAATTGTCAGGTGTTTTGTATACTCATCCGAGGATCAGAGAGAGCAGATGTGGCCATCACCAGTGGAACTGCAAGACAAGCTCTATGGCAGTGGCGACAGCCTCAGGATGACCGCCGCTTTTTTCGAAAAAATAATGGTTACTGTCTGACTGCGTACGAAGAAGAAGTATACTCATCCCTACTTTTGGCCGCAGAAACACGAACACCAAATAACAAGTTGAAAAAAAATATCGAAGCCTTCGAAAATGTTGCTATATAGAAGATTGGGTCACATTTCTTAGAAAGAGAAGAAAACAAGTGTGGAGGTATTAAAAACGTCGAAGGTGAAAATAGAATGAATGAGATAGTTACGTTATTTTAGCTATAAAAAAGACATACTTCCTTGTTGAAGATCATAGAGTAGAGTGGAAAGCAGTCATTCAAAAGATAGCCAATGTTTTAAGTGGGTGGATAACATCTGGAGATGGACTGGAAAAAAGCCTGCCAGTTTGCACCTTTACGGCACAAGATAGAGTACACAAGAGATCCACTGCAGCCGACCTTCCATGCGGAGATGACGCTCGAACCGAACTGAAGTCGCAGTGATCGATATGTGAGTTGTGTAAATGTTATGAGCATATATTTGACAACAGTTGGGTGCCTCTTCTTTCCACACACTCTTGTTTCAGTTTACTCTGTCTAACAATCACACTCTTGAACAATCATACTCTTGTTTCAGTTTACTCTGTCTAACAATCACACTCTTGAACAATCACACTCTTGTTTCATTTTACTCTGTCCAACAATCACACTCTTGAACAATCACACTCTTGTTTCATTTTACTCTGTCCAACAATCACACTCTTGAACAATCACACTCTTGAACAATCACACTCTTGTTTCATTTTACTCTGTCCAACAATCACACTCTTGTTTCATTTTACTCTGTCCAACAATCATACTCTTGTTTCATTTTACTCTGTCTAACAATCACACTCTTGAACAAACACACTCTTGTTTCATTTTACTCTGTCCAACAATCACACTCTTGAACAATCATACTCTTGTTTCATTTTACTCTGTCTAACAATCACACTCTTGAACAATCACACTCTTGTTTCATTTTACTCTGTCCAACAATCACACTCTTGTTTCATTTTACTCTGTCTAACAATCATACTCTTGTTTCATTTTACTCTGTCCAACAATCATACTCTTGTTTCATTTTACTCTGTCCAACAATCACACTCTTGAACAATCACACTCTTGTTTCATTTTACTCTGTCTAACAATCACACTCTTGAACAATCACACTCTTGTTTCATTTTACTCTGTCCAACAATCACACTCTTGTTTCATTTTACTCTGTCCAACAATCACACTCTTGTTTCATTTTACTCTGTCCAACAATCACACTCTTGTTTCATTTTACTCTGTCTAACAATCACACTCTTGAACAATCACACTCTTGTTTCATTTTACTCTGTCCAACAATCACACTCTTGAACAATCACACTCTTGTTTCATTTTACTCTGTCCAACAATCACACTCTTGAACAATCACACTCTTGTTTCATTTTACTCTGTCCAACAATCACACTCTTGAACAATCACACTCTTGTTTCATTTTACTCTGTCCAACAATCACACTCTTGAACAATCACACTCTTGTTTCATTTTACTCTGTCCAACAATCACACTCTTGTTTCATTTTACTCTGTCCAACAATCACACTCTTGTTTCATTTTACTCTGTCTAACAATCACACTCTTGAACAATCACACTCTTGTTTCATTTTACTCTGTCTAACAATCACACTCTTGAACAATCACACTCTTGTTTCATTTTACTCTGTCCAACAATCACACTCTTGTTTCATTTTACTCTGTCTAACAATCACACTCTTGAACAATCACACTCTTGTTTCATTTTACTCTGTCTAACAATCACACTCTTGAACAATCACACTCTTGTTTCATTTTACTCTGTCCAACAATCACACTCTTGTTTCATTTTACTCTGTCCAACAATCACACTCTTGCACACGCGTCTTCCGGGTTAGGCCCTTCCATTGCATTTTGGATGGGCTGACTTCTGAGAGCGCACAAACCTAGCATAGGTATATACCGACGCACACGTGCATCCAAGCACTGGTTTATGCGTCTTAATATCGTCCAATTGACTACGGTCTGGGGTGGAATAGGCGCGCCTACGCCAGTAGAAACTAGTGAGGCAAACACGTATAATAACAAAAATTACAAAAGAAGATTCCAACTGAAAAATTGATTTCCCTTCCGTGAATTATTTCGTTTTAAAATACAAAATGGAAGAAAAACAGATTGGAGAATCGTGTGTTGAATTCTTTCATTGATTGTGTGTTTTAATTCAACTCTCTCTTGATTGCTTGCTTTAATAACAATTTTTTTTTTTATTCATACCTTCTTTCGCACTATTCTTCTTTCGTTCTTTATGTTTTCTTCAATCCTTCCAGATATTAGTTGTTTTTATTTCATGTTTTTTTCTTACTTTCTTTCTTTCTTTCTCTCTTTTTTTTCTTCCTTCTTTTCCTTCCATTTTTTTCTTCAAAATCTCGTTCATTCCTTTCTCCTTATTAATTGTTTTTTTCTTACATTCATATTAAAATATTTTAACTTCTGCCTGTCGTTCTTTGTTTTTCTTCTTTCTCTTCTTCCTTATTTTTGTGTTCTCCTATTTGTGATTGCTTTTTATCATCTTTGTTTTTTTTCTTTTTTACATTCATTCATTCTGTCTGTATTTTTACGTTTTTTTCTTTCTTCCTTCCTTTCTTTCTTTCTTTTCTTTCTTCTTTCTCTTCGTCCATCTTTTATCTTCAATATTTCGTTAATTCTTTTCTACCTCCTTTCTTTTTCCTTTCTTACGTTCATTCATTCTTTAAGTTTTTATTTACTTCTTTCTATCTACCACTTTTCAGTCGAAATGAAATTCGTTCTTTATTTCTTTTTAATTTTTTTTTCATTTGGTATACTCTCTTCTCTGTCTTCCTTCCTTTTATTAATTTGCTCGTTCATTCATTCTTGTATTTCTGCTTTACTTTTTTTCTATTTTCTTTCCATCTTAATTTCTTCCAGTGTTATCGGCTAGAAAACTGATCCTACCGTAGCATTGCGCTTTCTTATCTCCATCAGTTTCTTCTAACATCAAACCGGCATCACTCTCCTCTCTCACTCTCCCCTCTCACTCTTCTCTCTCACTATCCCCTCTCACTCTCCTCTCTCACTCTCCTCTCTCTTCTATCTTACTTTGCTCTCTCACTCTCCTTTCTCACTCTCCTCTCTCACTCTCCCCTCTCACTCTCCTCTCTCACTCTCCTCTCTCTTCTATCTTACTTTCCTCTCTCACTATCTCCTCTCACTCTCCTTTCTCACTCTCCTCTCTCACTCTCCTCTCTCACTATCCCCTCTCACTCTCCCCTCTCACTCTCCTCTCTCACTATCCCCTCTCACTCTCCTCTCTCTTCTATCTTACTTTCCTCTCTCACTCTCCTTTCTCACTCTTCTCTATAACTCTCCTCTCTCACTCTCCTCTCTCACTCTTCCCTCTCACTCTCCTCTCTCACTACCCCCTAACTTTCCTCTCTCTCCTCTCTTACTCTCTTCTCTCTCCTCTCTCACTCTCACTCTCCTCTATAGCTCTCCTCTCTCTCTCTCTCCTCCCTCACTCTCCTCTCTCTCCTCTATAACTCTCCTCTCTCATTCTCCTCTCACTATCCCCACTCACTCTCCTCTCTCACTACTCTCTCACTCCTTTCTCACTCTCCTCTCTCTCTCCTCTCTCACTTTCCTTTCTCACTCTCCTTTCTCACTCTCCTCTCTCTCTCCTTTCTCACTCTCCTCTCTCTCTCCTTTCTCACTCTCCTCTCTCACTCTCCTCTCTCTCTCCTTTCTCACTCTCATTTCTCACTCTCCTCTCTCACTCTCCTCTCACTTTCCTTTCTCACTCTCCTCTCTCTCTCCTTTCTCACTCTCCTCTCTCTCTCCTTTCTCACTCTCCTCTCTCACTCTCCTCGCTCACCCTCCTCTATCACTCTCCTCTCTCACTCTCCTCTCTCACTCTCCTTTCTCACTCTCCTCTCACTCTCCTCTCTCACTCTCCTCCATCACTCTCCCCTCCCACTCTCACTTCCCTTTCTCTCTCCTCTCTAACATTTATCTCCCTCCTCTTTCTTATCTCCATCTCTCACTACCCACTCCCACTCTCTGCTCTCTCACTCTCTTCACTACCCACTTCCACGCTCACATCTCTCCTCTCTCACCCTCCCTTCACTACCCATTCTCACCATTCTATCTATTCCCCATCACTCTCCTTTCTCCCTATCCACTCTCGCATTCCTCCACTAACCTCCTCTCCCACTTTACTCTCTCTCCTCTCCCACTATACGTCCCCTCCCAACTCTCTGACTCTCCTCTCCCACTATACGTCCACTCCCAACTCTCTGACTCTCCTCTCCCACTATACCTCCCCTCCTAACTCTCTCACTCTCTTCTCCCATTATACCTCCCCTCCCAACTCTCTCACTCTCCTCTCCCACTATACCTCCCCTCCCAACTCTCTGACTCTCTTCTCCCATTATACCTCCCCTCCCAACTCTCCTCTCCCACTATACCTCCCCTCCCAACTCTCTGACTCTCCTCTCCCATTATACCTCCCCTCCCAACTCTCCTCTCCCACTATACCTCCCCTCTCAACTCTCTCACTCTTCTCTCCCACTATACCTCCCCTCCCAACTCTCTGACTCTCCTCTCCCATTATACCTCCCCTCCCAACTCTCCTCTCCCACTATACCTCCCCTCTCAACTCTCTCACTCTCCTCTCCCACTATACCTCCCCTCCGAACTCTCTGACTCTCCTCTCCCACCATACCTCCCCTCTCAAATCTCTCACTTTCCTCTCCCACTATACCTCCCCTCACACTCTCCTCTCCCACTATACCTCCCCTCCGAACTCTCTCACTTTCCTCTCCCACTATACCTCCCCTCACACTCTCCTCTCCCACTATAGCTCTTCTCCCAACTCTCTCACTCTCCTCTCCCACTTTACCTCCCCTCCGAACTCTCACACTCTCCTCTCCCACTATACCTCCCCTCCCAACTCTCTTCTCCCACTATACCTCCCCTCACACTCTCCTCTCCCACTATACCTCCCCTCACACTCTCCTCTCCCACTATAGCTCTTCTCCCAACTCTCTCACTCTCCTCTCCCACTATACCTCCCCTCCGAACTCTCTCACTCTCCTCTCCCACTATAGCTCTTCTCCCAACTCTCTCACTCTTCTCTCCCACTATACCTCCCCTCACACTCTCCTATCCCACTTTACCTCCCCTCCGAACTCTCTCACTCTCCTCTCCCACTATAGCTCTTCTCCCAACTCTCTCACTCTCCTCTCCCACTATACCTCCCCTCCGAACTCTCTCACTCTCCTCTCCCACTATAGCTCTTCTCCCAACTCTCTCACTCTCCTCTCCCACTATACCTCCCCTCACACTCTCCTATCCCACTTTACCTCCCCTCCGAACTCTCTCACTCTCATCTCCCACTATACCTTCCCTCCCCAACTCTCTCACTCTTGTTATCTTCCATCTTCAAGCCTACATGAGATACACTTTATCTTCAACAATTTATGTTTCCTGCGGCGATAAAGCATTCACTATTACCTCACGCTCCTTACAGAGGCGTGCCTCAAGTATCTTGTACCAGTGGCGTGTCTTCTCATGTGCACATACTTCCGCGTTGGCCCCTTACGTGGATACACAGAGCGCTACACCTCTATACCTAACGCGATGAAGGACTGAAGAGAGTTGTGAATGGGTCTACCAATCTGAACATGCAAATCAAATTGCTATAGAAACCACCACTTCAAAAACACAATATGTTTTGTTACAGTCTTCCTAGGAGGAGTCATCTACAGTGGCGATCCTGAGCTTTGTAAGGGGAAAAAGGGGGGGGGGGCAAGAAAAGGATAGCAACCACACTAGATTTGTAATGTACGAAGTTAAGCAAGAATGGCAGCTGCTACCAATGATACCCCCCCCCCCCACCCCCACCCCACACACACACAGTACGCCACTGACTAAACCTTCGTTATCCATTTTCCTGTACACATCAATGTCCTTGTTCGTTTCTTTCTAAATTAAACTATTTAGCTTGGCACATTGAAACTATCTACCCGGGTCGAGTTTCAGCATTAAGATAATCTCGCCAAATCATTGTCTCAACAGATGCAGTACTTAATATTCACTTCCCCACTTGACGTACAGTGACATGGTGACCTGTCACTTCCTATCCCGGGCCAATTGTCATGTAGTCCATGTCGAAAACCCGTGTTACTGTAAGATTTATGTTTTGTCGTCTATATATATAGTCCAGGTGTTTTTCTCGTGCGTTATAACCATAACTTCTTGTGTTTATACAGGCTTACCATGCGTCCCGGATTGAAGGTATGGCCCCAGTCAGTTTGTCATTTTGTCCCGGTTATTTTGAAAAAAGTGCCGAATAAACACGATGTCCGAAAGTGCAGCCTCAGAAAATGGCAATTGGGCAACATGAAAACCTGACTTTAACATTAACCTAGTTCTCAGCGTCGTAAAGATTCATGAAACTCTTGCAAGTAGTACAATAAACTTGATTGAACTATTTGATTCAGTGGTGATTGCAAAAGGTTTTTGGTATGCAAACTATGACATTTGGAAAAATACACGTTTCGAAGAAAAATGGATACAACTATTCAGTCATTTCAAAGGAAAGAACATTTTATTGTCTAAATTATAGAATACATTTTCAGACTGACAGACACATCTGCGCCTTTTGAAAGGATATTCTCAATAAAGAATGAATATGTGGTCTGAAGAAAGAGCTAGAATGGCTGAATCATCTGTACAAGTTTTTCTTGCTCTGCAAAGTTAATTGTGAACTAAATTGTGAATTTTTCGACGCGATAAAAAAAAATAATTTTCAAAGAAATTTCACGATATTGATACAAATTAATAACATTTTAATAATACATTATATTTAGTTCACAGTAATTAGAGATGGTAACTACATATTTGTTGTTTTCTGTTAACCATTCCATTACCTTTTTGAATCGTAAGTACTTAGCTAATATACTTCACTCTTTCTAAATTCGGTTAGAAGGCGCTCACTTTCTGTGTCGAGCAAACTTTCGAATTGTCCCAGTTTGTGAAACAAATAATATGGTAAATCTATGTTTATATGTGCGAGGTAGTTGTTGATCAAGTTGATCTATATTGATTTCAAAAGTCTTCTCTCATCTCATAGTCTGGTTTCTTCTCTGGAGATCTGCTGTAATTGTCCATGTTTCGAAGGCGTAGAAGAATATAGAAAACGAAACTGGTGAGCGCATTAGTCTGACCTTTATGGCGATGGCTAGTCGTTTATCTTTCCGTATAGATTTTAATCGTGCAAGCGATGCAGTTGTATGTGCTATTGTGGTGAGATCCTGTTAGTTTGATCCTTTGTCATTGATTGTTCAGCCTGTGATCCTTTGTCATTGATTGTTGAGTCTGTGATCCTTTGTCATTGATTGTTCAGCCTGTGATCCTTTGTCATTGATTGTTGAGTCTGTGATCCTTTGTCATTGATTGTTCAGCCTGTGATCCTTTGTCATTGATTGTTCAGCCTATGATCCTTTGTCATTGATTGTTCAGCCTGTGATCCTTTGTCATTGATTGTTCAGCCTGTGATCCTTTGTCATTGATTATTGAGTCTGTGATCCTTTGTCATTCATTGTTCAGCCTGTGATCCTTTGTCATTGATTGTTCAGCCTGTGATCCTTTGTCATTGATTGTTCAGCCTATGATCCTTTGCCATTGATTGTTCAGCCTGTGATCCTTTGTCATTGATTGTTCAGCCTGTGATCCTTTGTCATTGATTGTTCAGCCTGTGATCCTTTGTCATTGATTGTTCAGCCTGTGATCCTTTGTCATTGATTGTTCAGCCTGTGATCCTTTGTCATTGATTGTTCAGCCTATGATCCTTTGTCATTGATTGTTCAGCCTGTGATCCTTTGTCATTGATTGTTGAGTCTGTGATCCTTTGTCATTGATTGTTCAGCCTGTGATCCTTTGTCATTGATTGTTCAGCCTGTGATCCTTTGTCATTGATTGTTCAGTCTATGATCCTTTGTCATTGATTGTTCAGCCTGTGATCCTTTGTCATTGATTGTTCAGCCTGTGATCCTTTGTCATTGATTGTTCAGCCTGTGATCCTTTGTCATTGATTGTTCAGCCTGTGATCCTTTGTCATTGATTGTTCAGCCTGTGATCCTTTGTCATTGATTGTTCAGCCTGTGATCCTTTGTCATTGATTGTTGAGTCTGTGATCCTTTGTCATTGATTGTTCAGCCTGTGATCCTTTGTCATTGATTGTTCAGCCTGTGATCCTTTGTCATTGATTGTTCAGTCTATGATCCTTTGTCATTGATTGTTCAGCCTGTGATCCTTTGTCATTGATTGTTCAGCCTGTGATCCTTTGTCATTGATTGTTCAGCCTGTGATCCTTTGTCATTGATTGTTCAGCCTGTGATCCTTTGTCATTGATTGTTGAGTCTGTGATCCTTTGTCATTGATTGTTCAGCCTGTGATCCTTTGTCATTGATTGTTCAGCCTGTGATCCTTTGTCATTGATTGTTGAGTCTGTGATCCTTTGTCATTGATTGTTCAGCCTGTGATCCTTTGTCATTGATTGTTCAGCCTGTGATCCTTTGTCATTGATTGTTCAGTCTATGATCCTTTGTCATTGATTGTTCAGCCTGTGATCCTTTGTCATTGATTGTTCAGCATGTGATCCTTTGTCATTGATTGTTGAGTCTGTGATCCTTTGTCATTGATTGTTCAGCCTGTGATCCTTTGTCATTGATTGTTCAGCCTGTGATCCTTTGTCATTGATTGTTCAGCCTATGATCCTTTGCCATTGATTGTTCAGCCTGTGATCCTTTGTCATTGATTGTTCAGCCTGTGATCCTTTGTCATTGATTGTTCAGCCTATGATCCTTTGCCATTGATTGTTCAGCCTGTGATCCTTTGTCATTGATTGTTCAGTCTATGATCCTTTGTCATTGATTGTTCAGTCTGTGATCCTTTGTCATTGATTGTTCAGTCTAGATGCTTCAAAAGGCTCCATTTGTTAAGTCCTTCTCCTTTCCTGTAATCACAGCGTTGATTCCTTCAGTGTTGTTGGTCACCAACTGTGTCTGTTCTGCGTGTATCTCCTCAATAGCATAACCCTGTGCTGTTACATCCAGTCTTCGGATCAATTCCCCAAGTTCTGTCTCAGTCTACATCAGCCCGTCAGTATCAACCGCAAAGTGAAAGATGGTAATCGTTCTCTGTCCGATGCTGACGGTGCTAACATGATCTTCAACGGCATCAGACATTAAAAAGACTTTCTAGAAATATGTTGAAGAGCATCGGGGAGAGTAAACATCCTTTTCTTAATTATTATTTTAATAAAAATAATTTTAATTATTTCTGTTTCTAAGAATCGACGTTACTGCACTCCGAGCATACCCAAAGGTACTCAGTCTCTCTCATCAAATGGCATAAGGTATGGATGCTGATGGTCCCTGTAGCTCGCTGGCCGTACTTTCTTATGTGCCGTCCTCTCAAGCGCCCCACTCCGCTCGAACCTGTCCAATGTCGAAACCTTGCAGTCTGTGGACCGCTGCCTCATCCACTGCGGTGTCCTCATCCAGCAGACGACCACGGATGATTTCAAAATGTCACCTCCATCCATCATTAAAGTGCCCATGATGGTAGCCTGCGAAGCCACGATGTCAGCTCCCCTTTTCTCATGCTGACGGATTTGAGGAACTATTCACCAATGTTTCCATCTACAAAGACTGCGCTTGTTGCCAAATCATACAGATTCTCGACAATATCACTGTTGATATTATATACCTTCAATGTTACTCGCAGAGCACCTTGCTAGACTTATCAGACCCATTATTAAAGTCAATAAACACATGGTACTTGGTCAAGATGCTGAGCAGCTGACTGCTAGCGTCAGGGCCAGCAAACTAGAGCTGCCAAGACCCTTCTACACCTCCACGCGGTGATCCTGGATAACAGGCTGCAGCAGGGCAGACTGGCTAAGGAGAAAGGATCGAAGAGAGAATGCTATCCCGGTACTAAAAAAATGCTTGCTGAAGTCGGATGTGTTGGACCGAAAGGTGCAAATATCGCAGTCAAGCTGTAAACTACGACACAACGCATTCCATTCTCTGGACTACATTCTGCTACTTCAGCCCTTTCAGGATTTGGTAGTGGGAGATTGAGAACGAACAAAGAAGAAGAAGAAGAAGAAGAGATATTATCTACAACAACAGCTTCCCCTTCTGCAGCGTCATCATCGCTGCAGTTGATGTATTTTTTAAAAGAATAAAGAAAAAGATGCATTTATTTACAGTTGTGTTATCTAACTAAATTATAGAGTTTCTTCCAGGATAATTGCGACAAATAAATATAATTATTCAACCTCACGCCATGACGACTTAATTAAATTAAATTATTAGTTTAATTATTTACCTTCCTGGTCTCGCTTGAAGCCGGTGAGTTGTGTCTCTGATGTGAAAGGATTCTCTTCGCATGTTTGGCGTCTGCCAGTTAGATCGTTGCCTAGCAAAAGCGATTTCACATTGCCATAGTAACTGGAGATCTTTTCTGAGATAGTAGGCCTGTAATTAAACAAACACAATGTCGTGCTATTGTTTTGTGTTACTATATGATCCTAAATTTATAAAATAAATTTAATAAAGAATGGAATGAAACTGAAAAATATTGAAAAAAGTTATACAAATGATTCAAAAATTATTATTTTGTTGTTGTTTTGCGTTCGCCTTATTTCTCTATTCCCCAAGGCGGTGTGCGTTGCACTGTGGTTTTTATTTCGTGCCTGTCAGCCCAGTGCATCCGACTTCAGCATTCATATTATGTAAGGGTCTGTTTCCTCCTGCATTTTCTAAGGGTTTGCTTCCCCTGGGTAACGGCCGACGCTGTGATGGGGATCGAAACCAGCACCTTCGGATTGTGAGCAGTGTCACTTAACCACTAGCCCACGCCACCCGCCAAAAAAATAAAATAACTTTTGAACACGACGCGTCTGCCCTTAGTAAGAGGATACATTAAGAATAAGAATGAAAGCATCTTGAGTGATGAGATGGTTATGATCAAACAGATGGACAAGATATACGGATGAACTGGTCGAAGACAACAGAGAAAACTACACACCAACGTTTAAATACTACGCATACACAACGAAGCCACACACTGCAACAACTTTACAAACAGCCAACCAGCTCATAGGAACAGCAAACAAAGACACTTAGCTGAACAGATGGGCCATGGGAAACATGTGGAGGGAGGCCCACAGAAATATGGTAAGCCCCAGTCCAAATGACAGTGTAAATCAACTCACAAGGAAGGATCAGATACCATTTTCCGACTGTGAACCCAACACATCCTACTTAACAAGCACCTGAACAGAATTCAACCACAACACACTCCTGAGTGCCAGATGAAACCATTGATCATCATCATCTCTTTGAGTGCTCGGCGCTGAACGATGCTACAAAAATGCTTCTTCCTCCGAGGCCAGATAAATTGAACACTTTGTATGGCACTAGACAACAACTAATAAACACGTGCAGATACCATTACATGGCATTGTATCGAAGGGCAAGAGCCCGGATGCTGCTGGATCCATAACAACAACAACAACAACAGCAGCAGCAACAACAACAACAAGAATGACTTATCATTCTCATGTTAGAAGTAGAGAAAGCAATATAAAATATGGGCATAGGAAAAGCAATGGACACTTTATATATATATATATATATATATATATATATATATATATATGACAGATACTTCGGAGCAGCGGTTCTTAACCTGTCCACGGACCACATTGTTCTCTCAAAGGGCCAGCAGAGGCTTGAAGAAATGTTACGCTTTCACATTTAAAATCTAAAGATAGATAGCAAGATGTAAAACAATAGACACACAGAAACAAAGACAAATACAGCAAAAGTTAATTTAAACAACGTTCACACAATTAGATAAATGCCGATTAAACAGACACCCCAGTGGGAATTTGAGCTGGTGATTCAGATGATTGGACATTTCAGCAGGACGTTAAATAGAAGTACAACAAAGCATTTAAATATGTTCCCAATCAATCAGTCAATCAATAAATCAAAATCTATCGTTCCCATAAGTACATAGGTCATTGACCACATCTCGACAGCATCCTGGGCTTCTCTTTCTGTCTCTCTCCTAATGTAGTAATTTAGTGATAGTTCCCACTCGTCTTCATGCAGTTATAGGTCTAACTAAATCCTTACGGATTCTATATGAAAGTCTGTCTGGTTATGTTGGGATGTGCCTTCCTCTGTGTATATCCTATTCAGCCCTATGTTCATCTCTTAATTTGTTGTTCCTTCCACTGTTGTTTGCTCTTTTCCAAAATGTCTTCATCCCTTACTGTATTCTGTCATTTTGTGCCCATTATCCCTCGAAGACATCTGTAATGAAGGATTGGCGTTTTTGTTATATAATCTCGGTCGTTCTCCATGTTTTGGCTCCATTCAGCAACACCGACTCGACACTGGTGTTGAATATTCTAACTTTGGTATGCATCTTAATTACACTGGATCTCCAAATATTGTTTAGTTCCAGGAATGCCATTCTTGCGTCTCCAATGCTAGTCTTTAATCCTGCATCTGTACACAGACTACTGTAGATACAGGTCTTCTGACTCACTGAGAAATCTCTTTGAAACGTCAAATTCCACGGCTGACTAAATAAGGATCTTGCATGTGTCAACTATCAGTACATCTATATTAGCGTGTTCGGGAAACAAAGATGGATATGCAGTTGGTTTCAGAACATGATTCTGTGAAAGGATCACCTTCAACACCGATTTGTTGTGTTTTATACCGTGAATTTGTGTCATTTCTTTGTGTGAACCATGGACTGATTATAAACTCTGGCACAATATGAGTTCTGTTATTTAGTCAGCCGTGGAATGTGACGTTTCAATGGCAACAAGAACAGAAAAGGTGAGGCAAGGCATCCTTGTCTCACTCCTGTCTGCACCCCGAAGCTATCAGTCAGTGCACTTTCATGTAGCAATATACTAAATGTACTTCTGTATTCACTCTAAAGACTACAAAAATCCATTTGACACAGAGTCCAGCATGACAAACTTAGTCTTTGTCGACCTGTAATTCTACAGAGGCATACGCCCCTATGTAGGTCCCATCTCTGATGTGAGCTATATGTAGCTAGGAGGAGAATGTCCTGCTTAGCGGGCTAGGCTCGAGCAGCTTATTACTCCCCTATGGAAAGGGGGGGGGGGGCTTAACTGATGTGTGAGTCCATCTTAATAAACTCAAACACTAGGGCAAAGTAGACCATAGCCTGTAGACCCACCTGTGCTGCTCTTAACAAACCACCTAACCGTGGTAGGTGCTATACCATGTCACACAGTTAGTCGCCTCTTACGACATGCTTTCTGTGGGACAGTGGTCCTATTATTTTCCTTGTCATACACAAAGACCCCGGCGGACCACTCGGGACTCATGACAAACTGAGGTGCAATATAGTAGCCTCTTTCAGAGCTATTGGATGATAATATCTTGGAATGGTAACTCTCTTCTGAGTTTTTAGTCTCCATTTTCCTTGTGGCGCTGTCGATTGAGTTCTATGTGTTGCAAGAGCTTTCTCAGTCTAAGGTGGCTCTTCAAGTTACATCTCCGCTTGGACAGATCTGCAGCTTCGTCTTCCAATGGTGTGAGACTTACATCCAGTGACTTCTAGTTTTGCTTATACACATCTTTGAAGCTCAGCTGTGGTTGACCGATTATTACTTTGCCATAGACAATATATTTGGTGATGCGACCTTCTTCTATGTGGAGAACATGACCAAGTCTTCGTAGTCTTTGCTGACTAAGGAGAATGTACATGCTTGGGAGAGAGACAGGTGTACATCTGCATTTGCCATTATGATCCTCCGTAGATGATCGACATAGTTTGTTCACGTTTCGCTGCCATTTAGAAACATACCGACGAGACATTCATTGTAATCCACGACCTTGGTCTTTGTTGTAGCTGTTGTAGGTTTCAAGTTATTCCAAACGCGCGTTGTAAGACCAACGAATATGGCAGCAGCATTCTCAACGCGGCTGTCACTTTCTGGATCTAGAAAGAGTTTGTCGTTGACAAGAAACAGATTGCGGATACGTAAACACAGTAGTACTTAGTAACGGAAACTGATCAAACTGCCACTGTAAGATCTGGCAGTAGTTCTTAGTAACGGAAACTGATCAAACTGCCACTTTAAGATCTGGCAGTAGTGCTTAGTAACGGAAACTGAGATCAAACTGCCACTGTAAGTTCTCGCAGTAGTGTTTAGTAACAGAAACTGAGATTAAACTGCCACTATAAGATCTGGCAGTAGTATTTAGTAACGTAAATAGATCAAACTGTCACTTTAAGATCTTTCAATGATACTTAGTCGTAGCACCGTAAACTGAGATCAAACTGCCACTATACGATCTGGCAGTAATACTTAGAAACGTAAACTGAGATCAAACTGCTACTTTAAGATCTGGCAGTAATACTTAGTAACGTAAACAGAGATCAAACTGCCGCTGTAAGATCTGGCAGGTTTTACTCACAATGTAACACAAAAGAATGCGACAAGGATGTCACTGCCCATTGGCTGTTCCACAACTACGCATAAAACATTTTTCGACAAAGAGTTCATAAATAATTTCAGATATATATAGATACCTTTGTTGAAAGCGATCTAGATATATATAGATAACATTGTTGATCTAGATAAACAGTAATTGGTGATTCAAGTAAAGAATAAAAGCCAGGTACATGAATTTGACATTAACACTGCAAATACAAAAAACATGATCATTAGCCAAGTAGACTTGAAATATATTTCACAGATTAAAATAGATCAAACACAAGAACAGACAAATAACTTCTCTTATCTTGAAAATATAGCAACAGAAGTTGTGAAAGATGAGAAATAGAAATCTAGAAGAGAATAACCGTGGCCTGAAAAAAATCCATTCTTATCCACATGAGTCACATATCGATATTCAAATAAGAAGCTCACATCATATTAAAAATGCGAGTGATCGTTGTGTTATGCATAATTGTTTGCTAACGTGCATGTTCTAGTATGGTTAGGAAATATGCGCACGGGTCAATAATGGTCTAACATATTGCCTGGGATAGATAATTGGTCACTGTCTGGTTAACACATTTCTCAAGACACATTGTTCACACGTTGATTGATGTCTTTGCGACGTCTTGGGGTTCCGGGAAAGATGAGACATCACAAGAAGTAGACCAATCTGGTTGTTTTCAGAATCTGCAGTCTTCTAAACCAGTATTAAGACGTTAAGTTGTTGTCACTTCTGTATGGCACAGAAACTTGAACATCAGTTATTGTCACGTCTGTATGGCACAGAAACTTGAACATCAGTTGTTGTCAATTATGTATGGTACAGAAACTTGAACATCAGTTGTTGTCACTGAACCAAATAACAAGAAACAGTTGGAAAAAAACAACCCAATCTAGATAAAGAAGGGAACAAACTATGGAAATTAGTCAGAGCCATGAATGATGAAATACATTCAAATAAACAAATTACCATCAAGTAGGGTGACAACATGCTTACTAGAAAAAAAAACAGCAAACGCTTTTATAGAACATTATGCCAGAGCAAACCACATTGATGTCCCTACACACAGGCATACAGACATTAATAAAGAACAAAAGAGCAACGACAACATTAAGACTGCACCAGAGGAGCACATGATGCAAAACTAACCATGAACGAAATGAATGAGGACATGAGAACTTTAAAGAAAAAGAAATCACCCGGAAAAGATGGGATAACAAATTAAATGCTGTAGGGGATGGGCCAAACAGCAAAGTGAAAGTTACTTTCAGTCCTGAACCAAAGCTGGAAAAGGGGAATTATACCGCAGGCATGGAAAGATGCTGTACTTATACCAGTACCAAAGAACGAAAAAGATAGCACAGATCCAAATGAATACAGGCCTATCAGTCTACTGAGCTGTGAAGGTAAACTCTTGGAGCATATGATAAACACCAGACTGATGTGGCACCTGGAAGCAAAACACATACTAATGTCACAGCAAGCAGGATTTAGACAGCACAGATCCAATGAGGACCAGATCACTCTCATAGCACAGGAAATAGAGGATGCTTACCAAGAAAAAAAGCATACAGTAGCTGTTTGGGTGGATCTAGAGTAGGCATTTGACAAGGTGTGGAAAGAGGGACTTAAAGTCAAGCTACGAAGAAGTGAAGTATCTGGAAAAATGAACAGATGGATCAGCCACTACCTCGAAAACAGAACAGCCAGAGTCCAAGTACACGGGCAGAAGAGCAAAAAGGTGACACTGGAGCGAGGAGTACTCCAAGGGGGTGTTCTGGTCACTCACACTTTTTCTGGTGTATATAAACAACATCATAGAGAATATACCAAGAAGAGTCCACAGCTCTATGTTTGCAGACGATCTGGCTATGTGGACCTCTGAAGACAATCTCACCGTAGCAAACAATCGGATGCAGCAGGCACTAACATTGCTGGAGCAGTCGGCGAAATCATGGCTGGTCAAAATTAATGAAGAAAAAACAACATATACGATATTCTCGCTTTCAAACAAACCACAGAACACCGAAATAAGCCTTAATGGCAAATATTTGCGGCTAAACGACAACTTAAACGACTTGGGCGTCACATTTGATCGGCGCATGACATGGAAAAGTCAGATCGAGAGAAACCGAATAAGAGTCAGAGAAAGAATGGCAATCATGAGGAAACTTGCTGGCACAAGCTGGGGAGCAGGCGAAAGAATACTCAAGAAAATGTACACTGGAAGAGTGAGACCAGTTCTCGAGTATGGCATTGCGGCATGGACAACAGCAGCAAAGGCGAACTTTGATAAAATCAGCAAACTTCAAAACCAAGCCATGAGAGTTATAACAGGAGGCATGAAGTCAAAGCCAATTGTAGAAGAAAAGATTACAAATCTGCAATCCATGACCGATAGAAGAGACAGCAGAGCCCAGTAGCAAGCAGAGAAACTCAGAAGACTGACAGATCATCCAGTGCATCAGAGACTAAATAGGTTTGGAAAAGGGAAACTAAAGCGACAAAACTTTGCAGAAATAGCCAAAGCAAAGATGAGCGAAGACCCAATAAATACCATGACAACACCGTAGCCCATCCCTACTGTAAGCAAACCCACCTGGAAGCAGCATATCATTCCAGAGGTGGTACAAAATATACCAGGTATTGGAAACAAGAACAGACATACTGAAAAAGAAAGAAGAGACATAACCCTGAGGTACATAGCGAAAAACTACCCAAGCATGGACTGGACCCATGCATACACCGACGGCTCTGTAACAAACACAACACAGAATGGAGGGAGAGGGATATTCCTGAGCCTAACAAATGGCAGAAAAATAAAACTGGCAGTAACAACTGGAAAATTCTCAAGCAATTTCAGAGCGGAGGCAGAGGCACTGAAGGCTACAGTAGAAACAATGCTCACATGCGATATCAATGAAAGCCAGATAGTCCTGTTTTCAGATGCCCTGTTCGTGGTTACAGCACTAAAAATAGCCAGAAAAATACAGAACTGAATGATTTAAGAGCAGTACTTGTAACCCCACCCGGTAATTAATGTGAGCGTTTTAGTGACAGATCATTAGAGAGAGAGCTAGATTCTCACGGCAAAGATATCGAATGCATCATCCCCCCCCCCCCCCCCCCCCCGCTCCCCACTTTCCCATTATCAATACTGTCCATTCGAACAACCCAGCTATCAATGGATACCTTGCTCACTGTAAGGGTATCGTGGAAAGTAAAACCGGCTACGCATCTAACACAAATTGTAGGTCTATAACAGTGAATTCCTTAACACTTTATCCTCGACAGCAGTGTCTGATATAGCGCTACAATTTGACCCGATAATGCAGGCTCCAAGGTTTACATTTTTCACCTGGTAAACGCCGTTCATTTTACCTGGACACTATATTTAATCAAAAGATTCTCCTGTTATTTGCATTGTTTATGCGATACGGCAGAACAGCTTACAACAGATCATCGTCTGCCCATGTCCTAGTGTTGACTGTTCTTAACACCTGCTGTCCCTGGGGATAGAAAGATGCCTGGCCTAGTGAGATAGCGTAATTGATGTATTCGTGTATGAGTGGGAGTTCCAGAACGTATGGGTGCGATAAATTGTCATTAAGAAATCTGGGTTGAAACAGAATAAACTGTTTGCAAGAATCAAATATATTCAGAAAGACATGCACGAACGTGTTTAGGAAATACAGATGGCGAGGTCTGTAGTGCGCATGCCTGATAATAGCTATGTAGGTAGGTAGATGAGACCAATAACGCAACACGGGTCCATCACGACACATGTCCGTGTGCAAAATGAGTTGCAGACTGCATGCAATGAGGATGAGGATGTCCTTCCAAATTGACCTAATCCTACATTAATCTCACCCCCTCCTACATTAATCTCACCCCCTCCTACATTAATCTCACCCCCTCCTACATTAATCTCACCCCCTCCTACATTAATCTCACCCCCTCCTACATTAATCTCACCCCCTCCTACATTAATCTCACCCCCTCCTACATTAATCTCACCCCCTCCTACATTAATCTCACCCCCTCCTACATTAATCTCACCCCCTCCTACATTAATCTCACCCCCTCCTACATTAATCTCACCCCCTCCTATATTAATCTCACCCCCTCCTACATTAATCTCACCCCCTCCCGGCTTATATCACCTCCTCTTTGTTCTCCCGCTTAAATTACAATTTGGCCTTTTTTCATATTTGGCCACCACTGGCTTATCCGGCCCATTCCCCCTCACTTCTTACGCTCTCCTGGCCACCTGATTTGACCGTGACCCTTCATTTTCAGTCAAGCTTCCAACCCAACCAGTCACTTAGACAGACTGGGTCTACTATCAGATAAGTAGACCATTTTTTCCTTATATGTCGATTTACTAGTTCAGTATTGTTGTTTTTTGTTGTCCCTGATGAAGGCCTATTGGTCGTAACGTAGGTTTTGTTTGTGTTTTCGTCTCGATGCGGTATCTTCTTCTTCTTCTTCTGCGTACACAGTCAGACAGTAACCATTATTTTTTCGAAAAAAGCAGCGGTCATCCTGAGACTCTCGCCACTACCATACAGCTTGTCTTGCAGTTCCACTGGCAATGGCCACATCTGCTCTCTCTGATCCTCGTATGTCGGGCAGTTCTGCAGCAGATGTTCAGTGGTCATTTTACCAGTACGATGCGGTATCTGACCATACCCAATTTTAAATTTTGATTAAACTTAACTTTAACCAACTTTAACATTTTTTTCATTTTATTTTGTCCCACATAATCCAGTAGTTCGTGGTGTTGGGACAATGATTAAAAATGGTTATTTCCAATCATTGATGTATATGGCCTGCTTTAGGAGTTGGTGGATGAGGGCGTCCTCTGGAAGATGAGACACACGTCCAAACAGGGCCGTGATGGTTTTGCATGCGTGTGTGCTTTCAATGCCTCTATCGGGGGGCGTTTTATTTTAAATCGGTCATTCCAATAGATCGCAAAAATGCGCTTCTCTACGCATGTGGACGGCTTTACGCTTCTAGCAGCACACGTGGACGGCTTCAATACGCTTGTGGCTGCTCCTGTTGACGGCTTAAATGCGCTTCTAACAACACACATGGACGGCTTCAACGCGTTTGTGGCTACACACGAGGATGGCTTCAATGCGCTTCTAACAGCACACTTGGACGGCTTGAATGCGCTTGTCGCTACACACGTGGACGGCTTTAATGAGCTTTTTGCTCCTCCTGTGGAAGGCTTCAATGCGCTTTTGGCTGCTCACGTGGACGGCTTTAATGCGCTTTTGGCTCCTCACGTGGACGGCTTCAATGCGCTTTTAGCTCCTCACGTGGACGGCTTCAATGCGCTTTTGGCTCCTCACGTGGACGGCTTCAATGCGCATTTGGCTCCTCACGTAGACGGCTTCAATGCGCTTTTAGCTCCTCACGTGGACGGCTTCAATGCGCTTTTGGCTCCTCACGTAGACGGCTTCAATGCGCTTTTGGCTGCTCGCGTGGACGGCTTCAATGCGCTTTTGGCTGCTCACGTGGACGGCTTCAATGCGCTTTTGGCTGCTCACGTGGACGGCTTCAATGCGCTTCTAACAGCACACGTGGACGGTTTTAATGCTTTTTTGCTGCTCGCGTGGACTGCTTTAATGCGGTTTTGGCTGCTCATGTGGACGGCTTCAATGCGCTTGTGATCACTGTGTAGAATTGTCCAGATTTCGTTAAAGTACAGTATGATTGGAGCGACACAGGTTATGTAAATCTGTAGCTTGGGATTCAGTGAAAGTCTGTGCTAATTTCAGACTCGACTCATAGAGTTCAAAGAAGTAGCAGCAAGCTCGACTCTTCGAATATTGCCTGGGAGGTTTCGTGCATTGAAGTTTTGCTTACAGCTCATCGGACAACAGGTGCACTCGAAAAGTAATGTTTGGGCAGGTCTAACGCTTTTAGCGTTTACTCGTTCTCAACCAATGATATCGGGAAATTATAATTGAATAACAGGATTAGGATTCTGTTCACACTCCAAGGTACAAAAGACGATGTTCAGTTAAGAGTACAGAGGGCAAGAGGAGCTTTCATTGCATGTAAGACGTTATGGACGTTGCAAGAAAATAAAACCACCAACAAAATAACAATCTTTAACTGTGAAATGAGATAGCATAAGGGATGTGTGATAGGAGACAGGATAATGGTTGTTTGATAGGAGACATGATAAGGGTTGTTTGATAGTGGACAGGAAAATAGATGTGTGATATGGGACAGGATAAGGGATGTGTGATTTGGGACAGGATAAGGGATGAGTGATAGGAGACATGATAAGGGATGTGTGATAGGAGACACCATAAGGTATGTGTGATAGGAGACAACATAAGGGATGTGTGATATGAGACATGAGAAGGGATGTGTGATATGAGACAGGATACGGGATGTGTGATAGGAGACAGGATAAGAGATGTGTCATAAGAGAAAGCACACGAAAGAAACGTTAAAGATGACCAGCCCGTACATGTATGTAAGAATGCAGCAAATATAATACAAGTAAAAAGAGAACATAGAGAAGAAACACGAACAAAGACGTTCAAAAAGAAGGTAAAGACAAAGAGTTCAACACACAAAAAAAGAGGCAAAGACGTACGACGATAGAGGCAAGATAGTTCAACACAGAAGCTAGAAGCAAGCAGTTCAACACAGAAGCTAGAAGCAAGCAGTTCAACACAGAAGCTAGAAGCAAGCAGTTCAACACAGAAGCTAGAAGCAAGCGGTTTAACATATAAGCTAGAAGCAAGCGGCTCAACACAAAAGCTAGAAGCAAGAGATTCAACACAGAAGCTAGAAGCAAGAGGTTCATCTAGAAGCAAGAAGACAAATAAAACAACACAGAAGATGCACGCAAAAAACAACACAGGAGATAAAGGCAACAGTCAAAATAAGACAACACAGAATATAGAGGTAAGAAGACAACACAGAAGATAGAGTTAAGAAGACAACACAGAAGATAGAGGCAAGAAGACAAAGTAGACAACAGTCTACACAAAAGAGGACTTCTCCAAGATCCCAGAGCCTTTATATATGTTTCAGAGACATTGATACAGCGGGATTAAGATCAATCTGTATTACAGAGGAAATGGTTTTTTAAAAAATTGGAGAGGTTGAAAGTGAATAAATGTCCAGGTTAAGATGGTATTCATCCAAAATTGCTGTTTGAAATTAGAGACCAACTAGCAAAACCATTGGCTATATTATATTCTCAATCACTTGCAAAAGGGATTGTTCCACGGGATTGGAAAGATGCGGGAGTGATCCCCGTATTCAAAAAGGGCAAAAAATCAGACCCAGCAAATTATAGACCGGTGAGTTTAACGAGCATAGTCAATAATCAAAGAAAACATTGTAATGCATTTAGACAAATTTGATCTAATTAGAAATAGTCAGCATGGTTTTACTATTATGCTTAACAAATCTATTAGAATTCATGGAGGAGGTTACCAAAATGATAGATAAAGGGGAGCCAGTGGACGTTATTTATCTAGATTTTGCAAATGCCTTTGATAGAGTACCTAATCAAAGATTATTTCGAAAGTTAAAATCACATGGAATAGGTGGAGAAGTTGCTAAATGGATTGAAAATTGGTTAACGGGAAGAAGGCAGAGGGGGGGGGGGGGGGGGGGAGGCGCTAACTAAGAAGTACTCTAAGTGGTGTGAAGTGAAAAGTGGAGGGCTCGGTTTTGGGACCAATTTTGTTCTTGACATATATATATAAATGATTTGGACATTGATATGGGATCCATGATTGCACAATTTGCCGATGACACAAAACTATGCAGTAGTGTCTCATCTGAAGCAGAAGTAGATATATTGAGGACTGATTTAGATAAAATTCGAGAATGGTCTATAAGCTGGCAAATGGAGTTTAATGTAGATAAATGTACAATCATCCACATGGGTAGATCCAATATGGAACATAATTACAGAATGGGCGAGAACAATATTAGAAAGATAGATAAAGAAAGGGACCTAGGCGTTATAAAGCATTATTTAGACTTAGATTGAGTACTGTGTACAGGTGTGGAGTCCTTATCATAGAGGGGATATAAACATGCTGGAAAGAATACAAAAAAAGAGCGACAACGCTGATAGTGGAATTCCAGAATTACAGTTATGAGGAAAGACTCAGAAAAACCAGTCTTCAGTGTCTAGAAGAGAGAAGAATTCGTGGTGACCTAATTCAGGTTTATAAGATGATCAGAGGAATAGATAAATTAGACTATAACAAGTTTTTAAAAATACAGCCACCCACAATAACAGAGGGAATAGCTACAAGTTGACTAAAAAGAGGTCCAGATTAGATATTAGGAAATATTTTTTTTAGTCAGAGAGTGGTGAATGTTTGGAATGCATTGCCAGAGAAGGTAGTGGAGGCAGGGACAGTTAATGCATTTAAGAATACATTGGATGTGCATAGCTTTTAGAGCAAGGTGATGTAAATTAAACTGGTTGTTTACATACTCTGCAGGGTCTTCTAAACCAGTATAAAGACATTAAGTTAAGTTTAAGTAAAGTTAGCACAGCAGATAGAGACAAGAAGACAAAGACGACAACACAGAAGTTAGAGACAAGAAGACAACACAGAAGTTAGAGACAAGAAAACAACACAGAAGTTAGAGACAAGAAAACAACACAGAAGTTAGAGACAAGAAGACAAAGTAGACAACACAGAAGTTAGAGACAAGAAGACAAAGTAGACAACACAGAAGTTAGAGACAAGAAGACAACACAGAAGTTAGAGACAAGAAGACAAAGTAGACAACACAGAAGTTAGAGACAAGAAGACAACACAGAAGTTAGAGACAAGAAGACAAAGTAGACAACACAGAAGTTAGAGACAAGAAGACAAAGTAGACAACACAGAAGTTAGAGACAAGAAGACAAAGTAGACAACACAGAAGTTAGAGACAAGAAGACAAAGTAGACAACACAGAAGTTAGAGACAAGAAGACAAAGTAGACAACACAGAAGTTAGAGACAAGAAGACAAAGTAGACAACACAGAAGTTAGAGACAAGAAGACAAAGACGACAACACAGAAGTTAGAGACAAGAAGACAACACAGAAGTTAGAGACAAGAAGACAAAGTAGACAACACAGAAGCTAGAGACAAGAAGACAAAGTAGACAACACAGAAGTTAGAAACAAGAAGACAAAGTAGACAACACAGAAGTTAGAGACAAGAAGACAAAGTAGACAACACAGAAGTTAGAGACAAGAAGACAAAGTAGACAACACAGAAGTTAGAGACAAGAAGACAACACAGAAGTTAGAGACAAGAAGACAAAGTAGACAACACAGAAGTTAGAGACAAGAAGACAACACAGAAGATAGAGGCAAGACGACAACACAGAAGTTAGAGACAAGAAGACAAAGACGACAACACAGAAGTTAGAGACAAGAAGACACCACAGAAGTTAGAGAAAAGAAGACAAAGACGACAACACAGAAGTTAGAGACAAGAAGACAACACAGAAGTTAGAGACAAGAAGACAACACAGAAGTTAGAGACAAGAAGACAACACAGAAGTTAGAGACAAGAAGACAAAGTAGACAACACAGAAGTTAGAGACAAGAAGACAAAGTAGACAACATAGAAGTTAGAGACAAGAAGACAAAGTAGACAACACAGAAGTTAGAGACAAGAAGACAACACAGAAGTTAGAGACAAGAAGACAAAGACGACAACACAGAAGTTAGAGACAAGAAGACAACACAGAAGTTAGAGACAAGAAGACAAAGTAGACAACACAGAAGTTAGAGACAAGAAGACAACACAGAAGTTAGAGAAAAGAAGACAACACAGAAGTTAGAGACAAGAAGATAAAGTAGACAACACAGAAGTTAGAGACAAGAAGACAAAGTAGACAACACAGAAGTTAGAGACAAGAAGACAACACAGAAGTTAGAGACAAGAAGACAAAGTAGACAACACAGAAGTTAGAGACAAAAAGACAACACAGAAGTTAGAGACAAAGTAGACAACACAGAAGTTAGAGACAAGAAGACAACACAGAAGTTAGAGACAAGAAGACAAAGTAGACAACACAGAAGTTAGAGACAAGAAGACAAAGTAGACAACACAGAAGTTAGAGACAAGAAGACAAAGTAGACAACACAGAAGATAGAGACAAGAAGACAACACAGAAGTTAGAGACAAGAAGACAAAGTAGACAACACAGAAGTTAGAGACAAGAAGACAACACAGAAGTTAGAGACAAGAAGACAAAGTAGACAACACAGAAGTTAGAGACAAGAAGACAAAGTAGACAACACAGAAGTTAGAGACAAGAAGACAACACAGAAGTTAGAGACAAGAAGACAAAGTAGACAACACAGAAGTTAGAGACAAGAAGACAAAGTAGACAACACAGAAGTTAGAGACAAGAAGACAACACAGAAGTTAGAGACAAGAGGACAACACAGAAGTTAGAGACAAGAAGACAAAGTAGACAACACAGAAGTTAGAGACAAGAAGACAACACAGAAGTTAGAGACAAGAAGACAAAGTAGACAACACAGAAGTTAGAGACAAGAAGACAAAGTAGACAACACAGAAGTTAGAGACAAGAAGACAACACAGAAGTTAGAGACAAGAAGACAAAGTAGACAACACAGAAGTTAGAGACAAGAAGACAAAGTAGACAACACAGAAGTTAGAGACAAGAAGACAACACAGAAGTTAGAGACAAGAGGACAACACAGAAGTTAGAGACAAGAAGACAACACAGAAGTTAGAGACAAGAAGACAAAGTAGACAACACAGAAGTTAGAGACAAGAAGACAACACAGAAGTTAGAGACAAGAAGACAAAGTAGACAACACAGAAGTTAGAGACAAGAAGACAAAGTAGACAACACAGAAGTTAGAGACAAGAAGACAACACAGAAGTTAGAGACAAGAAGACAAAGTAGACAACACAGAAGTTAGAGACAAGAAGACAAAGTAGACAACACAGAAGTTAGAGACAAGAAGACAACACAGAAGTTAGAGACAAGAAGACAAAGTAGACAACACAGAAGTTAGAGACAAGAAGACAAAGTAGACAACACAGAAGTTAGAGACAAGAAGACAAAGCAGACAACACAGAAGATAGAGACAAGAAGATACACACAAGAACACAACACAGAAGATACACACACGAACACAACACAGAAGATCCACGCAAGAACACAAAATAGATGTTACACACAAGAACACAACTCAGAAGATCCACGCAAGAACACAAAATAGATGTTACACACAAGAACACAACTCAGAAGATACACGCAAGAAGATAACATCAGTTACAAGAAGTAACATATCATGAAAGGTATATGGTAGAAGATACAAGAAGAATACGATATAGATCACCCAAGTAAGAACGTAACAGAAGATAGAAGGAAGAACGCAACACAGAAAAATATTTATTAAAGAGGACACCAATGAAGAAACTGGTAAAAAGCCAACGTACAGTAGGGGATACAAGTAATACGATATGAAAGATATACGATAAACACAATAGAAGATATACGAACACACATAAGAGAAAGAAATGGAATACAGTTTAAAACAATCGAAAAACTAAGAATATAGTGTTATAAGAGAGAGTACTTCATACAACTGTGGCTGGGAATGCATGGATAGACACGAAACGCAAGATAAACAACGCGTAGTTATAGCACGCAGATACCTTTCTGCACCAGATCAGGGTAGAAACACCTTTAAAGTTTACCTACCTGTGTTTGGCTGAACACTCGCGCGAGGAAGGTTAAACTGAAGGGAAATAACAAACTCGCTAACGTAGCATAGTTATCGCAAGCAGATGTCTAATGATAATTAAGAGCAGGTAATGGCAACGGACTGATGGTGGAAAATTATGAACCGTGTACGAAATACTCAGCCATTACAAGGCTTTCTTTTTTGGCTTCCGTTAAAAGAAAAATCTAGTTGTTCATTGTTGAATTCGTCTATCAGTAATGTGGGATTGCTTATTGAGGTTTTTTAAGTTGAAATTCGGGATTCCTTTGAATCGTTTGAATTTGTCAGGCGATTAATTCGAATTTGTGATGATAAAAGGGACAGATAATGTCCCAAAGAACATATCTAGTCCTACAGTGGATTTCCGCCTGCCGTGGGTACCTTGAAAACGAGAAGGCAGATTAGCTAGTAAAAGCATGAAGTGGTGGCATACAGACTCGTCATCTACGAGGCTCTAAAGAAGCAAAGACACTCATCAAACGATCCATGAGAACGAAATGGAAAAGCCAGCAAAAAGAATACGAGCCAGAAAATGACAGCATAGACAAACTTGGCAGAGATGGGCAGACAAAGATCTCCAGACTCAGAATGCGACATTGCAAACTTAAGTCCCATCTCCGCAGAATGGGTCTTAAAGACATATCCACGTCAATTGTGGAGCACCCGAGCAAACACCAGACCATATTCTGCAGGGGTGCCCTATCTATGCAGACCAAAGAGAGGCAGTCAGGCCCGGGGAAGCGACCATATTCGAAACACTGGGGATGTCCGGCGAAGACCTGAACCGCAGTGTCCTTCATGAATCTCACCGGGCTAGAAGCATAGCATCAGTTGATCGAAGAAGAAGCAGAAGAAACAAGAAGAAGAAGAAGATCAAGAATGTGAACAACATGTCTCATCCATCTTATCTGGGCTTTTTGCAGAAACTTGTGGGTGTTCAACAAGTTAGACTTTTTAAGAGTTTCAAAGTTAGGTACTTTGTCCTATCGCCCGGGTTGGGTACTTTGTCCTACCGCCCGGGTTGGGTACTTTGTCCTACCACCCGAGTTAGGTACTTTGTCCTACCGCCCGAGTTACGTACTTTATCCTACCGCCCGAGTTAAGTACTTTGTCCTACCGCTCGAGTTACGTACTTTGGCGTACTGCCCGAGTTACGTACTTTGTCCTACAGCCCGAGTTAGGTACTTTGTCCTACCGCCCGAGTTAGGTACTTTGTCCTACCGCCCATATTAGGTACTTTGTCCTACCGCCCATATTAGGTACTTTGTCCTACCGCCCGAGTTAGGTACTTTGTCCTACCCTCCGAGCTAGGTACTTTGTCCTACCGCCCGAGTTAGGTACTTTGTCCTACCGCCCGAGTTAGGTACTTTGTCTTACAGCCCGAGTTATGTACTTTGTCCTACCCCCGAGAATGAGCAGCATGCTGAAACGAGTTTGCTGTCTTCTATGTGTGCTATACAGTGTCCCTGTTTCGCAGACATGCAGAAGAGTGACTGGCACCACAGCACGATACGCTTGTATCTTTGTGGCCACACTGAAACCTTGTTGGTTCCAGGCGTTCGCTTGTAGCCTCCCGAATGCAGACCTGACCTTTGCAATGCTGTTGATGCTCTCACTCTAACCGTCTATACAGGTAATGCTATCGACTGCCTGGATACGTTGGCTTTGTGTCGTGGTGTTTGGTTTGCTGTACGGATTCCCAAGAGAAGGCTGAACGAGTACCTCATTTGTGTTTTCTTCAGCATTACTTACTTGCAACAACCAAAGCATCATACTTGGTCCAGGCGAGGATACTTGGTCTCCACAAGTCCCTTGGTATCACACGTTGGCGGATAAAATCAAAGTACAATAACATTATGATAGATAAATATAACTTCTTTTATATATATATATATATATATATATATATTAACCCCCCAAAAATTGTCAAAAGAGCCTGACGCTAAGACGTGCTTTTCGGACTTCCACGACCAGACTTAGTTTCAGTCATACTGTGGGGACGGCGTGGGCTAGTGGTTAAGTGACACGGCTCACATGTCGAAGATGCTGAGTTCGATCCCCATCACAATACCGGCCGTTATCCCAGAGAAAATCCCTTAGAAAATGCAGAAGGAAGCAGGCCCTTACATAAAATGCATCCCGAAGTCGGATGCACTGGGTCGACAGGCGCGAAATAAAAAAGCCTCAGTGCAACGCATACCGTCTTGGGAAATAGAGAAATAAGGCGAACGCCAAATAAAAAAAGGAAAAAAAAGAAAGACATACAGTTATGGATTAAGTGTTTCCCTATTGAGAATGTGATTGCATAGGACACTTCTCTGCAGGTACCGGTGCAATGGAACCACTGTGACTGGCCTAGCTAGCCTGTGGTGTATGTTTAAGCTGACAGAGAAACGAAGCGCCCTGGCAATGGTCGAGTAGATTATAAATAACGGCGAAAATTGCTATTTTACAGATGGACTGAATATCCGAGGCAGCGATTTTCACCTTTTACTAAGTGCACACCAAGGCGTTGTCCGGATGTCACTTATACACCTGACTCCAAAAGGCACACCAAGATCAGACAATAGATAGGCTAGATTAGATAGATTAAGATAGATTAGATAGGATAGATTAGATAGGATAGATTCGATATGATAGATTAGATAAGATAGATTAGATAGGATAGGATAGATAATAATATAATATGATAAGGACAGGACAAGACAAGACAAGACAGAACTGGATAGATAGATAGATAGATAGATAGATAGATAGATAGATAGATAGATAGATAGATAGATAGATAGATAGATAGATAGATAGATAGATAGATAGATAGATAGATAGATAGATAGATAGATAGATAGATAGATAGATAGATAGATAGATAGATAGATAGATAGATAGATAGATAGATAGATAGATAGATAGATAGATAGATAGATAGATAGATAGATAGATAGATAGATAGATAGATAGATAGATAGATAGATAGATAGATAGATAGATAGATAGATAGATAGATAGATAGATAGATAGATAGATAGATAGATAGATAGATAGATAGATAGATAGATAGATAGATAGATAGATAGATAGATAGATAGATAGATAGATAGATAGATAGATAGATAGATAGATAGATAGATAGATAGATAGATAGATAGATAGATAGATAGATAGATAGATAGATAGATAGATAGATAGATAGATAGATAGATAGATAGATAGATAGATAGATAGATAGATAGATAGATAGATAGATAGATAGATAGATAGATAGATAGATAGATAGATAGATAGATAGATAGATAGATAGATAGATAGATAGATAGATAGATAGATAGATAGATAGATAGATAGATAGATAGATAGATAGATAGATAGATAGATAGATAGATAGATAGATAGATAGATAGATAGATAGATAGATAGATAGATAGATAGATAGATAGATAGATAGATAGATAGATAGATAGATAGATAGATAGATAGATAGATAGATAGATAGATAGATAGATAGATAGATAGATAGATAGATAGATAGATAGATAGATAGATAGATAGATAGATAGATAGATAGATAGATAGATAGATAGATAGATAGATAGATAGATAGATAGATAGATAGATAGATAGATAGATAGATAGATAGATAGATAGATAGATAGATAGATAGATAGATAGATAGATAGATAGATAGATAGATAGATAGATAGATAGATAGATAGATAGATAGATAGATAGATAGATAGATAGATAGATAGATAGATAGATAGATAGATAGATAGATAGATAGATAGATAGATAGATAGATAGATAGATAGATAGATAGATAGATAGATAGATAGATAGATAGATAGATAGATAGATAGATAGATAGATAGATAGATAGATAGATAGATAGATAGATAGATAGATAGATAGATAGATAGATAGATAGATAGATAGATAGATAGATAGATAGATAGATAGATAGATAGATAGATAGATAGATAGATAGATAGATAGATAGATAGATAGATAGATAGATAGATAGATAGATAGATAGATAGATAGATAGATAGATAGATAGATAGATAGATAGATAGATAGATAGATAGATAGATAGATAGATAGATAGATAGATAGATAGATAGATAGATAGATAGATATAAACAAAAAAAATGTTCGTGCCCTGAACCAATTTCTTCATTCTCCTTCTTGTTCTTTTTCAAATAATCACATTTATTTTCATAATGCACTAGTCGGCCTGTCTCTGCTTTCTTTCCTTGCCACAAATAATCACATTTATTTTCATAATACACTAGTCGGCCTGTCTCTGCTTTCTTTCCTTGCCACAAATAATCACATTTATTTTCATAATACACTAGTCGGCCTGTTTCTGCTTTCTTTCCTTGCCACAAATAATCACATTTATTTCACTGATATACTTGGCTGCCTGTCACAGACTCCAAGAGTATGTCTTATGCCCCCTGCCCCCCGCCTTTCCCCCGTACACTTTATCCCTAAAAAAAATCACATATACTTCCTTCATAATTTTGGAAACTTCTCTCATCACGACACATCCTTCATCAGCTTTGAGAGAACCATGCTACTACTGTGTAACTCTGGTGGAGTCGACAGACACATTTAAACAATCTAGTACATTACACGGAGAATTAATAAAAACAAAAAACAAAACAGACTGGATGTACGAACCTGTTCTTACTGCGGGATGAGGTTGCCATGACTACAGGTGAAGTTGTTCACATAGAGAATACACGTCTGTGTATGATGCGTACGTAGAGCACACGCCAGACTTTTGTGTAGCTGGAAGCTAAATTATCTAAACTGTATTATCCTCTGTGAGCTGTCTTAGTATCTTCGCATCGTGTTTATTACTGCAGGATACTGATATCAACCACATCACAAACCATTGCTATCTATGTACTTGATTACGTTTACACCCACAATGTTTATATTGTCAGAGAGTATCACACGTTATATCACGTTAAATGTAATAGCTAAATGTTTATATTCACAAATATTTATAGTACCTGAAAAAAAATAGATTCATTGCCAACACATAGAGATGCAAAACGGCGTCTTAATAGCTTCCAGAACATCTCTGTCTGTGACAGATACGAGAATAAGATCACTGCATCAGCGAGAGCTTGTCAGAAGCGAGATACATCGTTACCCTAACCCCAAAGAATGGCGGTGCATACCCTCACATTCGGGTTGATCTAAAGCATTATGGATGTCCAAGCAGTTTGAAAAAAATGTCGGTACATGTATATGATCTTCTTAATCGCTCATTCTATATCCTAGGATGTTCAGAGGCGCCTTTTTGTATAAATTTGCAACCGAGTATGCCCACAAAGGTGATTAGCCTGTTGTCTTTATATGATGAAACGCTGATTTATTTTGGTCTTTATGCAGACCATTATTGCGTATGGATTTCGTTATCTTTAGCATTTTCCCCGGACCATTTGCCCCGGACAACTGCGAGGGGTTCCTTTACGTGGACGGCGTGTACACGGGTTCTCCGAGTTTGTCGTCCGTGTCCATATGACTAGGCGCATATTTCAATTCAATTGCAACAGAGGGACCCTTTGAACTTGCAGGATTTTAGCACCTACCGTTTCGCGTTTACCTATAATGTTTCTTGAGAGACGAGCGCCTTACCCACCAGCTAAAGCGACCCCTCCCCTCATGTTTATGATACAAGACTACATAATGAAAAATTCGTTTTCTCGAGTTACAGAACAATCTCCCAGAGTTACAGAACAATCTTCTAGAGTTACAGAACAATCTTCCAGAGTTACATAACAATCTTCTAGAGTTACATAACAATCTTCAAGAGTTACAGAACAATCTTCTAGAGTTACAGAACAATCTTCCGAAGTTACAGAACAATCTTCCCAAGTTACAGAACCATATTCCCAAGTTACAGAACATGTTTCCCGAGTTACGGAACAAATCTGCCGAGTGTATGACAAGGACAAGAATGCGCCGTATGTCGTAGATGCGACTAACTGTGTGACATGGCATAACACCGGCCATGGTATAACACCGGCCATGGTTACGTCGTTTGTTAAGAGCAGCATATATGACGCCTAACAGGCTGCGGGTCTACTTTGTTCTAGTGTTTGAGTTTATTACAACGGACTCGCACATCGGTTAACCACCCTTCAAGAAACTGGTTGTATACAGACTCTGCAGTCTTCTAAGCCGGTATAAAGACGATAATTTAAGTGAAGGATATGAGGAAGAAAGAGAAATGCGACAATTTTAAACTTTACATAACATCTATTTTTTGTTACATTTTGACTTCTTCTTGCTTTTAAAATGTGGTTTCTACTGCGCTGTTTTTGTTTGTCAAGTCCCCGATGAAAACCGTTTTAGTAGAAACGTCGTCTGTGACAATATATCAGTAGAAGTCACAAATGAATTATTTGAGATTCCATTGAAAGAATTCTTAGTGTTTCTGAGGTCGGGTGTCCAATTTACTTTCTCATTGTTTTGCTTTTCATGCAAAGGCAAAGGCTGCCGTCCACCGCAGACGATGATGGCATAATTAATTTTGCTAGCGCTATTTTTTAAAAAGGATTAACTGCGCTACTTTTTATCCTCACCCTCTCGTCTCGTGTCGCCCTACCCCCAGTGGCAATCAAAGACAAGACTACTAGGGGGGCAACTACGAGATGCAGGGGACTCCGCATCAAGCACCCGTGAAAAAGACGGCGGAGTCCGAAGTATAACCCACATCACCTGATCACAAAGCCGACGGCTTAACCACTTCGCCACGGAATCCCACTGCCTTTTATGACAGCAATACAATTAACCGTTTACAGCCTGGAAGACTGGAGCGTGTCAAGAACAAACAGAGATTGTACCCTGACCTTTGTGTCCAGAAGCAGGCTCTCTAGCCAGGCCTCAAACTTTACACCATGAAAAATCTTGAAACAGATTTCAAGTCCAAGTGAACCTCTAATTTGTTTCGTTACTTCATCCTTCCACAAATGATGCGTAGTGGGGAGATGCAGGTCTCGGTCTTGTGCCAGATGTGTTGATGTAGTTGTTAGGAGCCTATACTGGCAAATACTGTCTTTAATGTTGTCTATCAACTTTCCCTTGGTAAGAAACCACTATCTCCTACTGGTGTATGTTTTTAATGGCAGCCGATCTGGTTTCATTCTCATGAGATGACCAAACCACTTAACCTTCTGTCTATCGATGTATTCTTGTGAGGGTGATGTTCCCACATTTGTTCTGATGTTAGTATTCTTCATTGTGTCTCTTCTGGTCACGTTAAAGACTTCTCAGACATTTCATTTCACAGGAAGCAATTTTAATTTCATGTGCCTTGAATAGAAGCCAGGTTTGGCACTGATAGCACAGAGTTGGTAAGAACATAGTGTCTACCAGTTGGTGTTTTGTTTCTAAACTGATCTTCCGATAATTAAGTAGTGGTGACAGTTGGTAGACAACTACACTTGACTTTTGATGTGAACCTCAGTATATATAAATTATGATGACAAGAGATAATCATACAAACACTAAAGACACAAATTGAATATTTGGAGCTAAAATGTTAAGGAAAGTTCTCAGAGTACCATAAAAAACCATAGACGTTCAAAGGATCTAAATATCGAACCAAATTTACCTGTAAACGGAACAACATTATGCAAAGCTCAACTACTTTGGTCACGTCAAATGCAACTACAGTAAAGAAAAAAAAAAGAAACTGGAAGATATTGTACACAAGGAAAAATACATATGCAGGGGCACAGAGGTTATGGACGAACGTCATGAAAGATGTTTTGAAGATGTCAGTACGGGCGAGAGAGAACTTGCCAAAGACCGAGAGTTTAACAGAGTCGCTGTGGCCAGAGCGACGTTCTGCGAACGATATGTTACATAATGCTATATGCTGGCTAAGTAACTTTACTGTGCGCAGTAAATTGTAAATATGACTATATAATAATAACAACTGTATATGATCATTTGACTGATTTCCTTTAATTATATATACACACACACACACACACACACACACACACATATATATATATATATATATATATATATATATATATATATATATATATATATATATATTTATATTAATACACACACACACAAAATCAATCAAAAGATCAATCAATCAAGCAATCCAAATTCTTTAACTCCACGTGGAGCAAATGTCTTCAATAAATACACGTTAAATCCTTCTGTACTCTCTCATTCGTTCGAGATCTGTCAACTATTTTTCTATGTTGCTTTATAATTGTATCGAACTGTCTTCCCCATATGGGATTGTGTCTGCCCTTACTTCTCTTGGCGTGGGGATTACAAAAACTGAGACTGTCTTGTAATGCTATCAGCTGATGTCTTGAATATGTGTATTGTCCAACGCCAGTGCCTTCTCCTCACACAATGTTCCACCGATATATGTCTGGTTCTTTCTTACACTTCCACATTAGTGATCCCATCCTACTCTTTCAATCTCTCTATTCTGCGCAGGCACCCATTTATTAAAGTCTATACCTTTACAGTTCATGTCGTTGTTTGTATACGTATTTGAGAGATGTGAAATAGAACAGGCTTTACATAAGAGTTAAAGATAAATATTATTGTGATGGACTTAAACTATATATATATATATAATCTGCAGTCTGCATTTTCATTATTCGATACGTTGTTCATTTGTTACACAACTCTAAACTGCTCTGCTGATCTTAATCAAACTTTGTATCGTTTTCTTTTATGATATTTATAATATTATTGGCTTATTTAAAAATAAATGAAAAGATTATTTCATATTATCACAGTATAGTAGAGAGATACGGATGGAGATCTCGTTCATGACCCAATTTGATTGGTTTTAGGTCAAATGCGCATGCGTAATATCCGTTAAAATAATCCACTACTGCATTGTGTGCTTGACTTAGTTGTACGTTCTTAAACATGAATTGTATTCACAGATAAGATTGATTTAATTCATTGCCAATTTATTAGACACGATGAGACTTATTATTTCTTATCTGGTTGACAGCGATGGGCGGGTAGGAGGTGGAAAGAGAGACATAGAGGGATGGGCCGATTGAGGAGTAAGAAGATGGGCGTGGGTTGGGGGAAGAGATGGATGAGCGGATCGATGGGGAAGAATTTTAGTGGGAGAAAAGATGGGGGCATATGTTGGTAGACTGGGTGGGGGGAGGGAGGGGGTGGTAGAGTGGGAAGAGAAAATAAATAGGGGTGACTTAAAATATCGTCTCAAATTTAAATGGCATACGTTAGGAGACTTCGAGGGAATGCAGTAAGGATTTGAGGGGGGATTTGGGGTGCAGAAAAGGGAGCCCTACAAGTAAAATACCTACATAACTATCTTGGATAACTCCGGGTACTACAATTACTTCTATGTACAGCATACATATCTAAAGCCATTGTTCAGCAGAACAACTACTACATTTCATAGATCACATGCATATAAATCGTATCATTTTAATTACGTTTTGACATTCAGTGCTGCCCTCAGTCTGTTCTCAACTGGGAGAGCAGTTTTTGTTTCATGTTAATCCACCACACATCAACATGTTCATCACTTTTCTTTCGGAAAAACCAACTTTTTGTTCTGTTCAATGGAATATTTCACTTTTAATTCATACTATACAACAATTAAATATAATTTGTAGGCATGTAGTACATGCATGGGACAAAGGGGTTACCTCCCTGCGCTTATGATAAAATATTTGCTATGCCGAGGCTTAGAACGTAAATAGTTAAGGATGAATATGATTTAATTATGATTTCCCGAGGAATCCCTAGATGCATTTCGCGCAACCCTGGAATACCGGTTGAGAAAACTATCTCTAGCTACACACGCACGCATACATGCACACACACGCACATAAATAAGCACGCATACGCGAAGGGCATAAACAAGGCTAATTTGTTATATTTAAGTTTTGAAGAAAAATCCGGACAGAATTAGGAAAAAGGGATACACAAAAAAATTATCTTCTTGTAGTAAAATTTCGGAATGGCTTCTCAAACTTGGAACACAAGTTTCTTACATTGAGTAAATATCGTCAAGCAGTTAAGCCGCTTGACTCACACGCACTACGTATCAATCAAACCAGGTGTAAATAAGTACCTGAATCTTAGTTATGATGGGTAATACGAGAAGGAAGCGAAACTGTTTATACTAGGGTGCTTCACAGGGAAACATTAAAAGTGGGATAAAAATGAGAAAAAAACTATGTCTTTGTATTGTAACTTGTGAATACGGTTGCTAAGGATAATGTACAGCATGTGTCTTCGCGGTTCAGATGAACAACATGGCGTCTTAGTTAAAAGATGGCCGCTCTACTATTAACGTGCACGAAATAGGAGCGGCGTTCTGTATGTTTTCCGTTGTTTGAGTAGCGAAGGAATGAAATCTATAGAAATTCCTCGGCAAATGAAGGTCCAATACGGTGATGCATGCTTTTCACTAACAGTCAATCAGCGATGTTCCTGTACAAGGTAGTCAGCTGCTGCAATCGATTCTGGGGTACCTACTCGCTGGGCCTGACCCGCAGTCGTGAAATCTGTCACAGACACAGAGCTCACACCGTTTCGGAACTTTCTACTCCATTCATATTTTAGCTGGGAGTGAAAGTCATGCATTGCCATTCTATTTCTTCATTCTCTGATGCATTTTTGTCGAATTAATTCCTTCGCTGCTAAAAATAAACATATAACAGACGAATATTAGAACTATTTTCCTCTTTGGTGCATGTAACAAGTTGAGAGGATATCTTTTAACTGCAATAATGACGTCATGTTGTTCGTCTGCATCGTAATGACACTCTTGACATCCTTAGTAACCATTGTAACAAGTAGCAATGGGGAGGAAGACTAACGTTTGGTCAGGCAAAACATACTGATCAGACATGTTAGTCAAGGTGAGGCAAAATATACTGATCAGACATGTTAGTCAAGGTGAGGCAAAATATACTGATCAGACATGTTAGTCAAGGTGAGGCAAAATATACTGATCAGACATGTTAGTCAAGGTGAGGCAAAATATACTGATCAGACATGTTAGTCAAGGTGAGGCAAAATATACTGATCAGACATGTTAGTCAAGGTGAGGCAAAATATACTGATCAGACATGTTAGTCAAGGTGAGGCAAAATATACTGATCAGACATGTTAGTCAAGGTGAGGCAAAACATACTGATCAGACATGTTAGTCAAGGTGAGGCAAAATATACTGATCAGACATGTTAGTCAAGGTGAGGCAAAACATACTGATCAGACATGTTAGTCAAGGTGAGACAAAATATACTGATCAGACATGTTAGTCAAGGTGAGACAAAATATACTGATCAGACATGTTAGTCAAGGTGAGGCAAAACATACTGATCAGACATGTTAGTCAAGGTGAGGCAAAATATACTGATCAGACCTGTTAGTCAAGGTGAGGCAAAATATACTGATCAGACATGTTAGTCAAGGTGAGGCAAAATATACTGATCAGACATGTTAGTCAAGGTGAGGCAAAATATACTGATCAGACATGTTAGTCAAGGTGAGGCAAAACATACTGATCAGACATGTTAGTCAAGGTGAGACAAAATATACTGATCAGACATGTTAGTCAAGGTGAGGCAAAATATACTGATCAGACATGTTAGTCAAGGTGAGGCAAAATATACTGATCAGACATGTTAGTCAAGGTGAGGCAAAACATACTGATCAGACATGTTAGTCAAGGTGAGGCAAAACATACTGGCCAAGACCTCCCCTCGGCTTCCTAGTAGCCCTCCCTGGAATAGTGAGCGACACAGAGAGGAATCCAAGCATAGCACAACCGCCTGGAGGACACCGGCCCACCTTCATCAGCACACTTGGGATGTGAGGAAAGATACTGCAACCCGCCACTTAATGTCCTTTTCAATGCGCACACAAGAGTAAACCTTCTCATTGTGGCGGATCGAAAACAACAAGTTGCAATACACAGGCATGATTTCATAATTTCTATCCCACTTTTAAGGTTTCCATTTGAAGAACTCCTGTTCATTTTGACAACGACCAGTCAGTCTTGTATAATGCAATCTCTAACAATCCATCCTCAACAGCAGTCTGCTATAGGTCTACCTTTACATTTGTTTTTGTAAACTTGCTAAGATAAGCTACATGCAATTGCCTCAAAATACGATTCTGTTTCACAGAGTCCACAGCCGGAAAACGACCAATTCCCTTAACGTATTTTCGTCTAACGGCTTACCCCCACATTGACATCAGCAGTATAACGACTGCAAATCTCGTAACGACCGAATAACGAGTTGCATTCTGCTACAAATATAACATGTAATCTCTACCTTTATTAACAACTGATCTACATAATGACATCTGGTATTGAACAAATCATGGACGTAATGAGGAAATGTAGTTTATTTTCTAAATTCACAAACCCAGAACTGTATACATCTGTGCGATGTAACTTGCCAAATGAGCACACGGTTTCCAAAATGGAAGTTATCTCTAAAGGTGATACGTGTTATTGTATTCAAAAAGTAGATGTATTCAAACGGAGATGTTGTTCATAAATACGTATTATTTAATCTCACATAAATGATTCTATAGGGCAGAAGACTCTCCAACTGATGGGGGATTTAACATCCGTATCACAAATACGTATTATTTAATCCCATAGGATAATCTCATAGGTAGAATACTCTCCAATACTGACAGTATTGCACATCGGGCTATTAATTTTGCCTTGTCGCACGGTGTGAAGGTGTAGTGTGTAGCCTAGCCGACAATGAGCTGGCTTACTTGACTGGACTTACAGCTTGCCAGGGTATCGAGTTCACAGACGGAAAAAAATCCAGGCCGTGGTTCGTGTCTTGTATGACCGCTCCACCAGTCGACCAAGCTGTAAATGGGTACTTGGCGTATGGGATTAGGATGCTAAAAACAGCAAGGAAAGGAAGGGAAGGGAAGCCTGCCTCGGCGAACTTTACGAAGTGGTGTTCCTAGCCATAATCAAAACCTTCTTAAGTTGCCATTCGCGATGTTTGATAGGTTTCAATGAGCATACCCTTTCATTCCCAGGTACCAAACGTGTGCGTGACGTCAGTAACACATTCCAAAAACAGGCTTACTAAGCCCATATAACACATTTCGCTTTCTGTGAAAACCTTAGAAGAAAAAAAAGAACTAATCCAAGCTAAACCTTGTTCCCCACAATTGGCCCACAATACCAATGATTCCAACAAATCCAATTATGCGTCTGTCTTTATGATGTAGACTACTTTCTACTGTGTTCTATTTAATTAATGCTAGTTATCGTTTACTATTGTCTTCTTGTAATGTATATTTCTTTCTTTCTTTGCCAATGATGGCTTCTGTTCTCAATTTCTGATTCGCAAGTTATGTTGGCTCTTCTTCTCAGTTCCTCCCTCGTTCACTCACAAACGTTGATAACCCTCCTTCTCAGTTCCTCACTCACAAACGATGATAGCCCTCCTTCTCAATTCCTCCCTCGCTCACTCAAAAACGATGATAACCCTCCTTCTCAGTTCCTCACTCACAAACGATGATAGCCCTCCTTCTCAATTCCTCCCTCGCTCACTCAAAAACGATGATAGCCCTCCTTCTCAGTTCCTCCCTCGCTCACTCACAAACGATGATAGCCCTCCTTCTCAGTTCCTCCCTCGCTCACTCAAAAACGATGAAAGCCCTCCTTCTCAATTCCTCCCTCGCTCACTCAAAAACGATGATAACCCTTCTTCTCAGTTCCTCCCTCGCTCACTCACAAACGATGATAGCCCTCCTTCTCAGTTCCTCCCTCGCTCACTCAAAAACGATGATAGCCCTCCTTCTCAATTCCTCCCTCGCTCACTCAAAAACGATGATAACCCTCCTTCTCAGTTCCTCCCTCGCTCACTCACAAACGATGATAGCCCTCCTTCTCAGTTCCTCACTCAGTCTGCCCTGCTGCAGCCTGTTATCCGGGATCACCGCGTGGAGGTGTAGAAGGGTCTTGGCAGCTCTGGTTCACTGGCGCTGACGCTAGCAATCAGCTATGGGTCGCTGACCACTGCAGCTCATGCGCCGATGCTCCTTGTTAAACGAAGAAAGGAGGGTGTAAAACGTAAAGTAATTGTAATAGTAAGGTCGTACTTCAATGACTGCTGAACATTAAGTAATGAGGGTACTGATAATATACTTCGATCAACTGATGCTACGCTGCTAGCCCGGTGAGGTTCACGGAGACTGCGCGCTTCAGGTCTTCGCCGCCCCCCCCCCCTCCCTGATGCCCTTATGCAGGTCCCAGCTTGGGCGTGAGCTGGATATAGTCGGGAGGAGGACTTCCTACCTAGCGGACTAGGCTCGAGCAGCGTATTTCTCCGCTGCGTTGGGACAAGTGCCGCGGAGGGTAGTTAACTGATGTGCGAGTCCATCTTTTTAGACTCAAACACTAGAGCAAAGTAAACCCGCAGCCTGTTAGGCGCCATTTGTGCTGCACACCGCCTGTGCATATGTTGATTGATTGTCAATGGTTAGGGCACGTGCGGCATTTGGGA
Organism: Ariolimax columbianus; assembly: GCA_036924085.1. Lineage (NCBI taxonomy): Eukaryota > Metazoa > Mollusca > Gastropoda > Stylommatophora > Arionidae > Ariolimax > Ariolimax columbianus. The sequence continues at coordinate 60,195,512 of JAVGWX010000016.1, read as the reverse complement.
AATTGTGTAGTAAGTAAGGTGTGGGATAGGCAAGGGATCAAAACTCAAACAATAAATGGTCTACGCTGTAATTGTTCTTCCTACCCTTTCATATCCCTATGAGACCCGGACCGTCTAGAGTCGTCTTGTCGGGAAATTAAACCACTTCCACGTGCACTGTCTGCAGAAACTGCTGAGGATTAGATGGCAGGGCATAGTGCCAAATACAGATGTGTTAGCGCGATCGAGCATGTCCAGTATACACACCATGAAATGTGCAGCACAATTGAGACAGGTTGGCCATGTGGTACGCATGTCGGATCAACGTCTATCGAAAGAGCTGCTTTATGCAAAATAGCAAGGGAAGCAAGCGGCGGTCAGTGGAAATGATACCAGGACAGACTTAAGAAATCACTGACCCACTGCGATTGTAACCATGTTGACTGGGAAAAAATCATCACCGGTCGCACAGACTGGTACAGAACTATTTGCTACGGGTGTTCAGAGACCTGTTTGGGGTGAATTGGGACGCAAGTACCAAGCTCGAATCCGAGTTCTCTTCAGTGGCTGATAATAATGACAGTTTTTTTAAACATAGTTTTTCAACCTCAAACACAACCCTCTTTAGATACCTTTTACGACATGCTTAGAAGATGAGTGGTCCCATTTTTGTCATTCTGGGTTGGGACACCACTTGGGTGAAATGTACAGCATATAATATAAGTAACTGTATCAAAGTAGGGCAGTTCTGCAGGACGTGTTCTGGTGTTTGCTAGGGTCGCACGTGACGGTGTCTCTAACAAAGCGGGTCTGTCCTGTAGGACATGTTATGGTGTTCGCTCGAGTCGCACGCGACGGTGTCTCTAACAAAGTGGGGCAGTCCCGTAGGACATATTCTGGTGTTTGCTCGGACCAGATCCCAATTTTGTCTATGTTGTCATTTTCTGGATTGTACTCATTGTGCTGGTCTCTCCGTTCCGTCCTCATAGATCGTTTGATGATTGTCTTTGCTTCTTTTTAGCTCTGTAGATGGCAAATCAGTGTGACGCCACTTCCTGCTTTTGCAAGCTCATCTGCTTTGTCGTTTGCAAGGATCCAAAAGTAGGCCAAAATTCACTAAAGGACTAAATCTTATTTTTTTCTTTTTAGGAGGAGGTGGAAGAGGAGGAGTGGGCGGCTAGGGAACGATGGGGGGGGGGGGGGTGGAGGAAGACAGCAAAAGGATATTACTTTTTCTTTCGGGTGAGAGTCTATCTTCTTTGGGGCTTTAGATGGCTTGGAGTACGCTTCTATGGTCTGTTAGAATGACCATATTTCTTGTAGTTTTGTTTTGACTGATAAGGGTCTCAGATAGCTGCATGTACATATTTTGCTTCAGTTCTGAAACTGGTACAAGTCTCAACTGCTGGTACAGGTCTCAACTGCTGGTACAGGTCTCAACTGCTGGTACAGGTCTCAACTGCTGGTACAGGTCTCAACTGCTGGTACAGGTCTCAACTGCTGGTACAGGTCTCAACTGCTGGTACAGGTCTCAACTGCTGGTATGGTTGATAGAAGTTCAATGTGAGGTAATTGGAATAGTAAAGTCACACTTTGATGACTGCTATACATTGAGAAAATTGGATGCAGACGATATCAGAAGAGATGCCGACCGCCTGTACTTTCTCATATTATTCTGGTACACAGTTTGTGAGGCAGGGTCGACCTCAGGACCATTTTGCAGTCGGAAAAATCCTGAACAACCTGGGATCCAAACCCCAATCGCTTGGCTGGGAAGCCAGTGAACCTACCACTGCGCTACCTTGGCTCCATGCAATGCAAAAACGCAGGTGGTTTAAAGACAGAGTATTCTTTCTCCTTATTCAATTGTCAGTTATGCCTGTGAGACAAGAAGTAGTCCCCCTTGTGCAATCTGTTTTAGCTATACAGCTAAGGTTCAAATACTTGAGCAAGCTGTGAATATAATTTATAACAGAAATTATATCTGCCACCAGGTAGCTGCTATCTTTGCAGATGTATTATCTAGACTGCAAGCTCTCTGGGGTGGAAAACTTCTGCACTTCAGGAATAAACTAAGCAGAGTAGTTGTGAGGAAGAGACGCAAACTGCAGTGGTTACCATCCCGTTGTAGAGTGCAGGGGTTGGATAACGTGGATAAGCTTGTGGAATAGCGAGGATATTGTTAACAATAAGATATTGACATCACGTGCGCTGATAAGAAAGAGCTATCAATAATTGCAGAAGAGCAGAACCAGCCAAACAGCGATTATCGTACCCTTGACCGGCTGGAACAGGTCACCATTCTTCGTCTCAGGACAGGACACAACAGACTGAACAGACACATAATTGTCTGTAAGTAGACTTGACGGGAAGGGGGGGGGGAGAGGTAGGGCAGAAGTGTGTAAGGAATAGCACCTCATGGTGAGAGGCAGCCACATCCATGATGGCCATGATCCTATTTGGTTCCCACGCTTCTGTCTAGCTCACTTATGGCTCCTAGAGTCTGCCTGTGTACGGCAGCGCCACCCCCCGGGCAACGGCTTTGGCTGGCCGGCTAAACTACGTGGGTGAAAGGACAAGAAGGGCGTCCACCACTGACAAGTACACACAGCTGCTGGTGGACGAGGCGGAAGATCGACCTGTGCGACAACGACTTTGAAAGCGGGAGCTGGAAACGCCTGGTATCGGGCTAAGGGCGCACCGGAGACCATAGTTGATAAGCGGCCAGAACAACGTCCAGAAAGCAATGGCAAACTACTGGATGTAAAATGCCAAGAAACTTATGACAGTCGAGAAAAACGGAACTCAAAGATCTGATGGTGAGGCCCTCAGGCCAGGCAGATCATCGACGCCAACTGGGGAAGAGGCCGGTTTCAGAGCCAGTACAAGTAATAGAGATGACGGCCTAAAGCCTGACTGCATTACAGCTTACAACTCTGAAATGAGACTAAAAACAAAACTAAGAATAGGCATCTGGAACGTCAGGAGCCTATACCAGGGCAAGTTGTTCATGATCGGAAGAGAAATTAAGAGAACCAAAATAGAGATTCTTGGAGTCTCTGAGCATAGATGGGCGGGTCAAGGGCACTGTACCAGCTCCTCTGGAGAAACATTTATATACTCTGGGACGACCAAGGATGGAAAAAGCGGGGTCGGCTTTATTCTGTCAAAGAAGACAGCACCTTCACTACTCTGTTACAATCCAGTCAACGACCGAATAATTGTAATCAGACTGAAGAAAAAGAATAGAAATTTAACAATAATTCAAGTGTGTGCACCAACATCAGCAGCAGACGATTGTGAAATGGATGATTTCTATAACACCTTGCAAGAAGCGATGGAAAAAGTTGAATAAAGAGACATCATGGTCATCACTGGCGATTTCAATGCGAAAGTCGGAGAGGAAAGAGCCGAAGAGGAGAGAAGTGTTCGAGGGCCCTTTGGTTTGGGACACAGAAATAAGCGAGGAGAAAAACTGGTTGAATTCTGCACGGAAAACAACCTCTCTATTGCCAACACCTTCTTCAAACAGCATCCACGAAGACTGTAAACGTGGACCTCCCCTGATGGCAACAGCAGAAACCAAATAGACTACATCCTAGTGCAACAAAAATGCAGATCATATGTGCTGGCGACAAAAACGCTGACAGGAGCAGACTGCGATACGGACCATGAATTACTGTTTGCAGTTTTACAAACAAGACTACGTAGGATCATCAAAGGTTGCCAGCCAATACGCTTCGATGTATCAGCAACACCTACTGAATACAATATCAAAGTAAAAAACAAATTTGAGGCGTTGCTTGCTGTACAGGAAGAGATGACATCTGAGGAGTTGACATCGTACGCAAGGGATATTTTGATTTCGACAACAAAAGAAATGATTCCAAAGATATTGCACAAGACACAGAGCTATATAACAGAGGAAACACAGAAACTCAGTGCAGAAAGGCAACAATTAAAACAAATGGGAAGTGAGTGGACCAACACAGCATATAAAACTGCGCAAGAAAAGTTAGAAGAGAAATAAGAAAAGATAAAAGAAGATACATAGTAAAAACGTGTAAGGATATAGAAAACCAACAACAACAAGGCAGAGAAATAAATGCATTCAAAGCATTAAGAACACTGACAAGGGAATTCCGTCCGGTTCCACATGTTATAAATGACAAATAGGATAACACATTAATAGAAACCAAAGACATACTGAATAGATGGAGAGAGTACTGCAGAACCATGTATGGAGATAGAACAAAGCGCTCAGTTACAATCCTATCAAAGGATGAGAAAGAAGCTGAACCAACTTTGGAAGAAGTACGCTCTGCAATTAAAAGCCTGAAAAAGGGAAAGTTCCCAGGATGCGATGATATCCCAGCAGAGCTAATACAAACAGGAGGACAGGCATGTGCTCGAGTCTATCACAAGATGTGTAAACAGATATGGCACAGTGCAGAGTGGCCAGAAGCATGAAAGAAATCAATGTATATTCCCCTCCCCAAAAAAGGCAACCTGAAGCTGTGCACGAACTACCGAACTATCGCGCTGATCAGTCTCGCTAGCAAGATATTCTTGCGAATCCTATTAAGAAGGATAGAGAAAAGATTTGAATCTGAAATTCACGTAGTCCAGGCAGGTTTTAGGAAAGACAGAGGGACCCGGGACCACATATTCAATTTAAGGAATATCTATGAAAAATGTAGAGAGTTTAATGTAGACCTGTATACATGTTTCATTGCTTATACTAAGGCCTTCGACACGGTAAGACATCAAAATCTGTGGAGAATCATGAAGGAAATGGGGTTTGCTTTGCATATAGTCCATCTCATTGGAACATTATACCAAGATCAAATAGCCGCTGTCCAAGTATCTTGGCAAACATCAGATTGGTTAGCAGTACAAAAGGGAGTCCGACAGGGATGTATCCTCTCACCTTATCTGTACAACATATACACTGAATGTATAATGAGAAATGTTCGAGAAGATGAGAACATTGAAAGTTTCAATCCATTTACGATTGGGTGGTACGAGATTCCAGAGTTACGATACACAGATGATACAGTCATACTATTAAGAAGTGCAGAAGGGCTAGAGCAGCTACTTTCAGCCGTTAATGGACATAGTAAAGATCAAAATATGTTCATAAACATAAACAAAACAAAGATAATGACCACTGATAAAACACAATGTCAGCATAAATTTACAGTGGGTGGTGAGGAAATAGATCAGGTCACACATTTTGAATATCTGGGCTCCAGAATTGACAAAAATGGTGACTGCTCGAAAGAAAACAGAAGAAGACTAGCTATGGCAATGCAGAGAATGAAAAGCCTGAAGAAATTATGGCAGGGCACCAACAAAACGATAAAAGTAAAAGTCTTGAGAGCCTGTGTTTTTCCTGTGGTAAGTTATGGCTGTGAATCATGGACGATTACCAAAACTTCTAGATAAAGAATCGAATCCTTCGAGTGAAAATGTTACAGAAAGATCCTCAGAATACCATGGACAGAGAAAAGAACAAATGTAGACATTCGGCAAGAGTTGAGCATAGAGGAGAACTGGTTTATCAATTCCATGTTGGCTAGAAAATGCAAATACTTTGGTCACATCAAGAGACACAACGGTCTTGAGAGAACGGTGATGGAAGGTATGGTGCCAGGCAAAAGAGGAAGGGGTAGACCAAGAAGACGATGGCACCAAGATATCCAGGAATGCCTGAGTATGACAGTGGCGGAAGCTGGTGTTTTGGCAGGGGAACGAGTTTCTTTCAGACACACTGTGATGGGAGCGACGTTCTACAAAGGACATGCTACATGATGAGACTAGACGAATAAACAGATGGATGCTGAATCTAAAGATGAATACATCTGAAGATGGTGCTGGTCCTATGAAGCACCAAGCAGCTGCAACGCATGACTCTGAGCCTCAGCTACTTAGGGACCGTGTAGACTGTCATGCAGTCATGAAACAGTGGAGGAGAGCTACTCATTAAACAAGACAGAAAGATAGAATCCAAGGGCATATTTGCAGAGCTGTCTCCTGTACGGCCAGTTAACTTTTTCAGAACGAGATGTTGCTGTCAGAGGTGGGCTAGTTTAAGATTTTACTTTTTATGGCTTGGCTTGGTTTGGCTTAGTTTGGCTTCGTTCGTTCTCATTCTCCCGCTACCAAACCCTGAAAGGACTTAAGTAGCAGAATGTAGTCCAGAGAACGGAATGCGTTGTGTCGTAGTTTACAGCTTGACTGCAATATTTGCACTTTTCGGTCCAATACATCCGACTTCAGCAATAATTTGTTTTAGTACCGGGTTAGTATTCCCTCTTCGATCCCTTCTCCCTAGCGAGTCTGCCGTGCTGCAGCCTGTTATCCAGGATCACCGCCTGAAGATGTAGAAGGGTCGCCAGCTCTGGGTCGCTGGCCCTGAAGCTAGCAGTCAGCTATGGGTCTCTGGCCCTGACTCAAGCAGTCAGCTATGGGTCGCTGGCCCTGACGCTAGCAGTCAGCTATGGGTCGCTGGCCCTGACGCTAGGAGTCAGCTATGGGTCGCTGGCCCTGACGCTAGCAGTCAGCTATGGGTCGCTGGCCCTGACGCTAGCAGTCTATCTATGGGTCGCTGGCCCTGACGCTAGCAGTCAGCTATGGATCGCTGGCCCTGACGCTAGCAGTCAGCTATGTGTCGCTGGCCCTGACGCTAGCAGTCAGCTATGTATCGCTGGCCCTGACGCTAGCAGTCAGCTATGGGTCGCTGGCCCTGACGCTAGCAGTCAGCTATGGGTCGCTGGCCCTGACGCTAGCAGTCAGCTATGGGTCGCTGGCCCTGACGCTAGCAGTCAGCTATGGGTCGCTGGCCCTGACGCTAGCAGTTAGCTATGGGTCGCTGGCCCTGACGCTAGCAGTCAGCTATGGGTCGCTGGCCCTGACGCTAGCAGTTAGCTATGGGTCGCTGACCCCTGACGCTCATGCACTGCTCGCCATCTTGATCCCACACTTTTTATGATACAAATATTGTTTTTCTGCCAATACCTTCGAAACGTAAGCTGATTATTTAGTTCCGTTTTATAAAAAAATTGTAAAAGTAAATAGTTCTTGTAGACAAATTATTTGCTTCCGGTTTAAGTAATTCAATTCTATGATCAATAGCAAATATACACTCGTGGTTCTACTTTTTTTCTGCAGAAAAAGCTCTTGGTTTCTTTGAAGCTATTTCTGAAAATGAAAATGTACACTTAATTTTAACTTTCGTGATAATTTGTTCCAGCCATCATGAATTATTCTGACAGAGCAGTCAATTCTTCACAAAAAATAGGCGTTGTCAAAGCAGGTAAACATTGCATTTTTGTGGCCGGAGACACTAAACATTCATTTTATTTCGTTTTCCACATGATAGACATTTTATATGACGCGAATTGAAAGAAGATATATTTTTCCGGGGTTTGACTATAAATACGGTGATACGTTAATTTAAAAAAAAAAAAAAAATGTTACCCGTTTAAAGGGATAACGTTGGCTTGTTCGCGTCAAATAACAACGATTCTCAAAATTGTCATGTGCTAGACCAATACCATGTTAGGTCTATGTAAGATAATTTAGAAATTGATGTAGTTTCGAAACAAGTGTGTCACAAACGACAAGACATAGATTAACAGTTTATTTTTGGGTAAATCAGGCTTGCAAATTATCTCCTCCCCCCCCCCCCTCCGCCCCCCCATCCCCAACCCCTTCCGCAGTTTTTTTGTTGCTGCTGTTGCATGTTTTTCACTTATTTACTTTCTAAAAAATGGAGATATATTATATAATAAATATTTTTATTATTGCTCATGCAATCCCCTTTCATTCCATATAGGACACGACCACATAATACGAAAATATAAAACACAGCGACACTTTACGTTTAACTGTAACGCCTGATTCGCAATATGCCACATTGGCGTGTTAACGAGATCTTAAATTAAAAACACAAAATGAAATGTATTGTAAGGAGCAGAGGTTCTTACTTGACGATTTACGGCGCTTTTAATGTTGAAGGATTTTTTAACGGGTCGCCAAGTCAAAAAGAAAAAGTCAGAACATAAACCAACCAAACAGTTACAGATGATACTTTTTCGGTCCATACAGTATGGCTTTTTATATGTTAAAATTCGTCAAATTTGGTTGAATTAAGCTGATTGGTTTAAAAGTTTAAAAGCGAGTGGGATACTCTAATTGCTATTCAAAAGCGAAACCGTGGATTGTGCAATGTCCATTACAGTATCCTTCTACCATCATATGGGAAGTTCCTTTCTAAACCCACGTGGCCCTAGTGCTATTTCAGTGAAAATATTGAAATGTTTCGCGGTGGTGTCCCTGAAAGCCAGCCACGTAGTCCTGGGGCATCGCCGCGCACAGTTTGAGAATGACTGGCACATATTAATGATCTTAGTGTTAAGTATCGGTAGTAAATGACACAATTAAAGTGGACGTGTTTAATTAAGGCTGCGGGAAGATGGTAGCAAACGTGGAGGGCTATAGTAGTTTTGTTTGCGAATGCCCACAATGAGAAGGTTACTCTTTTGTGCGCCCTGAAAAGGACGTTAAGTGGCGGGTTGCAGTAGCTTTCCTCACACCCCGAGCGTGCTGATGAAGGTGGACCTGGGTACTCTATGCGGTTGTGCCATGCTTGGCTTCATCTGCGTGTCAGTCACTACTACGGGAAACACGTCGATCCATCACCTCGTTAGCCAGACTGCCATGAAAACAGCCCGTTTCTTGAGAGGGCTACTAGGAAGCCGGGATAAGGGTCTTGGCCAGTATGTTTTGTCTGACCCTGACTAATATATCTGATCAGTATATTTTGCCTGACCAGACGTTAGTCTTCCTCCCCTGGGCTGTAGTAAAAGTGGACATTGGAGAGGAGAGCGGAGGGGAACAAAATGACAGAATGTGTGGATTTCTTTTAGTTTAGTTTAGTTGAAGATTCGGGATCAAGATGCTGAGCAGCGCATGAGCTGCAGTGGTCAGCGACCTATAACTGACTGCTAGCGTCAGGACCAGCAAACCAGAGCTGCCAAGACCATTCTACACCTCCACGCGGTGATCCTGGATAATAGGCTGCAGCAAGGCAGACTGGCTAAGGAGAAGGGATCGAAGAGGGAATGCTAACCCGGTACTCAAAAAGTGCTTGCTGAAGTCGTATGTGTTGGACCGAAAGCTGCAAATATTGCAGTCAAGCTGTAAACTACGACACAACGCATTCCGTTCTCTGGACTATATTCTGCTACTTAAGCCCTTTCAGGGTTTGGTAGCGGGAGATTGAGAACGAACGCAGAAGAAGAAAGAAGTTGAAGATTCAACGGCATTGCACTCGATTTAACCCATACGTGCTTTATTCTTCTCCATATTTTTGGACAATCTCAGCACAATGCACAAACTCCGTAGTACCAGAGAATCTCAGCACAATGCACAAACTCCGTAGTACCAGAGAATCTCAGCACAATGCACAAACTCCGTAGTACCAGAGAATCTCAGCACAATGCACAAACTCCGTAGTACCAGAGAATCTCAGCACAATGCACAAACTCCGTAGTACCAGAGAATCTCAGCACAATGCACGAACTCTCTAGTACAGGCGAATCCCACAATAGATTGGCTAGATTTTGAACATAATTTTAAATTTTGTCCGGGTAGTAGCCGTAAAGCCTATTATTTTTATTTCTAACTGCCGAGGGAATTTTAACGTGCGCGACACTTTACACGGGCGTCCGATTTCTATTACCCAGAGATCCGAGGAAATACCAGAAAGTCAATGTGAACAATATTCCGGTCTCCAGAGTGATTTGATGTTTTTTTATGAATCGCCAATAATAGAGCGGTGAAATCCTTCCAGTGTAGACCAGTTCCCAACACATGGTCCATAATACCCAGTCAGTCACATAATTCATGCTGAGGTTGAAAGTAAAAATATTAGAAACAATAACACATATATCATGCCGGAATACGCTCATTTTCCAGGAAAGTGACCTCGAGGTAAGGTGTCCGCTTTGGGTGGCAGAGGTTGCGCGTTTGAATCACGGCGCAAATCGGGATTTTTTTCATGTGGATCTTCTGGTGAATTCCACTAATCTCTGGGTAGTGAGATCCCACTTCCGCGTTCAGTGTCGAGCACGTTAAAAATCTCTTGGCAGTTTGAAATAAAACAGAGTAGGCGTAACGGCCGCTGCTCGTACACAATTCAAAAATTAAAGCTAAAAATCTACCTAAGTTATGCCAACCTTCACCCAGGCCTGGTAGGCCGCATGAAGTTCTAAAATACATACTACGCATAGCCGAAGGCTTCGGCTACCTGGCACAACATACATTACACATGCCTGTTTGAATACCAGGATTCCAAGTATTCCGAGTAGGAAAGTTTAACATTGACACAATCCTTCAAGAGGTAGTCCCATAGCAGACATGCTGTCAGCGATGAGGTGTTAGGGATTGCATTGTACTGTAGGGAAATAAAGAATGTTTGTTCGTGACTCCGATCACAAGACAAGTATTCATCTGAGTTCAGGTAATATATTTAACGAACAACAGAAAAGAAAGTGAAGTAATAGGCAGCCGGAAGGATGACGGGGCACTTGGCTAAAAGAGAGAGATGGAGATAGAGAAAGAGAGAGATAGAGAGAGAAATGAGTACGGGTCCGAGTTGCTGGCTGGCTGGCTCCATGCATTAGGGTTAGCGAACCATAGTTGACCAATATCCTATTTCACCTCTACACAGCGACACAGGAAACATGCTGTACTGGTACCAGTGAAGTCCGTCCATGGAATGGGAAACAAAGTGGGCAGGTAAACCCTGTACTAAAAAAAGCTAGCTGAAGCCGGATGTGTGGCCGAAAAGAGCAGCTATCGCAGTCTCGCTATGTTTAAACTACGGCACATCGTTACAAATTCTTTTTCAGGCCGAAGAAGATGAAGAAGAAGAAGACCAAGAAGAAGAAGAAGAAGAAGAAGAAACAAAAAATAAGAAAAAAATAAGAAGAATTTTTAAAAAAGACAAAAAGAAGAAAAAAAAAGAAGAGAAGGAAAAAGAATAAGGAAAGAGGAAAAAAAAGAGTAGAAGAAGAGGAAGAAGAACAAGGAAAATAAGAAAACGAAAAAGAATGCACATGTATCGCAGCCTCGCTCTAAACAACGATACATCGTCACAAAGTCTTTTTTAGAACGAAAGCCGAAGATGAATAAAAAGAAGTAAAAAAAGAAGAAAAAAAGGCAAAAGAAAATAATTTTTTTTTAAACGAATTAAAAAAAGAAGGAAAAGAGGAATGAAAAGAAGACAGAAGAAGAAGAAGAACCAGAAAAAAAGAAGAACAAGAATACGAAGTAGAAGAAGGAGAAATAGGAGAAGAAGAAAAAGAAAAAGAAAAAGAAGAAGAAAGAGAAAAAGAAAAAGAAAAAAGAAGAAGAATATAGGCCAAGCTCTATTCATACAAATTGATAAGACTCCATTGCCTCCTAGCCTTCCTCGAACTTATGTCGCAGCTGGGAAAACAATGAACAATGGTGGCTTCAATTTAAGAAACGTGAAAAAGAAGGGAATATGTGGAAACTTTGAACTAGCGAGTTATGAACAATGAATTGTTGTTCCTGGCAACGATTACATGACAAATATTCATCTGCATTCGGTAACAAACAAGTATAACGAAACACCGAAAAGAAAGGGAAGTGAGAGGATCACAAATCACTTTCCATTTAATTTTTAAAAAAAATTCTTGTACACATCTTTCTCAAAAAGATGGCCTACTTTAGATATGCCATGACTCACCGGGAAAACCCCTTGAAACTTCACATTCCACCACGGACGTAATGACGGAACTCATATTGTGCCAAGGTTTATAATCAATCTATGCTCCACACAAAGAAATAAAACAAATTTACGGTACAGAACACAACAAATCACTGTTGGGAGTGATTCTTTTACAGAATTATGTCCTGAAACCAACTGAATATCCATCTTTGTTTCCCAAACAGGGGTTTGCACTGATAGTTGACACATGGACGTATCGTGATTTAGTCAGCCGTGAAATGTGACGTTTCAAATGGATTTCTCAACGAGTCAGAAGGTCTATATCTACAGTAGGCTGTGACTCAGTGGTCTCGAGGTATGGTGTCTGCCTCAGATGCCAGAGATCGCGTGGTCGAATCAGCTTGATCATCTAGTAAAAAAACTCTCATGATCTCTATAAATATCGGACTCCAGTCTTTAGTGTTGAGCACGTTAAAAATCCCTTGGCAGCTAAAAATCTAAAAGAGTAGGCTTAACTGCCGCTGCCTGGACAAAATTCGAAAACTCAAGTTAAAAAAACTACCCATATTATTTCTACCTTCCCCAAGGCCTAGTAAACCGCAGGAAGTTTTAAAAAATACCTACAACTGATAGCCTTCGGCTACCTAGCAACATACATTAGCAACACGCCTGTTTGAATACTAGGATTCCAAGTGTTTCTTCCAAAAGCCAATATGGCAAGGTCAGTATCCATCAAACAAGTTGAATACAGATTCTGTTGAGTCTTCTAAACCAGTAAAAAGAAATTAAGTTAGGTTATACGACAAAGGGTTTAATCACGAGATCCTCATACGATACGATAACATTTAGTACACCTGGAAGGTACCCTTACCTCCCACAACCGGAAACGGGAGGAGGATTTGAGAATGAGAGTTACGCAAACATAAAGAGATTTTCATCGCAAAAATATGCTTTTCGAAGCCATTTCACATCAATGTTACGCCCACCACCTGTCACGATTTCATTTCAGGGGCTTCAGCCCACTCCGCATGTTAAATCACAACAACATTATGTTAGTTTGGAAACGTGCAATAAAGATATGAAACACAGAGACTTCATTGCAGGTAAGAAAAACCAATTCCCGAAGTAGAAAGATATAACTGTTAGTTTTTTTTAAACACTGTGTCGTTCTTCTTCTTCTTCCTCCTCTTCTTCCTCCTCTTCGTATTTTTCATCTTTTTCCTCTTCTTCTTCCTCTTTTTCTTTATTTTTCATCTTCTTCTTCTTCTTCTTGTTCTTGTTCTTCTTCTTCTTCTTCTTCTTCTTTTTCTTGTTTTTCTTCTCCCGCTTCGTCTTCCGCGCTAGTCCTTAAAATTGCGTTTGTGACGTTCTGTCGTAGTTTGCAGCGAAGCTGCAATATCTGGGCTTTTCGGCCCAGCATATTCGATTTCAGCACATCATTTTTGGGACTAAATTTGCCTTCTTTCTTTGATCCCTTTTCTCTTAACCAGGCCGTACGGGTGCAGTTTGTTTCCAGGGTCGCCATTTGGAAGCGGAATAGAGTTTGGACAGTTATGGTTCACTGACCCTGACGCAGGTAGCCAGTCATGTGTCGCTGGCTGGTGTCAGAGCATTCCCGGTTCCATCTTCGGCCCCATATTAATCAAGTATCAATAAACATGGAAATAAGTGTGGAATATTCAGGAAAACACTTTTCACTGTTAACCTTACGGTTATACAACGGTTAAAAAAAAACGGAAGGTTTAACCAATAATAGTTACATTACTGTTAGGGAACGGAGTTATTAAAGACTTCGGTATATTACGTAATAACTTGTATAAGCTAGGGTGGTCATTTTTTCCCTCGCTGTAGTTAATCTTTAGTTGTGAGCCAGGTATCCGTTTACAGTTGAGCGTACCGATATCGGGATTCGTACCCTGGACCTTTGCCATGAAAAGCGAGTTCTCTACCACTACGCTAATCTTGCGTCCTTTTGTCTTAGACAAAGATTAAAGGTGGCGGCTCGACTTTATTGTCCCAGGCTTCCCCATAGGGCTTGCTCTCGGAGAAGGGCATCCTGCCTGCCGAGAACACCGTATAACGCACGAACTCCGTAGCTCCAGTAATGAACCCGGTGATCTTCGTAAAAATAAAATGCCAACATGAACCGATTTACGCATCTTAAATTCAAACCAAGACAGTCGGAAGACTAGACAAACGGCTTGACCACTTCGCCACAGAGAAAGCCGAGAAGCAATGGTAGGGTATAGTAACATCATTTCCAGGTCACGTTGTAAGAAGTCACAGCTTGTATATGAGATTCAGTGGCCAGTTCGCATCCTCACTGCCTTTCATTCTCTACCCACAAGCAGGGTAGCCATTTACAGTTAGGTCGACTGGAGGACGTCGGTTACGGGAGTGGGAACCCATACCTCTGCAAGGAAAGCGAATGCTCTACCACAGCCGTAATCAGATGCACAACTGTAATAAAACTAAATGTAAAAGAATTCAAGAGCATGAGCAGCAGTGGTCAGCGACCCATAGCTGACTGATAGCGTCACGGCCGGCGAATCAGAGCTGCCAAGACCCTTCTACACCTCCACACGGTGATCCTGGATAACAGGCTGCAGCAGGGTAGACTGGCTAAGGAGAAGTGATCGAAGAGGGAATGCTAATCCGGTACTAAAAAAGTCTTGCTGAAGTCGGATGTGTTGGACCGAAAGGTACAAATATTGCAGTCAAGCTGTAAACTACGAAACAACTCATTTTGTTCTCTGGACTACATTTTGCCACTTGAGGCCTTTTCAGGGTTTGGTAGCGGGAGATTGAGAACGTACGAAGCCAAGCCAAGCCATACTGCAGTTGTGAAGAGAGCAGACATGCCAAGCATCCATGCATCGCTGTAGGCTGCACATCTGAGATGGTCTGGGCACCTTGTGCGCCTGCCAAACACAGGACTGCCGAAGAGATTCCTGTACGTTGAACTTAGGGAAGGCTGGCAAAAAGGAGGTCACCCAAAAACGAAATTTAAAGACCGCCTTATGGAAACTAACAGGCCACATAGAAGAAGACAACTGGACGAGCATATCGGAAAACAGAATGGTCTGGAGAAATACAATATACGTAGGCGTTGCTGAAGGAGAGAGTCACTGTATGCAGACGGCACAACATAAACGTCTGATACGGAAGGAATGAGCCGCGAAACTACCCTCACCGGCTGCAAAAGACATTGTGTGCAAACCGTGCAATAGAACATGCCGTGCTAGTATTGGACTGATAAGCCACGTGAGGTCCAACAAACACCGGACCGAAACAATAGAACATTCCATGCTCACATTGGACTGATAAGCCACGTGAGGTCCAGCAAACACGGACCGAAACAAAAGAACATTCCATGATCACATTGGACTGATAAGCCATGTGAGGTCCAGCAAACACCGGACCGAAACAATAGAACATTCCATGATCACATTGGACTGATAAGCCATGTGAGGTCCAGCAAACACGGACCGAAACAATAAAACATTCCATGATCACATTGGACTGATAAGCCATGTGAGGTCCAGCAAACACCGGACCGAAACAATAGAACATTCCATGCTCACATTGGACTGATAAGCCATGTGAGGTCCAGCAAACACAGGACCGAAACAATAGAACATTCCATGCTCACATTGGACTGATAAGCCACGTGAGGTCCAGCAAACACGGACAGAAACAATAGAACATTCCATGCTCACATTGGACTGATAAGCCACGTGAGGTCCAGCAAACACAGGACCGAAACAATAGAACATTCCATGCTCACATTGGACTGATAAGCCACGTGAGGTCCAGCAAACACGGACCGAAACAATAGGACATTCCATGCTCACATTGGACTGATAAGCCAAGTGAGGTCCAGCAAACACGGACAGAAATAATAGAACATTCCATGCTCACATTGGACTGATAAGCCACGTGAGGTCCAGCAAACACGGACAGAAACAATAGAACATTCCATGCTCACATTGGACTGATAAGCCACGTGAGGTCCAGCAAACACGGACAGAAACAATAGAACATTCCATGCTCACATTGGACTGATAAGCCATGTGAGGTCCAGCAAACACGGACAGAAACAATAGAACATTCCATGCTCACATTGGACTGATAAGCCACTTGATGTCCAGCAAACACGGACAGAAACAATAGAACATTCCATGCACACATTGGACTGATAAGCCATGTGAGGTCCAGCAAACACGGACAGAAACAATAGAACATTCCATGCTCACATTGGGCTGATAAGCCATGTGAGGTCCAGCAAACACAGGACCGAAACAATAGAACATTCCATGCTCACATTGGACTGATAAGCCATGTGAGGTCCAGCAAACACAGGACCGAAACAATAGAACATTTCATGATCACATTGGACTGATAAGCCATGTGAGGTCCAGCAAACATGGACAGAAACAATAGAACACTCCATGCTCACATTGGACTGATAAGCCACGTGAGGTCCAGCAAACACAGGACCGAAACAATAGAACATTCCATGCTCACATTGGACTGATAAGCCACGTGAGGTCCAGCAAACACAGGACCGAAACATGACAGCCAGCGCAGAAACAAAACAAAACAAAACAACAAGGATGATGTCGGTGACCCCGTCGTTGATAAAGCTGGACAGTTATCATATATATATATATATCTGCATTTAACACGTACGCACATACGCATAAACACATATATACATACATTATCTAAAATGTGCACATGATAAGAGAACGAGAAAGATAGATAGGTTAAAAAACAAAGAGCGACAAAGCCGATAGTGGGATTCCAGAATTACAGTTACCAGGAAAGACTCAGAAAAACCGGGCTACGGTGTGTAAAAAAAAAAGGAATTCGAGTTGACTTAATACAGGTTTATAAGATAATCAAAGAAACGGATAAATTAGACTATAACAAGTTTTTCAAAATATAACTATCTACAAGAACAAGAGGGCATAGCTACAAATTAACTAAAGAGAGGTCCAGATTAGATAATCTTTTTTTAGTCACAGAGTGGTGAATGCTTGGATTGCACTGCCACATGAACTAGTTGTAAAAGTAACCCATAGCAATACTGCCGCTTTTACTTCCCGGACTGAACCAGTACTCATTTAAGGCTGGGTCGACATGGGCGCCGCAGCGGTATGAAAAAAAAAAACACTTTTCCGTCTCAACTAAACCCAAGACCCCTCAGATGCAAAGCCAGATGGCTAATCACTGTGCTACGGGGCTTCTAGTTGACAATTAATGCATTTAAGAATAGATTGGGTGCACATTGCTTTTAGAGAAAGGAAATGTTAAGGAAACATGTTGTTTACGGACCTAAAACCAGTATAAAAACGTTAAGATAGGCGAAGAGAAAATGAAATAAGTGACAGATGGAAAGAGAGGGATGTACACGCAAGCCTACGCAAAGATATGGAATGTAGTTTATGTCTCGTTTCGGTAACTGATACAACCTATTTATGTTCGCATCGACCTTTGACCTTCAGTACCTTGGCGGATTCCATTTATTTGTAACATAAGCACTTTGCGAGAAAAAACTGCGATTCAAGAGAACATCATAGATTGTCGTGTTAAGGAGATAAACAATATATATTTCTCCATTTCCAACTTGGGGAAATATAGGTTTGAAGAATAAAGGTCGCCTGAACCAGAGGTCGACGCCAACGCTAGTTTTTTATTTCATGTACGATAGAGAATCACACAAAAATTGCAAAGAGCTCACTGTGGCTCATGATGATGGTGTTGAATGTCCACAATGAGTAAGTTTACTATTTTGTGCGCCCTGAAGAGGGTTTTAAGTGCCGAATTGCATTAGCTTTCCTCTCATTGCTTATGAGGGTGCATCTATGCTTGACTTCATCTGCGTGACACTCACTACTAAGGGGATTACGTCGATCCACATCTCACAAGCCAGACTACCTTAAAACAGCCATATTCTAGGAAACGCTACATGGAAGAGAGATTGTGGTCTGGGTCAGTATATTGTCTCTGATCCTGGCACGACGTCCTGGTCAGTATGTTGTGCCTGACCAGACTAGCATTTTAGTTCCCCTACCGAGGTTCAAACCTGTATCTTTAGATTAATAGACCTGTACCCTAACTTGCAGGCATTGCCTAAACGATTGATCGCCGTCACCTCTCCATCTTCGGTCACGTTGTTCGCCTTTCCCAGGAAGTCCCAGCCCACGAGATGCTCCGGCAGGCTGTGGGGGCGAGTTACGAGAAGAAGCTCATCCTGGAAACGTCCTCAGTGCCGCCCTCACATCGCCTGGCTTAAAACAGATCGCCACTTCCCCAATAGAAGTCCAGGCCTCCTGATACGTGGTCATCAAACGCGGTCATTGTACCCATTGTACTACAAGCCTAGTATTGTACCCTAACGGCTCGATCGGCAGCTCTTTTATTTTATGTATTCCTTTCATGTATCATGGCGATATCCCCATTTGTTGGAGTTAGTCCCGTTCGAAAGTCTGTTTTAAAGTTCTTTGCGCGTTCTTTCGGTGGTGGTTAGTAAATGAGTTAGTTTTCTTTCCACTTATGGTAATGAGCACCACGTGGAGCCTAAGGGGTTTGTCCTGTGCCTAGTGCGTTGGGTCCGTCGTTATGAGCTTTTGTCGTTGCACAATAACTCTAATAACAGTTCTCCGTCTGCCTCGCGACCGCCATCTTGCCATTTAGCCATATTTACCGGTGTTGTAAGCTATCAGTAGAAGTTGTTGATACAGTGGTCGTATAGCAATATATTGTATGTGATGAATTCCCTATTAGTTGACTTTTACAACATACTGAACCGGTTCAATGAAATACCTTTCAACTCTCCGTGGAAAACGTTGACTTTTACAACATACTAAGCCGGTTCAATGAAATACATTTCAACACCTTGAAAACGTTGACTTTTTCAACATTCTAAGCCGGTTCAATGAAATACCTTTCAACCCCTCGACAACGTTGACTTTTCCAACATAATAAGCCGGTTCAAAGAAATACCTTTCAGCTTCGTGCGGAACACATTGACTTTTACAACTTTTTTTGTTTTGTTTTTGCGTTCGCCTTAGTTTTCTATTTCCCAAGGCGGTGTGCGACTTTTACAACATACTGAGCCGGTACAATAAAATACCTTTAGGCTCCGGTTTGAACACGTTTACTTTTACAACATGCTGAGCCAGTTCAATGCAATTCCTATCAGCTTCCCGGGGGACGGCGTGGGCCAGTGGGTAAGTAACACGGCTCACAACCCGAAGATGCTGGGTTCGATCCCCATCACAGCACTGACTTTAACCCCGGGCAAACCCTTAGAAAATGCAGGAGGAAGCAGACCCTTACATAAAATGAATGCTGAAGTCAGATTCACTGGGTCGACAGACGCAAAATAAAAACCACAGTACAACGCACACCACCTTGGGAAATAGAGAAATAAGGCAAACGCAAAAACAAAATAAAGAACCAAAAAAAAAACAACAACAAAAATCAGCTTCCCGTCCCGTCTGTAAAAAATACAAATCCAAGTCGTCCTGTTCTGGTGCATTGCACATCTTCTCTGTCTCATTAATTTGAGCTCTGAGCTCTCTTCTTCCTATCTGTTGTGGCTTGCGTCTACGTTTTTTTGCTTTCGGGTTTCCAGACCAGATCATATCTTACATTGTTATCATATAGTTTACCTGTTGTTGTTGTTGTTGTTTGTCCACAATAAAAATTTATTTATTTATTTTATTTTTTTGCGTTCGCGCACAATGAATATGTTTACTTTTGTTAGCGCACTGACAAGGGCGTTAAGTGGCGGGCTGTAATAGTAATAATAATTGTTGCCCATTTCAAGAGAAGATGGCAACATATCAGATTATTACTGCGAAATGTACTGTCTGACGGCTGTAGAGACCAATCCTGAACCAACATACCCTGCCACATTCAGGACACACTTGTGGGAAGCCGGCAGTGGAGTAATTGTGAGGTGTTTTCTTTCGACCAGAACGCTTTCGTCGAGCCTCCTCGATTACTATGCTCTCTGCGATTTGAGCACATTCGGTGACACTAGCGAGTCAAGTGGTACGGTATTTTGCAAGTATCTCCAAGGAGGTGACATCAATTTTGAATCTTTTCAGAGACATTTTTAAGAATTTCAGAGTAAGGCACTTGGCCTCCCACTTGATCCTGCGCAGTCTACGCAGACAACTCAAGTGAAAACGATTGAGCTGTCTGGCAAGTCTGCTATACATTGTCCATGTCGCACAGTCATGCAGCAGAGTGGATAACACTACAGCACGATATACTTTTATCTTGGCGGAGACACTGATGCCTCGTCGGTTCCAGACGTTGACTTGG
Organism: Ariolimax columbianus; assembly: GCA_036924085.1. Lineage (NCBI taxonomy): Eukaryota > Metazoa > Mollusca > Gastropoda > Stylommatophora > Arionidae > Ariolimax > Ariolimax columbianus. Next base: position 60,175,426 of record JAVGWX010000016.1, on the reverse strand, counting down.
AGCCTCCCAAACACAGAGTTCGCCCGTGGTAGCTTTCTTCAAATCATGAGTGTACTGATGAAGGTGGGCCGCAATCCTCCAGGCGGCTCCGATATGCATGGCTTCATCTACGTGACGCCCACTACTACGGGGATCACATAATCAGCAAGACTGTCTTGAAAAACAGTATGTTTCCAGGGAATGGTGCATGGAAGAGATCTATATCCTATCCATCGTTAGAAGGTTGCCTACTTTGTCTTCTATACTTCAGTCTTGTTTCCTGTCTTTCTCTATTTGAAGCACATGTTCATTAATAGATGAATGCAGGAAAGATAGACTCGTCTTGTGATTTGCAGAAGTGAGCGCTGGACATACACAAATTACGTGAATTTGTTCAGAGGCAGTGGTATGAGGTAGTGGCATGAGGCAGTGGTATGAGGCAGTGGCATGAGGCGATGCCAAAACGATCTCACACAGACCCATAATGAATCACACACCGCCCGGGAGAGGATTAGACGCCCCCCCCCCCCCCCGGCTAGGACCATGACCAAGACACATCACTCACAAGTGGAATGATGCCCCTAAGAACTTTCTGAGGGTTACGGGAAAGAGGAGACGAGACGATGAAGAGTTTCGAAATCCGTTGTCCTCGCACGCTCTCCCCCTAATTTACTTGAAATCTAGGGTAATACTACAGTCTACAATAGATAAATAGTCTACAGTAGATAAATATTCTACAGTAGATAAATAGTCTACAGTCTAGTGTAGATAAAGTCAGGTCCAGTTGATGACCAGGGCTTACACCGTGCCTATCCGCGCTTTTAACGCTCCCCACCGTCTTGCTGGTATTCGCGGCTGTCCCACCTGAACCAACAAGGGCTCTCCTCCGTGCATTGTACTGAATCCAGTCTTTACATGCATGGGTAGGAAGACAAGACAAAGATTCAAACAATCAAAACCCTTCAATGGATTTGAGGGATTTGAAATATTTATGAAGCATAGTATCATTGAATGGAATAATGTAATAAGAAATCGATCACAGATGCACTAAAGCAAACCAAATCATTGGTCATATGTCAACAATACTGAAGAACAAACACGTAAAGATTGACACGGAAAGAGCCGTGTTCAACACAATGTTCATGCCTACACTATGCTACCAGTGTCAAACATGGACACTGATAGCAACAGATTAGAGAAAAAATAGAAACAACAGAAATGAAATGCCTGAGACGAATGCTAAATGTGACAAGATGGGACAGAGTTAGAAATGATGAGATCAGGAAACAGATGGGCACTAAACCAGTTTTAGATTTCATTAGAAAACAGCAAATTCAGTGGTTTGGCCACATATCACGACAGCAACATAGCAGCATCCCACAGTTGGCTCTAACACTTAAACACAGCGGTACCAGTGCTAGAAGCCAACCCCGCAAAAGACGGATTGACGGAATATCCGTGGCAGCCAGTTCCACCTTATACGAAACGCACACCAAGGCGCTGTCCAGGTGTCACTTATACACCTGACGCCGAAAGGCAAACCAGGATCAGAAAATACAAGATAGATAGATAGGTAGGTAGGTAGGTAGATAGATAGGTAGGTAGATAGATAGGTAGGTAGATATGTAGGTAGATAGGTAGGTAAGTAGGTATGTAGATAGGTAGGTATGTAGGTAGATAGGTAGGTAGATAGGTAGGTGGGTAGATATATAGGTAGGTAGGTAGATAGGTAGGTAGGTAGGTAGATAGATAGGTAGGTAGATAGGTAGGTAGGTAGATAGGAAGGTAGGTGGATAGGTAGGTAGGTAGATAGGTAGATATGTAGGTAGATAGGTAGGTAGATAGGTAGGTAGATAGGTAGGTAGGTAGATAGGTAGGTAGATAGGTATGTAGATAGATAGGTAGGTAGATAGGTAGGTAGGTAAGTAGATAGGTAGGTAGATAGAAAACCCTTCAACCTCGTGCGGAGCACAGGTCCTCATCAAATGATCGTCATGAGCATCGACCAGTAGCTAGTCGCTCCAACTCTATACACGACCGGTCAGTGCTCTCTCTCTCTCTCTATTTGCCTTCACTTTCCGTTTCCAGGTACGACGAGGTCTAGCTCTTTTTCTCTTTCTCACCAGGTTCCAGTGCAGAGACTGTCAACTAATGCTACCATTATCTCTCATAAAGGTATGATCTATCCATTCCCATTGTCTCTGCGCCACCTCTTGTGCCACCAACAGCTTGTTCGACCTGCGTTGCAAATCACACATTTGCGACCTTATCATAAAACTTTAAATCACACATTTGTGACCTTATCATAACACTTTAAATCACAAATTTGTGACCTTATCATAAAACGTCAAATCACACATTTGTGACCTTATCATAATACATCGAATCTCAAATTTGTGACCTTATCATAATACTTTAAATCACACATTTGTGACTTTATCATAACACTTAAAATCACTCATTTGTGACCTTATCATAACACTTCAAATCACAAATTTGTGACCTTATCATAAAACGTCAAATCAAACATTTGTGACCTTATCATAATACATCGAATCTCACATTTGTGACCTTATCATAACACTCCAAATCACACATTTTTGACCTTATCATAACACTTAAAATCACACATGTGTGACCTTATTATAACAATTCAAATCACACATTTGTGACCTTATCATAACACTTCAAATCACACATTTGTGACCTTATCATAACACTTCAAATTACACATTTGTGACCTTATTATAACAATTCAAATCACATATTTGTGACCTTATCATAACACTTCAAATCAAACATTCTGAGCAGGCAGCGATTCACGAACACCTGCGCCATGTCAACTAATTTGTTGTTCGCGCCTCCGAACCATAGACCAAAATCGATTTGACATTTGGCTTGGTTTGGCTTGCCTTCGTTCGTTCTCAATCTCCCGCTACCAAACACTGAAAGGGCTTAAGTAGCAGAATGTAGTCCAGAGAACGGAATGCATTGTGTCATAGTTTACATCTTGACTGCGATATTTGTACCTTTCGGTCCAACACATCCGACTTCAGCAACCATTTTTTGAGTACCGTGTTAGCATTGCCTCTTCGATTCCTTCTCCTTGTCCAGTCTGCCCTGCTGCATCCTGTTATCCAGGATCACCGCGTGGAGGTGTAGAAGGGTCTTAGCAGCTCTGGTACGCTGGCCCTGACGCAATCAGTCAGCTATGGGTCGCTGACCACTGCAGCTCATCATCTTGATCCCGATTTGACGTTTGAGTTGAAAATACTAATCTTCATCGTGCACCTTATTTCCTGGAAACATCAGAGTTACTTCTAATATAAGAAAGGTTCCGCTTGCCTTTTTGATTCTGAAGTGGATGTTGATCTTTGTGCCCTCAATATTTGACAAAGATTCACTGATGGCAAATATCCATTCAGCTTTGCTCACCGGGTTTAGCCGTCCTGTCAACACTGTTGCTTGACAGTTGGTCGCTATTATGTGTTTACACTAAAGCGAAGCCACAGATGGGAACTGGATATCTCATTTGGACCACTAGTGAGAGACCTGCCCTAAAAAGGGCATGCCAGCTCATAAACCAGAGGTACAGGAAATATCTGACAGGTCAAGCCTCTCAAAGCCCAAGCCAAAGCCCAAGCACAAGCCAAAGCCCAAGCCAAGGGATGTTGATATACCTCCAAGTGGCACGCGCTGAAACAAGCCTTCACTTTAAAAAAAAAAATATGTTTACTCCTCGGGAGCCATAGTCTGACATCAAACGATGTATTATCATGATGATGAAACTGGCGCTGTATTTCAATTATAGTCCGGAAGATACTGCGCTGGTCATCAACCTCACTCTCTCGTCCCTAGCTACCTTCGGTCCGTAGCAAGATTATCTGATGAACCGACTGTACTATAAAACAGGATTCAGGCAATCTGGTCTTATCATTTGAAAAAAAAAAAAAAATTAAAAAAAGAAAAGAAAAGAAAAAAAAAAAAGGAAAAAAAAAGATCCCTATCAATTATCACAAAAAAGAAGCGAGATGTGCATAAAATAAATATACCCAATCCAAAATTGTGGCTACCCAATCCCAGGACATCGAAAGTAAGACAGTGCCTCCGAATCCAGAATGAGTACCAAAAAAAGAGGACGACGTTGAAAACCTCCCACCAATAACAGGAAGGATCAAAGAGAGGACCACCAAAAGACATGAAAACACTCCTGCATCACGGAAAACACTAGGTTAGGTTCATACAGATACATACACGCATCCAAGCACTGGTTTATCAGTACTGATATCGCCCAATAGACTAAGGTCTGGGGTGGAATAGGCGCGCCTCCGCCATTAGAAATTAGTGAGGCAAACGCTTAAAAAACAAACAAACAAACCCACTAGAACCATCAAGGAAAGAATGTTGGCCCTATACTGCTGTGCAATCTTTATGCAAACAGATGAAACCAAATGACGACAGAATACCTCACAACTGCACCTTCCCCTGGCCTAGCAATCTACAGAAGCGAAACCATGAACGAAACTATTACGAAGAACAAAGTTGAAGTCTAAAATGCAGAACAAGGAAAAACATTCTAAGAAAATACCTGAAGACCCGTAGAATAAACAAGAAATTTTTTATTTTAAAAAGATTTTTCGGTTAAAGTTTTTATTTATATCCACATTTGTTTTGTTTTGTTTTTGGAACGACTGAGTTTGTTGCCCTCCGTCATCTTCAATGTTTACTTATGGTATCTCGTCATTTTCAAACTCAATGTTTTCCGCTTAGTTGTCCAACTCTGCATTTTGAATGTTTAAAGTATGCTTTTACAAACAAGGTCATTCGAGAATACGTAAAAATGTGATAGATTACACTAGTAAAGGCTGTGTACAGAATGTCCCATCTCTAGGTTATGGGGAAGTTAGTTAAAATAGGAGAAATAGAAGTCCACGCAAACGGACAACGGGATTGTCGAACAGAAACAACGATTGCCTGCTACCTGACGCCAGGCACAAGTATTCTGTCTGATTGAATACCTGGATTTCAATATGGAGCATGCGGACACAACTACAGTTAGCCACTCATACAGAAGTCTACTCTACAGTTGTACTTTTTGTATCCATTTTCACTATGATCATGCTAGCCCCCTGCACACCTCTCCTTAGTCCCATTCGTTTCAAACATGCTTTGAAGGTCGCAGTTGCCTGATTCTTGTCCTTTTGACCTCCTGTATTTGGAAATACATATCAAGAAGATGAGCAATCCATTAATCCGCCATTATGTTTTGTTCGTTATCAAAATACTGGGCAGTGGATGAGCTGCACCGGTCAGCGACCCAAAACTGACTGTTAGGGTCACGACTAAACCCAGAGCAGAACCCTTTTCCACTTCCACAAGGTGATCCTGGATAACGAGCTGCAACCTCGCTAAAGAGAATGGATCGAAGAAGAAAGACTAACCCGAATTCCAAAAATGCCTGCTGAAGTCGGATGAGTAGGACTGAAAAATACAAATATTGCAGCCAAGCTCTTAACTACGAAACAACGTATTCCGTTATCCAGACTACATCCGGCTACTTGCAAGGCTTGGTAGCGGTAGTTTGAGAAAAAACTAACGAACAAAGAAGATGAAGTATGTTGTCCAGTTTGCGCGCAATTCAAGCACACATAAATACCTCATTCGCAAACCATCGGCACTATTCTACATACCAACACAATTGAAAGGAAATCCACTTAGATTTCTGATGCTTACCTCTACCAGAAACACGACTTATTTACGTTCGTTATAATTTGCCTATCACTAATGGCAAACGCACAAAAAGCCTACACAAAGTCTGTCGTATCAGTAACAACACCCGAGTAACTAACAGGCATCGCTGGTTGCCTTCTATCTTCCACACCTTACCTCACGTCCAAGGCCTGAGCTAGCATACACCGAAACACACTGCCTCTTGGCACGTGCCTTCCGTTCAGCCAATCTGCTCAGTGATTCTCAAGATGTTCACTTAGGCCTCGCTTTCCGAAAATAATGTGTCATAAGAGTACGAAGAGTACGGAAATTGTGTATTGATAACGAGTAGTTGTTTGTTCTTGTTTGTTATTTGGGAATGCCCAAAATGAGTGGGTTACTATTTTGTGCGCCCTGAAAAGGACGTTAAGTGGCGGGTTGTAGTAGCTTTCCTCACATGCCGAGTGTGCTAATGAAGGTAGACCGGGGTCGTCCAGGTGGTTATGATATGCTTGGATTTATCTCGGTGTCGCTCACTAATACGGGGATTACGTCGATTCCTTACCTCGTTAGCATGGCCGCCATGGAAACAGCCCGTTTCCAGGGAGGGCTTCCAGGAAGCCAAGGTGAGGGTCTTGGTATGTTTTGCCTGACCCCGACTAACATGTAAGATCAGTATATTTTGCCTGACCAGAGGTTAATCTTCCTCCTCATTGATAATGAGTTAAGAGAAACAGTTTCATTCCAGGAAAGCGACTGAGGGGCTATAATCGATCGCAGAGATAAGATAAGTGAGCACGTGCAGGTAGCAGTGACACATGGCAATTGCGGTGATAAGTATGGTACAATAATTATTAAACATGGTGGCACGGAAGTGAAAGTCAAACTGCATAAAGCATTAGTTCGACCTAGATTGGTGTACTGTTTTCAGGTGTGGAGTTTATATCGTACAGGAAAGGATAAGGTAAAGTCAAGAACACATATAGCAAATACGGTTTCCTATCAGGTCTCACCATTTTTACATCACAAACACATCCCAGTGTAGAAAAAGAGACGGTTCATAAATAATATTTTAATCAAAACCAATTCTCTGCTACCAGTGACAGACATGGGCTCTCACCAAGACACAAGAAAGAAAAACCAAGGAATGTGAAATGAGGTGTTTGAGAAAAGCTGTCGGGGTTACAAGGTTGGACTTAGCACGAAACGAAGATATGAAACAGACGGTAGGTGGAAGGGACATCGTGCATGGAATATATGGAGTGGCAGAGAATAAAATATGTTGGACACATGATAAGAATGTAACAAAAGTTACCAACTGCGCGGAAATGCAATATCAGAGTTGCAGAGCTAGAGGGAGACCAAGAAAAATATGGATAGACGGTACCAGTGAGACACCGATGAAGCACGAAATCAAACAACTTTGGCGACAAATCTGGCACAGGACAGAAAACGACACCTCCCAACGTCACTAACTACACAAGTGGATTAACAATGGTGATGATGATGATGATTTCCACGAACGTTCATAAACTTTTCCTACTTTTTATCAGTGCATCAAAATCTGCAGCATGAAAATCTTAGGTCTGATGTCTCCAAAAAAATATTTTGACGTCACATTCATCCTCTTCCTCATGTGTCACCCGTCAAGGTTGGATCATGCTGTAGGCTAAACCGGGCGAACACTCTTTCTGCAGATGCTACAATGTCTATCGGTACACGCATGACAGCTCAAATCATCGCCATCACCCACAGCACATATGCTTCTCTTGCAATCTGAACAGGACGACCAGTACGGCTTCACACGCAATTTTGAAGCAATCTTGAGAAAATTTATCAATGCATTTAGGTCCCGCTTCACGGGGCAAACACTTCACATAGTAAACATGAAGCATTTCCTTACAAATAAAATAAAATACGCACACCATCACACTGTTCTTTGAATGTACACTTTCTGAGCTCGGACGACATTTTGTAGTTGAACTGCGCACGTGCATGCGACATCTAGCAGTAATGGTAACTGGTGTCTCCAAATAACAACTTTAATTGAAAATTGCTCATAGAACTTACTTCATTGCTTCTACGCGCCCCCCCTCTCCCCCCATGTGCTCAGACTCCTTAACTACTTCTGTGCACCCCCCCCCCTTCCCCCATAAGTTCTCAGTCCCTTCTGTACGCGGCCCATGTGCTCAGTCCCCTTCATTGCTTCTGTGCGCCCTCATTTGTGCCAACCACCCATTCAATGAATCTGTGCGCCCCCCATGTGCTCAGACCCCTTCATAGCTTCTGGGTGCCCCCATTCATGCTTAGACCCCACCATTGCTGTGAGTGCCGACGACAGCGCTCGAACTTCGTAGCTACCGCGTTGGTCCAAAATTGTTCTCTTGTTAGTTAGTTAGTTAGTTAGGTAGTTAGTTGTTCATCACAAGTGAAAATGGCGACAGCGACAGACAGGACTGTATAGTCCGATCTGAGCGTGCCTAACGTTACCGCACGTAGGCTGCGTCACTAATTGGATCGAATTGAATTATGACATTTCGTGCAGTTCGGTTTTCATGGGCTGCAGTCATGGTTTTTCTGCTCAGCAATGCAAGCACCGTGAGTGATGCAGTGCGGCAGGTTGAGCGGTTCTGAGCAAGCATCTCCCTGGCAGCGACATCAATGGACAAATTATTTAAATAAACTTTCAGTGTTTTTGTATCGTTTCTTCTGTCTAGCTGGAGAGGGATGTACTGTCTTAGGTTGCTTAGGAAGGTGCTAATCTGACATGCAAACAACATGTCCAGTCCCTCTGTGCTCGGTTCTCTGCAGCAGGGTATGGATGCCAGAGAATATTACTCTGCAGAGGACCACACAATTGGACACTCGATCCTGCCAGCCGATCCTAAACAGCCGGCGGAGCAGTTTACATGGAAATTATTAAGTTTCCTGCACACCTGCTTTGTGAAGCCGTGTAGCGCAGTGGTTAGCGCGCTGGCTTCGCTTCTGAGTGGTCCCGAGTTCATTCCCCAGTTGAGGCGGTAATGTTTTTTAAGATCGCAACGGCTCCCGGGTCGACCCAGCCTTAAATGGGTACCGGTTCAGTCCGGGAAGTAAAAGCGGCGAGGGAGAGGAGATGGCTACCGCCCGCATATAACCGAGCCTTTGAAATGTGAGATCGCTAACACATCGCCTCCCTACGGCAGTAATGCTATGGGTTACTTTACTTTACACCTGCTATAAGCTGTCCATGTTGCGCATGCTTATAGAACATTGATCTTCGTGACGAAAACTGATTATTGCTCGTCTCAAACGTAGTCTTCCAAAAGCAGCACTCGCTTTGGAAATCCTGTTTTGAACCTCAGAGTCAGTATTCGCTTCTCTGGTGAGGGTTTTACTAAGGCAATTAAAGCTATCAAAGGTTTGTAGGCGATGGCATTGTACAGTTATGTACAACGGTAGCTAAGGGCGAGAGAATGAGTTTGAAAAACTACCCAATTCTTTCTCACTTTAATCCAAATCACCGCGCAAGTCACCCATTTCAGCTGACAGAATAAAAAGGAAAATATTGTCCACATGGCTAAACAGAGAGAGTAGTCTTCATATCACGTTATGGACGGACATCAGTTTATCAGTTTGTGACCTACTTACTGACTTACCCTGGTTCTTTGACCAACCTCACGTTAGGAGATATGTGTTCAGCACCACACGGGTTGCATGTACTCCCCAGACTTTGTCTGGTGCCGTCATTTTGAGGTTGGGTAGACTTGATCTGGTGCCCTCATTTTGAGGTTGGTTAGACTTGGTCTGGTGCCGTCATTTTGAGGTTGGGTAGACTTGGTCTGGTGCCGTCATTTTGAGGTTGGGTAGACTTGGTCTGTTGCCGTCATTTTGAGGTTGGGTAGACTTGGTCTGGTGCCGTCATTTTGAGGTTGGGTAGACTTGATCTGGTGCCCTCATTTTGAGGTTGGGTAGACCTGGTCTGGTGCCGTCATTTTGAGGTTGGGTAGACTTGATCTGGTGCCGTCATTTTGAGGTTGGGTAGACTTGGTCTGGTGCCGTCATTTTGAGGTTGGGTAGACTTGGTCTGGTGCCATCATTTTGAGGTTGGGTAGACTTGGTCTGGTGCCGTCATTTTGAGGTTGGGTAGACTTGATCTGGTGCCCTCATCTTGAGGTTGGGTAGACTTGGTCTGGTGCCGTCATTTTGAGGTTGGGTAGACTTGGTCTGGTGCCGTCATTTTGAGGTTGGGTAGACTTGATCTGGTGCCCTCATCTTGAGGTTGGGTAGACTTGGTCTGGTGCCGTCATTTTGAGGCTGGGTAGACACAGGTAAGTTTGATGTGTGACTAAATCGCATCGTTTGGGAAACACTGCTTTAAAATATCCAGTTTCCGCGTTTCCACCAAACTGGACATATTTGACCCAATTCTGGAGTTAGTGTTTGTTAACTACACATAGACTTAAGGGTTAACACGATCAGATATAGTTACTAGAATTATTCAAATAAGCTGGAAAAACACATACCATTATTAGTTTTATTTGTGTTAAGAATAAACCGAGAAAGAATAACAAAAACACAATACACAAACCATCAAAGAATGCAAAAACACAACACACAAACCAGCAACGAATATAAATACACAAAACAAATCAACAAAGTAAAACAAAAACAAAACATAAAAACCAACAAACAAAAACAAAAACACAACACACAAACAAAGAGAGAAAACAAAATACACAGCACACAAACCAACACAGAAAATAAAAACACACCAAACAAACAAACAAAATAAAAACATAACACGCAAACAAACAAAGAAAAACAAAAACATTAACACACAAGTCAACAGAGAAAAATAAAAACGCAGCACACATACAAACAAATAGGACAAAAACACAACAGAAGAAACCAACAAAGAAAAAAAAACAACACGCAAACCAAAAAAGAAAACAAAAACACAACATATAAACCAATAAAGAAAACAAAAACACAACACACAAACCAAGAAAGAAAAACAAAAACACAACACGCTAACCAACAAACAAAAAACAAAAACACAGCACACAAATCAACAAAGAAAACAAATACACAACACGCAAACCAACAAACAAAAACAAAAACACAACACACAAACCAACAAAGAAAACAACAATACAACACACAAACAAACAAAGTAAACAAAAACACAACACACAAACCAACAAAGAAAAATAAAAACGCAACACGCAAACCAACAAATTAAAACAAAAACACATTAAACATCAACATAGAAAACAACATTCTGAAGTTTAAAATTATTCTTTCGCGCGTTTTAGGAAAGGGAAAATCGTGAATTATAAAAGTGGAACAGACATGTGATATATAAGTATAGATGTCTGAATACATTTGTGTATCATTTAATTCAAAAGAGTGATTTTACTCATTGTGGACGTCCAAGACAACAACACCTTTACGCCTTCTGGATCCACGTACGAATCTGGCAACCCATACAACTGAATCTTTCCAATAATCATTTATCTGAGTATTTAGTCTTTTATCTCGTTATTTGAAGTAGCGTTTTCAATTGGAAACGATTTGCATGAAGAAGTTGCAAGCCCAACGTAGAACCCTCTTTAACCATCTTAACGACCTGACGGGAAGGTTACAGTAGGCCTACCCTTTTCGCCCCGGTATCGTTAGAGTGATATATAGGAACGATCGTGTGTTTATTTGTGCATGTGAAGGCAAGTACAAGTACACGTACAAGTACAAGTATGTATAGTCTGTATGTGCACGCGTGCGACTGTATGTTTGTGCATCTCTTAGAGAAATATATAAACAATCCAAATCACCATGTGTTGGACACAAGATGAAGTGCACTGAAATCTTTACGACGTTCCTTACAGACAGCAAACCACTACTGCCTGGAAAACGACGCATTTAGAGATAGGGTGAGCTGACCAAAGTCTCCTTGATCCAACAACGGGAGCAATTTACTTCTGGACACCATTTGCCTTACGGGACATGGAAGTCACTAAAAAGGCTCCGAGCTGGTGTATAACGATACCGGGAAAAATGGCGATACCGGTAGAAATGGCGATACCGGGAGAAATTGCGATACCGGGAGAAATGGCGATACCGGGAGAAATGGCGATACCGGGAGAAATGGCGATACCGGGAGAAATGGCGATACCGGGAGAAATGGCGATACCGGTATTGTGTGAGCATTTATGTGGTTTGTATGTGAGAATTTATGTGGGTTGTGTGTGAGCATTTATGGGGTTTGTATGTGAGCATTTATGGGGTTGTGTGTGATCATTTATGTGGGTTGTGTGAGCATTTATGTGGTTTGTATGTGAGAATTTATGTGGGTTGTGTGTTAGCATTTATGTGGTTTGAGTGTGAGCATGTATGTGGTTTATGTATATCACATATGTGATTTGTGTGCACGCATGTTTTTGTTGGTATTCTTCTTCTTCTAAGCCACTGGAGTTATTCCCTCATTTGTTGGTATAGCGAATTTGAGGTATTGTGACTAGAGCTACGGAAATCATAGTGCTGACCCCACTTGATCGACCAGGCTGCTGTAGCACAGGTTGTTTTCAGGTGCACAGAATGGACGTGAGGTCAGGTATTGATCAGTATGTTGTTTCTATCTCTGACTCAAATGAGAGCACTATATTTCCTGCAATGAAATTAACAATCTAAAACATTACAGAAATTACTAAAGAAACGCCATTTCCCCCCTCAACTTACGTGTTTAACTCAGCTGGTACACTGAATGTCTTCATCTTCACTGCAGGCAATCTAATTTTCTATTTAGGAAAATAACTTCCCGACTGTACGGTTTGTGGGCATTCAACAACAACATCAGAAACAACAACAAAATCCTATAGAGGACATATCGACGGAGTTTAGCCTTCTGGAATTTGAAGAACTTTTTAGAAAAAAAAAGTCAAATATGATACGGAAATTACAGATTGTATAAATAGTCTGATTTGGACTGCATAATGAAAAAGACGTACTCTTCTTCTGTCAGTTTACCGAGAAAACTCCAACCATCTCTACTCTTCACTTATGCGACACATTTCCTAAGTTTCAGTTTTTCTTGCTCTTTCTGTCTTATCTAAAACATCATAGCCAATAGTTGTCTCGCCTTGTGTTGTATTGAAACGTTGCGCACAAAAAAAAAAAGAAAAGAAAAACAGAATTTAGTGGCAATGAACAAAGAAGCAAGTGTGCCCGTTGCCAAGTTTATCTGTCAGCCCAACAATGAATGGGACACAGTTTCATTTAACATCACTCAACATCATTTAATTTAAGTTAACTTAACTTAACATCTTTATACTGGTTTAGAAGATTCTGCAGTCTGTATACAACCAGTTTCTTAACCGATGTGCAAGTCCATCTTAATAAGCTCAAACACTATAGCTAAGTCGACCCGCAGCTAGTTAGGCGCCATCTATATGCTGCTCTGAACAAACCAGCTGGGGGAAGGTGCCAATAATTTTTGGGGGTTGATTTTAAGCAAGAATTTAGAATTTTGTATGGGCAGCGTTATTATTTTTTTACGTGTATCTTCTGGTAACATTTTTTTTTTACATCTCTCTCTTGCACCTCTCCGATCGTGAAAAACAAGAATCATGCACAAGAGAAAACAATTTTCCTTACAAATTTAATATCAGTCATAACCGCGTCCCCAGGAACCATAAAAACAATGAATTTGACAAATCGTGTCTGAGACGCTGATGAATACCAGCCAATGGTTAAACAAGGTAAAAATTCAACGGATTCCTGCACACTGAAAGTGAGTAGGCAGATTGACTGGCAACAAAGTAAGGAGGCATACTCAGATCTGAAGACAGAGCTACACATAAAGAAATAAAGACAATGATAACAATTCATTTCAAAGACAAATGTCACAGGAACTGATATAGCAGAAATTCACTACTTCTTGCAATGAGAGACCAGGTGACAATCTTCAGACCGCGAAAAGGCCATTGAAGACTGAAAATTCATATGTTCAAAAAATAATTAAAAATTGAACACACAGACATGTGAAAGATAAAAAATTCTTCCTATTTGCACTTATAAGACGCAACATCCATAAGTCCATCTCTCTATTTATCCATATATTCAATGATACGTTGATTTATTCACCCACCCACCAATCAATCTATTTAATCAATAATATAATCTCTATCCATCTGTCCGTGCAGTCCCTAATCAGTTCATCTATTTATGCAAGCATACATTCAAAATATCCATTCATCCAAACATCCATTTATCCGTCCGAACATTCATTAATCCATCAGAACATCCATTAATCCATCCGAACATCCATTCACCCACTTCTCCTATGACAAGACGTCTCAGATGGATTCTACGTGAAACTGGAAACCTCACCACGTAGTCATCATACAAATACTTTACACAGATAAGCTTCAATGAAGTCAGCTTTATTGGGAATGCCACTCTCCTACTAAAATAATGGGACAAAATACATGCAAATGTTAAAGTTGATTAAGGTTAGGTTTAATCAAAATAAAAAAATTGGTATCGTCAGCCGTACCGAGACGAGAACACAAACAAAACCTACGTTACGACCAATATTCCTTTATCAGGGACAACAAATATCAACAATACTGAACTAGCAAATCGACATATAAGGAAAAAATGGTCTACTTATCTGATAGTAGACCCAGTCTGTCTAAGAGACTGGTTGGGTCGGAAACTCGACTGAAAATTTTACCTACTAAAATAAGTAGAGGAAGTCCTTTAGCAGACGGGGATGAAGTGTTGGAGGTTAAATTGTACTTTGTTCCCAGCCTATTTAATAATAATAACAGCTAGTGAGTAGCTAAGTCAATGTTTCACATTAAGAATGCTTTTGGTTGAGCATAGGTTTTGGTCTATGCTCCAAATTACCCCCAATAATCGAGTGTAGAACTGCAATCCAGTGCGGTCACCACAAATATAGCAGACATCAACCAGAGATTCTCAAATTAAGATCTACTTTGCAAACATTACTTTTTTTAATGCAGTAGGATATCCCAATTAGAGATTATGGTCGAGTGTGGTGTGTTAGTCTAGTGAAAGGTCATTCCCATGGCAACAGTTGCTGTCGGGGATGAAGATAACACTTCTTGTATAAAGACATGCCTGTGTTAGGTTGGGTGGCCAATTACCTTCCTTGCTGTTTTTAACCTTCCCCAACTCACACGTCAGGTACCCATTTACAGCTTGGTCGAATGGAGGAGCGGTCGTGGAAACTAGTCCCATTGACAACTCTCTTTAGTCGCATTTTACAACATGCATGCATATGCAGCTGCAGTGGTCCTATTCTTCCCTCCATAATAAAATGCCCTGGCCTGCACACGCAGATTCGTCTTCTTTTATTTTTTGTTTCCCCTTTTCTCTCTCGCTGGAGTATAGAACCACACCTATAGCTGACCTCTTTTAATCGCAGATTACAATGCTATTATTATTATCTTCCATTTGAGAACTGACAACAAGTGGGCACTGGTGCCTCGCATGAAACAACAAGAAGACGACGGGAAAAAAGCAAAGAATGTTTTAAAATACAGAAGTTTGTCAAAGCAGGAAATTACGAAATTAAAGATCTCCTCCCTCATCCCATATCCCACAATGCATATGATTAATGTGTACGGTTTCTCTTGTTCTTGTTTTACCCCCAAAAATAGTGTCCATGTCCACGTCATATCCGCCATTTCTGTTTAGTTTAATTTCAGGCGCCTGCGCATTTCATCCTATAGATATCGCCCCAGTTCAAACCTGGGCGTTTCCTTCTTCACCGTTTTCGATTAGATAATTAAATTAATTTTTGCGGTGTCTTCTGTCCCTGAAGGTATTTTGGTCGTTTTGAAGTTTTTATTATCTCTGTTATCTTGTTATAAACGACTAGTACTTGTTTATAACAGTAGAGAGCGCTCGTTTCGCAAATGCACCGAGTTCTATCTAAATTTAAGCCAAACTGCAGGTTCTGTCATGACCATGAGGAGTGAGTCGAGCACCTCCTGACTTTGTGCCCGGGCATGTCGATCTGCGGAACATGCTACTACCACGTCACCCCATCATACTAAACACACTCTACACATCACTAAAACAATTGAGGAGGAAGTGTGTTTTTGTTCGGGAGGCATTGGGCTGTCAAGAGCTGCCATCTCACATCTAAGTTTCAGACACTATCCAGGTAAACCACTCCAGGGGACCCACTCTATGTGACCCAGCTGTGAATGGGTACATAGCTTACATTTATTGAATAAAATGTAAGGACGAAGAGAACTGGCCATCCCATCTTCACAAAATGCCAACAACTAGTAGAATGAGCTCTCTAACACTGCACCCCTTACAGTAATGTCACCTTTTGCATTACCTTCAGCGTTACCTATCTTGTCTAAAAAAAATTGTTTGTTAGTGACAAGGATCACAAACAAAAATGGTCAACTTGCCTCGAAAAAACATGTACAAAGAACAACAAAGAAGAAATTTTAAAAAAAAGGGAGCCCAGATTCGAACAAAGGACCTTCAAAAGTCGAAAGCGTCTTGTTACAAGAGAAAGACACAAAGTGATGCAGTCAACCAGACAGCCCAACAAAAGTGTCCCAACTGGTCAAGACTTTCGTCATTCAAGGCTTGCGTCTATGGAATATTAGCTTAGTTCGATCTAGATATATTTATAAACTCCATGACTTCCCAACTTCACTGCCATCAAGAATAGACCATACAGCTTATAGTTCATGACTTCTCAACTTTCCTATCAACAAGAATAGACCATACAGCTTATAGTTCATGACTTCTCAACTTTCCTATCAACAAGAATAGACCATACAGCTTATAGTTCATGACTTCTCAACTTTCCTATCAACAAGAATAGACCATACAGCTTATAGTTCATGACTTCTCAACTTTCCTATCAACAAGAATAGACCATACAGCTTATAGTTCATGACTTCTCAACTTTCCTATCAACAAGAATAGACCATACAGCTTATAGTTCATGACTTCTCAACTTTCCTATCAACAAGAATAGACCATACAGCTTATAGTTCATGACTTCTCAACTTTCCTATCAACAAGAATAGACCATACAGCTTATAGTTCATGACTTCTCAACTTTCCTATCAACAAGAATAGACCATACAGCTTATAGTTCATGACTTCTCAACTTTCCTATCAACAAGAATAGACCATACAGCTTATAGTTCATGACTTCTCAACTTTCCTATCAACAAGAATAGACCATACAGCTTATAGTTCATGACTTCTCAACTTTCCCATCAACAAGAATAATATCATTGGTAAGCTAGATATTGTACTTTAAATGTAGAGTATTCCTTTTTCACCAAATAATGAAAGGTGTCCTTGAGTCCCCTTTGAGAAAGTCACCGCACGCCACTGGCTACCATGTCTACATCGAAGATCGGCTACAATTGATTTCCGACCCCCTTAATCTCTTACCTTCGTTGTGGAACCTGAGAGGGCTTTCCATGTCTATCTTTAGATATTCAGCACATATATCCTTGTGTTAATATGGCCCGTTTAGTCTAAAGGTGAAGTGTCCGATTCGCAATCCCAACTTATCGTGTGGGAATCCCTCCGCGCCAGTTTAGGAGAAATTGAGTTTTTACCTCAGCACCATCGCTCCTCCGCGTACAACAAGTAATGACAACTTACCGTACTGCCCACCTGTCAAGAAACTTATAACAGGCAAATAGGATGGCAGTTGTAAGAAGCGACGTCCTGGAAAGGATATATGCACCTTTTATTTTTAGTGTTCAGCATAGTGTTAGGTTTTCTACATTATGTAGCACGTCCTTTGCAGATGGTCGTTGCCATCACGACCCTTCTGAACGAAACTCAATTTCTTGACAAAGCTCCAGCTTGCTCCAGAGTCCTGCCCAAGCATTCCTTGATATATTGGGGCTGTCGTCTTCTTGGTCTGTTTCTGTCTGTCTTGCCCGAGACCATACCTTCCATTACCGTTCTGTCAAGATCGTTGTGTCTTTTTATTTGGCCAAAGTATTTCAATTTTCTGTTCTTGATGAAATTTATGAACCAGTTCTCCTCTATGTTAAACTCTTGTCAAATATCTGCATTCTTCTTTTTTTTAATCCATTATTAGACCATATGCTTTTTAATATGGTACAAAACGCCGAACTAATTTCGATCAATAATTATCTTTCTATCCCTAGCCTGCACACAATCTTCTCAGTTGTTTTTGTTTACCTTTTAATGAGACTCGCCATATTCTTCCCCATTTCAACTTTTCAAGGGCTTCAATTCTCTTCTCCGGCTGTTTGTTTAATGTGCACCTAAATGATGTTCGTCTATCACATGTGATGATGACCACTCTCTTTGTTCAGCCGTATGGACAGTCTTTTCTCTTGCTGTGTCCGCTGAAATGGGTCACTTGCGCTGTGATTTAGGTTAAAGTGAGGTAGAAACTGCACCTTTTGTCAACCTCCCTCTGTAGTGCTGAGCTACATTTGACCAGTGTCAAGTCTTTATCGAGACGACTCGAGATAACACAGGATGCAGATTTGTCCTCAGAGTTTACTCCCGAAGCCTTTCCACAAACCAGGTATCCCGCAGCGCAGACGATGGCATATATAGTTCTGTGTCATCCTCTCCCAATAACCCCAAGAGGTCGTAGGGGCATCACTCAGCGTGTGAGTCACGTGTTCGGCATCTCTCCCGGCCGTGTTCTTGTCCATTATAGTCCTGTCTAATCTACACAGTCACACCAAAACCGACGCTGTATGCAGCTAGCGCGAAGGGCACACTACTCGTGAAGTCAGCAGTGTGAACTAGACCTGAAAATACGACATAGATTTAAGCGTAGTGCTTATCCGATGTCCAGGCCAAGATAATCGGAAGGAAGAACACACAAAAACTAACGACTTAGCCAGTACCAATGCAGACATCTACACTTGACATGTATGACTAGATTACATACCGCGTAATTATCATAATAGTTAAGTCGTGAGTTATTTTTGTGGATGTCTGTATTTGCGTTATTTTAATTTTGTAACAACATTTTGCCATCTCTATTCTCTTCTTGTTTTCTATTTTGAATCATCCATCCTTTTATAATATCTTAAAGCTTTTAACGGGTTCGTAAATATGTTTATGTATCCTTTGATTTCTGAATCTACCTTGATAATTATCATAACAGATCTAGATATTTTAGTAACATACGTGTTTCATGTTTTTATCTTTCATCAAATCTCCAACTAATTATATTAAAATCAGAATTATTACATACAAAGGTAGAGAAGCTTTCTTTGCATCGAGGAACTTATAAAAATCAAAAGAAATAAAGTCTAAGAAATAAAAAATAATAAACCTACGTTTAAAGTATATTATATTGTATGGTTCTGACACACGGAGAACATGGAATATACCGACAGCGGGATTCGTATCCGTAACTTTGGCATGAAAAGCGAGTGCTTCTTTTTCTTCTTCTTCTTCTTCTTCTTCTTCTTCTTCTTCTTCTTCATCTTTTTCTTCTTCCGCTTCTGCTACTTCTTCTTCTTCTTTTTCTTTGTCCTCTTCTGCTTCTTTTTCTTCCTCTTCTTCTTCTTCATCTTCTGCGTCTTCTTCTTCTTCGTCGTCGTTTATTCTCAAACTCCCACTACCAAGCCCTGAACGTTCTCAATCTCCAGATACCAAGCCCTGAACGTTCTCAATATCCCTCTACCAAGCCCTGAACATTCTCAATCACCCGCTACCAAGCCCAGAACGTTTTCAAACTCCCACTACCAAGCTATGGACGTTCTCAATCTCCCGCTACCAAGCTATGGACGTTCTCAATCTCCCGCTACCAAGCCCTGAACGTTCTCAATCTCCCTCTACCAAGCCCTGAACGTTCTCAATCTCCCGCTACCAAGCCCAGAACGTTCTCAATTTTCCACTACCAAGCCCTGAACGTTCTCAATCTCCCGCTTTCAAGCCATAAAAAGTGCTTTGCAAGTAGTAAGATGTAGTCCTGAGAACAAATGTATTGTGTCGCTAGTTTACAGCTCAACTTCGAAATGTAAACCTTTCTGTCCAACCCATCCGATTTCAGCATTGTATTTTTGGGTACCGGCTTAGACTTCTCTCTTCGATCCCTTCCCCTTAGCCAGTCTGCCCTATTGCAGCCTGTTATCCAGCATCACCCCGTCGAGAAGCGTCTTGGCAGCTGCGGATCGCTGGCCCTGACGCTAGCTATCAGCTTGGGGTAGCTAATCGCCAGCCCATATACGGTTCATCATCTTGATCCCACAACAGGATTCAAATAGTACGATAAGATCACAAAGGTGGAACTGATTGAAAGAACCAGACAGGCAATAGAAGAACAGAATGTGTAGGAGAAGACGCTGGTGTTGGTTATAATACACATTAACTTAACTTAACGTCTGTATACTGGTTTAGAAGACTCTGCTGAGTATGTATACAACCAATTTCATGTACATCACCTTGCTCTAAAAGCTATGCGCATCCAATTTATTCTTAAATGCATTAACTGTCCCTGCCTCCAATCCTCTCGTGGCAATGCATTCCAAGCATTCACCACTATCTGTCTCAAAAAGATCTTTAGTTAATTTGTAGCTATGCCCTCTTATTCTTGTGGGTGTGCATTTAAAAAAAACTTATTTTAGTCTAATTTATCCATTCATCTGATCATCTTATAAACCTGTATTTAGTCACCTCGAATTCTTCTCTTTTCTAGACACTGTGGGCTCGTTTTTCTAAGTGTTTCCTCATAACTGTAATTCTGGAATCCCACTATCAGCTTTGACGCTCTTTTGTGTATTCTTTCCAGCATGTTTATATTCTCTCTATGATAAGGACTCCACATCTGTACACAGTACTCCAATCTAGGTCTAACTAATGTGTTATACAGTTTGACTATCACTTCCTTGCTCCTATGTTTAATATTTCTTTTTATCATACCTAACATTGCATTTGCCCTTTTCACTGCTACCTAAACACTGCTACCTTACCTGTATGATCTATTATAACTCCTAGGTTCCCTACCGATGTTACAAAGCTGGAGGCACGTTAAATAGATGATTATCAAAAGTCCATTTGAAGAATGGAGTACGAGACAAACATCAATTTAGTTAGTTGCCCTTCGCTAGCGAAGATGGTGACACCATCATATGGTTTTGTCTTGATCATGTAACTTGCTCTGTGTTTGGGTTATGAAGAGGATTTGACATTGCGCTGATCATCAACCTCACTCTCTGGTCCAGAGCTACGTTGGACCAGTGGCAAGACATAAGTCAAAACAACTGGAGGTAACTCAGGACGTAGGCACTGGTCCCACCTTCCTTGAGACCAGAGGTCGCTTGAAGATTAAGGGATTCGATCGCCCACCGTTTCCGTTCATGGCATTGGGAGGCGAGTGCCTTGCCTCTCGACCACAGAGACAACAATTACTGGTACACTATATATGGACAGTAGTGACATTTTGAAGTCTTTCGATGACCGCCTGTTGGAGGAAGATGGATCAGCAATTCACATACTACAGTTCTTTGATATTGAACGAGGTTCGAGCAGACTGGGGCGTAAGAGAGGACAAAGCAGAAGTGTGTGCAACCAACACTCTGCAGAAACCATCAGCATTCACACCCTTCGCCATTTACTGAGAGAGACTAGGCACCTATGGATAATCCTTGATTGCAGTGAAGTCGAATCTTAGGAACCTTAAACCACATATGAAGCTGTACTTAGTTTCATCCATCACAGGTATTCGGACATGACATTTTAAGAACCGCTGGCTGAAACGTTTTGTGGTATTGATAAATATCTTGGGTATTTGCAGAGCCGGCATTTCCATTAGGTGAACTAGACAACCACCTAGGGGGGCAGGCCCCAAAGAAGTACAATTCTGACATTTTAGAGGTCGTACATTTGTTTTTATACAGAATCGTTCCTTGAGCTGGTTGCAGTTTTTGTTAGAATCAATGAGTCGGTATGTCAAGTGGGGAACAAAGATCTGTTTCTTTGTCGCTTCGCTCTCACATATTCGCATCTATTTCTCTCCTAAACCTGGCAGTACGTCCAATGCTTCTCTTGTCGCTCGTACTCAAATATTCACATCTATTTCTCTCTTAAACCTGGCAGTACATCAAATACTTCTCTTGTCGCTCGTACTCAAATATTCACATCTATTTCTCTGCTAAACCTCGTAGTTCTTCTCCGACATTTCTCTCGTCGTTCGCTCTCAAAAAATCGAATCTGTTATCCACATAAATCAGCCGATCATTCTACAGTTTTTTATCATCGCAAATCGTTTTGGGAAGACCATATAGTCCTTCTGCTTCTCTTGTGGAGCCGGCGACTAGCAGAACGTATTCCACTGTTTGTTTATTCTCCCCACATTGACAAATGTCTCTGTGTCCAGTTTTTTATTATTTAAACAGATGATTTTTCAGTAGCCAGTGTCCTGTTCGCAGTCTGAATATTGTCACCTGATCTCATCTTGGTTAAGTCTAGTATACTTCTACTTTAATCAAATTCTGGGTGTTTTCTGTGCCACTTATCTTTGAAGTTAATTTGTATCACTGTCTTGATTTCTTCCTATCTACAGTTTTCCTTTTGCCTGCACACTCTTTATTAAGTCTGTCTGCCTCCTTATTTCCGTGTATTTTAGAGATCACGAACTCCCATTAAATAAATCGGGAGATCTCACGAAGGATAACAGCGGGCTGGCTCAGCTTCAACTGTATTAAACCCATACTGCGGTAGATGGGAAACGGCAACGCTAGGGCTCACACCTTCAACAGTGTGGTTATTTCAGCTATAGTATATGGCTGCGAGGTGTGGAACCTACGGAAAGCTGATGCAGATAGATTCCGCGTTACACAACAAGCGATGGAGCGAAGAACATTGAAGGTTTCCATTCGAGATCAAATACGTAACGCAGAGATCAGACGTCGAACTTCCTTCTCTGGCATAATAGATGTCGTGGTGTTACGAAAATACAGATGGGCCGACCATGTGGTGCGCAAGTTAGATAACAGAGTGACGTCTTCGTGGCCATACAGCCTCGCGAGCGACCGAGGCTGAGGTGGAGATATTGCATTGTGGATACCCTGGGCCCAATATGGTACACCAAGACAAAAGAAAGAAATGAGTTTACTAAACAATTCAGTACCTAAGATCAGCATCATTCTCCGGCTACGGACAGGTCGCAACAGACTGAGATGTCATCTGTACAAGAAGTTAAAGATTGGTACTACGGACATTAGTGCCTGCGGCACAGCCCCCATGAAGGCAGAACATATTTTGCAGTCCTGTCCACTGTATACCGACAAAATAAATAGCATTTGACAACAGGCAGTGTCCTTCCACGAAAAATTGTACGGAAGTGTACAGAGCCTTGAGTCGACTGCTGCCTTGTTGTTGTTGCTGCTTAGATATTTGCCTCACTAGTTTCTACTGGCGGAGGCGCGCCATTTTCCACCCCAGACCGTAGTCCATTGGGCGATATCAGGACGCATAAACAAGTGCATGGATGCATGTGTGTATATGTATGTCCCTAACCTAGCGTTTCAGTGATGCAAGAGTGTTTCATGTCATTTGTTAATCCTCTCTTTGATTTTTCCTGTCATTGATAAGTGGTTTCCAATCACTTTTTGTATTTTTTTGGGGTGCTTCTTTGATTGTGTTTTTTAAATTTAAAAGAAATTGTATTTTGTCGTTAGAGTCACTGAAGTTAAGGTGTGAAGATGAACGAGGAAGAAGACACACGTGCGTGATTGAATACCAGAATTAAGAGATTTAGAGTGCAAGATCTTAGCTGTAGGGACAATACATAGAAAAAGCTTAGACATGTTTTAACATTTAACAGAGTTGGCAGGAAGATAAAAAGAGCTTAGACATGTTTTAACATTTAACAGAGTTTGGAGAAAGATAGAAAGAGCTTAGACATGTTTTAACATTTGACAGAGTTGAAGGAAGACAGAAAGCGCTTAGACAACAATTTTTCTTTCTCTTTCCTGGAATTTAAACGAAAGAGTCAGTGCAGCTGAACTCAGTCCCGCTAGAATTTAAGTGACCAAAACGAACCAGGTACGTTTATGTTTCAAAGTGCGCAGGTGGAAGTTAAGGTAAACATAAGTAACCTCATTTAACTCCAGCCAGGTGTCTACACAGGGGACGATTGCGGTGGTGGGCAGATAGATTTGTTACCGCCAACAAACCCAGGTAGTTTGGAAACCGCGCGATCAGGATCGTAGATAATGGCAAGCGGGCGGACTAAACGCGGCCGTTTTGAAAATCACGCGATAGGGGGAGGCAGATCGAATATACATCCAGGTGGAGGGAATTGAGGCACATTTTAGACAATACTTTGGAAAGAGACGCTTAGTGGAGAGCAGGCGACGGAGATATGCACTTGACACAGATTTGAGTTGAGAACCACAGTGGTAGAACACTTCACTTCAGAGACAGACTAGAAATGGGGCACACGGAGACGGGTCGAGAGATTTGAACCCAGTTTTGAGTTGAGAGCCACAGATGAGGAAACAGTTCACTTTAGAGACAGAGGTAGATTCGAAAGAGACGTTCAGTGGAGAGCAAGCGACAGAGAGAGGCAGTGGAGAGCAAGCGACAGAGAGAGGCAGTGGAGAGCAAGCGACA
Organism: Ariolimax columbianus; assembly: GCA_036924085.1. Classification (NCBI taxonomy): domain Eukaryota; kingdom Metazoa; phylum Mollusca; class Gastropoda; order Stylommatophora; family Arionidae; genus Ariolimax; species Ariolimax columbianus. The sequence continues at coordinate 60,151,120 of JAVGWX010000016.1, read as the reverse complement.
GAGAGAGGCAGTGGAGACCAAACGACAGAGAGAGGCAGTGGAGAGCAAGCGACAGAGAGAGGCAGTGGAGAGCAAGCGACAGAGAGAGGCAGTGGAGAGCAAGCGACAGAGAGAGGCAGTTGAGATAGACACGAAGCAAGCAAGGTAACTACCCCCATATTATGTAGTGGTCGTAGTTACAAGTCGTCAGCAGCTAGAGACAGTCTTTCATTGATCCCCTGGATCATATTTGACACAGTCTATCTTGATCACGTCGATACCACTTTGATCTACAGCCGACAACGAGGAACAAGCCACGGACGCCATACCTACGAACTTCACCATCAGCAGCAATCCGCAACAAAGTTCGATCCTAGCAGGCCAGAATATGAGAGAAGAAAGAACCAGGAAATATCAGTATAGATAAGGTTAGGTTTCGAAGTAGGAATGTCTTAGATAATCGTGTCAGAGAAAGAATTTAAGTTGTTACAAGTTTATAGTTGGTAGTGTTACTTGAATAAAGTGTTTATATTTAGTGTTACTTGAATAAAGTGTTTATATTTAGTGTTACTTGAATAAAGAATCTGTTGTATTGTGTTTATATTTAGTGTTACTTGAATAAAGAATCTGTTGTATTGTGTTTATATTTAGTGTTACTTGAATAAAGTGTTTATATTTAGTGTTACTTGAATAAAGAATCTGTTGTATTGTGTTTATATTTAGTGTTACTTGAATAAAGAATCTGTTGTATTGTGTTTATATTTAGTGTTACTTGAATAAAGAATCTGTTGTATTGTGTTTATATTTAGTGTTACTTGAATAAAGAATCTGTTGTATTGTGTTTATATTTAGTGTTACTTGAATAAAGAATCTGTTGTATTGTGTTTATATTTAGTGTTACTTGAATAAAGAATCTGTTGTATTGTGTTTATATTTAGTGTTACTTGAATAAAGAATCTGTTGTATTGTGTTTATATTTAGTGTTACTTGAATAAAGAATCTGTTGTATTGTGTTTATATTTAGTGTTACTTGAATTTGTTTACAGTGAGTGTAGAGTACAATGGAATAGAGCAGACCCCTTTACCGTCTGCGACAGGGCTCCATCAAAATCGATCGGCTCTGGTACAAGAGATCTTAGAGCGTGCAGGAATCCAAATAATTTTGACTGTTGAAATTGTGGCTTGTATTCATGAGTCAACGCAGACGTGACCATTTCACTGTTTTTTATGGTTTATGAAGACCATTATGACTGATCATGAATCTGTAAGGCAAACTATCATGTCTCTCGCACGGTTCTTATTTTACATGATGATGGTTATTGCAGCTTCATCTCTGAAGAATGTTCCAGTGGCCACTTAGAAATTGTATCTCCTGTCCATTGTTTATTTTTTTTTGTAATAGCCTCATTCTCTGTATGGTTAATATATTTTATTTCTGATGTTGGTGTATACACTTGAATTATTGTTAAATTTCTTGTCTTTTTCTTTAGTCTGATTACAATTATTCGGTCGTTGACTGGATTGTAACCGAGTAGTGAAGGTGCCGTCTTCTTTGACAGAATAAAGCTGACCCCGCTTTTTCCACCCTTGTCTGTCCCAGAGTATATGAATGTTTCTCCTGCTATGGCAATGCAGAGACTGAACAGCCTGAAAAAATTATGGCAGAGCACCAACAAAATGATCAAAGTAAAAGTCTTGAGAGCTTGTGTTTTTCCTGTGGCAGCTTATGGCTGTGAATCATGGACGATTACCAAAACTTATAGACACATAATCGAATCCTTCGAGTCAAAATGTTACAGAAAGATCCTCAGAATACCCTGGACAGAGAAAAGAACAAATGTAGGCATGCGGCAAGAGTTGAGCATAGAGGAGAACTGGTTTATCAATTCCATTTTGGCTAGAAAATGCAAATACGTTGGTCACATCAAGAGACACAACGGTCTTGCGAGAACGGTGATGGAAGGTATGGTGCCAGGCAAAAGAGGAAGGGGTAGACCAAGAAGACGATGGCACCAAGATATCCAAGAATGCCTGAGTATGACTGTGGCAGAGGCTGGAGTTTTTGCAAGAGAACGAGTTTCTTTCAGACAGACTGTGGTGGGAGCGACGTTCTACAAAGGACATGCTACATGATGATGATTTATTTATAATCAATGCGTGTACAAGTGAGTCCATTTTGTGTGGACATGTCCTTAGAATATATTGTAATGCTTCATATTTTTTTGTCTATTTCTGTTTGAGTTCCTTTACTATGTCACTTCTATTTTGTTGTTGAACAGATCTGGTAATAGTGTTCCCTTCTAAGCAATTCTCACTGGAAACATGCTGTTTTCACGACAGCCTATCTAGCGAGGTGGGAGGATCGAAGAGACTCCCATAAAAGTAAGCGATACGTATATGATGCTAAACACAGCACAACCGCCTGTAAGACCCCGGTCCACCTTCACGCTTGGGATATGAGAAAGCTACTGCAACCGACCACTTAAAGCACTTCTCAGGGCGCAAAAACCAGTACCATTACTCAAAATAGGCATCTAACAACAACAATGTATGCACAGCACCGCTACTATCTCGCCTTATTTTATTTGTAAACACGCTACCGATGTAGTTTAATTTCTCTCCACTTATGCAGTTAAGTGCCGGGGGAGCTTAAGTCGCCTGTCTTGCGCCAAGTGCGTTGAGGTGGTTATTGTGAGTCCGTGTCGTTACACAATATCTCTAATGTCATCTTTCAATCTGCGACTGTCACCTTGACCTGCAGCTAGATCAACCAGCGTTGTAATCCATCAGTGGAAGTTGACGATGATGCATTCTCATGAGATGACCAAACCAACGTATCTTGAGCCTGGAATTGTATTCTGCACAAGACGTAATGCTGACCATACTATGAATATCATCGTTGCGCATTGCCTGCTATCACTGATGATCTTACTCAAAACACTTTATTTCACACGTCGGGCGCATGAGCTGCAGTGGTCAGCGACCCATAGCTGACTGTTAGCGTCAGGGCCAGCGAAACAAAGCTGCCAAGACCCTTCTACGCCTCCATGCGGTGATCCTGGATAACAGGCTGCAGCAGGGCAGACTGGCTAAGGAGAAGGGATCGAAGAGAGAATGCTAAAGAAATGCTTGCTGAAGTCGGATGTGTCAGACCGAAAGGTGCAAATATCGCATTAAAGCTGTACACTACGAAACAACGCATTCCGTTCTCTGGACTACATTCTGTTACTTAAGCCCTTTCAGTGCTTGGTAGCGGGAGATTGAGAACGAACGAAGCAAAGCCAAGACATTTCACACGTCAAAATTTTGCTCTCACCAACGAGCTGCAGGAATCATCAGTATTCATATTCTTCACCATTTACCGAGAGAGACTGAGCACCTATGTTTTCGCCCAGAGTGCAGTGAAGTCGATTCTTAGGAACAGAAGAGAACAGTTTGAGTTCCCACAGTTATCTGACTCCAGAACCCAAACTTGAAGATTTGCAGAATCATCTCATGTCTGAATGCTAAATCCAATCTCTCGTAACCCCATAAACGTCACATGGAAAGATAACAGCATCTTGTAATGATGTAACCCGAACAAAGCTCGCTTTATTCGGCTTCTCTGCATAACCAATGGACAAGGTGTACAACTGTGCAAGGTGTTATTTCAACCCTTCAAGGTGTACAACTGTGCAAGGTGTTATTTCAACCCTTCAAGGAGTACAACTGTGCAAGGTGTTATTTCAACCCTTCAAGGAGTACAACTGTGCAAGGTGTTATTTCAACCCTTCAAGGAGTACAACTGTGCAAGGTGTTATTTCAACCCTTCAAGGAGTACAACTGTGCAAGGTGTTATTTCAACCCTTCAAGGTGTACAACTGTGCAAGGTGTTATTTCAATCCTTCAAGGAGTACAACTGTGCAAGGTGTTATTTCAACCCTTCAAGGAGTACAACTGTGCAAGGTGTTATTTCAACCCTTCAAGGAGTACAATTGTGCAAGGTGTTATTTCAACCCCTCAAGGAGTACAACTGTGCAAGGTGTTATTTCAACCCTTCAAGGTGTTGCATCAATCCACCTGGTACGTTACAGGTAACCTTTAAGATAGTCATGGTTCATTGCTCAGGTAGACGATCCTGTTTTACCAGGTTGCCTGGGAACACATCCACAAAGTCTGATTTGAGCATGCCATTATCAAAATGTTTATCCCACACAAGGGGAGGGGTATAACATTCTGATCGGACATGTTAGTCAGGGTAAGGCAAATTGTACTGGTTCCCACCTCACTTTTAGGTAGGTGTATTCGGAAAAAAAGCTGTTCCTTTTGGCAAGACTAATAAGGTGAGGGTTCTACGTGATCCTCGTAGTAGTGAGCGATACGCAAATGAAGCCAAGCATAGCACAACTACCTCATTGACCCCAGTCCATCTTCATTAGGACGCTTGGGATGTGAGGGAAACTACTGCATCCCGTTAGTTAACGCTATTTTCAGGGCGCACAAATAAGTAAACTTGCTCACTGTGGAACAAAAACAACAACAACATCATCTCATGCAAAGGAGAAGATGGCAGAATGATTACCGGTCTCTTTGTCAGGTGGACAAGGATTCAAGGACAACACCTGCAGGTTGAACACCTGAGCTACATCTTCTCGAGGCCAAGTGACCACAGGTAGGAGATCACCATGAACTGACGTCAATAGACGCTGGTTAGCTCAGTGGTAGAGAAATTGCTTTTCATGGCACAAGTACGGGGTTCAACTCCCACTACCAGCAGCCCCAATCAACAAAGCTATAAATTGGCACCTGACGTACGGGGAGGGAAGGAAAAGACAGCGAGGAAGGGAACTGATCACCCAACCTCACTAAGCTGAGGCTTAATATACTGAAGTGACTAACACTGAATTTCTGACCAGTGGTTGGCTTGGCTTCGTTCGTTCTCAATCTCCCGCTACCAAACACTGAAAGAGCTTAAGTAGCAGATAGTAGTCCAGAGAACCGAATGCGCTGTGTCGTAGTTTACAGCTTGACTGCGATATTTGCATCTTTCGGTCCAACACATCCGACTTCAGGAAACATTTTTTGAGTACCGGGTTAGCATTGCCTCTTCGATCCCTTCTACTTAGCCAGTCTGCTCTGTTGCAGCATGTTATCCAGGATCACCGCATGGAGGTGTAGAAGGGTCTTGGCAGCACTGGTTCGCTGGCCCTAACGCTAGCAGTCAGCTATGGGTCGCTGACCACTGCAGCTCATGCGCTGCTCAGCATATTGATCCCGACCAGCGGTTAAGTCTGCTGAAGAACTTCCTTTACCTTGTGCCCTTTTCATCATATTGTATGGTTCCAAAACCTGGACTATTTGACATGCTCATCTAGAGGTCCGCAGACGACGAAGTAACACAACGGACATGCATTCAACGTTTCTCCACCATGCTAAGCCTTTGCCGTTTGTCCCTATTTGTATATATGGTCTGCACTGCCGAGGACGTCCGCATCACTCAGCTCTTAAAGCAAGCACTGATCATCATGGATGGAAAACGACATCCTCGTTTTTGACCCCGCCCTCACTGGCATCCACGGAACACCTGACTGGGTCAAATCGGAAAGTCATAATCTTCACTGCATGGAGTCCGGGACTCAACCATTGGTTCCGATCATGGACGTTGGCGCGACGGGTCTTTGTCGCTTACGCGAACTACCTACCGTTTAACCAATCATAAGTCAGAATGAAAAACCAGGGAGGACAGCATTTGGCTCCCAAGTACCAGGCACTAATGTGTCTGATTGAAGATCTGGAGTTCAGGATTTGCCTACCTGGTCCCAGGCACCGATTTGTCTGATTGAAGATCTGGAGTTCAGGATTTGCCTACCTGGTCCCAGGCACCGATTTGTCTGATTGAAGATCTGGAGTTCAGGATTTGCCAACCTGGTCCCAGGCACCGATTTGTCTGATTGAAGACCTGGAGTTCAGGATTTGCCAACCTGGTCCCAGGCACCGATTTATCAGATTGAAGGCATGTAGATCAGGATTTCAGTATAATAAATAGATTTTTAATTGTTTCATTCATACAGGGATTCATACCATTTTGAGGGCAGACGCCTTAATCATCTTCAATTTTCCAACGACATAGTGCTCATCACAGAGTTAGCAGCAGAAGCTGCCAAATTATGAAGCTACTTGATGGTGAAGACAGGAAAGTGGAACTGGAGATGAATGTCTCGAAGGCCAGAGTGTTGTGCAATGGGTTCGACACTTCTGATTTAGTCTTCCTTGGCGAGGCACGATTAGAAGATGTGATTCAGCCTTCCTTGGCGAGGCACGATTAGAGGATGTGATTCAGCCTTCCTTGGCGAGGCACGATTAGAAGATGTGATTCAGTCTTCCTTGGCGAGGCACGATTAGAAGATGTGATTCAGTCTTCCTTGGCGAGGCACGATTAGAAGATGTGATCCAGTCTTCCTTGGCGAGGCACGATTAGAAGATGTGATTCAGTCTTCCTTGGCGAGGCACGATTAGAAGATGTGATCCAGTCTTCCTTGGCGAGGCATGATTAGAAGATGTGATTCAGTCTTCCTTGGCAAGGCACGATTAGAAGATGCGATCCAGTCTTCCTTGGCGAGGTACGATTAAAGAATGTGATCCAGTCTTACTTGGCGAGGCACGATTAGAGAATGTGATCCAGTTTTGGCGGGGTACGATTAGAGAATGTTAACAAGTACACCTATCTTGGGCGCCTCCACAATATGCAGAACAATCTGGAACCTGAACTAACAAGACGTCGCCGAGCGGGCTGGGCAGCATTCTCGTCTATTATCCCGGTCATGGATGGTTGCCAAGACCAGAACCTACGAGCCCTCTCTTCAATTCCACTGTGTTGCTGTTATGTGCTACAGTGCTGAGACATGGACACTTACAAAATCACTGGAGGACAGATTGAGAGTGACGCAGGTCTTTCTTTGGAGACGCTTGGTCGGAATCACTATCCAGAATCAACGTTTGCAAGGTATCCACACTTCTGACATACGATGATTGTCCCTGGGGAAGGATGCGGTAATCCATGCAGACAAGGCAAAACATAAAAGGGCAGGTTACATTTTGCGACGAAACGATGGTCGATGGTGCACCGCGATATCAATTTTGTTATCACCGAGGTGAAAAGAGAAAGTGGCTAAGACCTCCAATGCGTTGATCAGACTCCCTTTATATTTGCAACATCATCAGAGACGCCTATGGAGGAGTACTTACAACCCACTGGATTTCTGTTGCACAAGACAGGGTCTGTTGGTGACGAGTTGGGCTCGCAGCTTCGCTGAGAACATGTCTTCAAGATCATGATTCAGATACCGAGATGCTAGTGTTAACTAGGTTTCGTTGTCTGCATCGTTACGAAGCACACACTTTCAGTCACAACCCAGAGTCCTTCTGGTGATATCAGCACACGTGTATAACCTTGATGGGGTGACAGTCGTCATAGGCTCGTGTAGTGGTTGATTCCTAGCTTTTCACAACAAAGGTACGGGCTTCAACTCTCGATACCGACACGCTCCAATTGACTCAGATGCTAATTGGTACCTGACTTACTGTTAGGGAAGCGAGACGGTAAACTGGACACTAGAACCGAATCAATATCCAATGAAGTCTTTAACACTTGATCTTCGACAGCAGTGTCTGCTTTGGGACTTCCTTTATCTTATCTTTTAACTTAGAGGCGTTGGACTATATGGCTGCTGGCGTCTTGTGAAATATTTCCAGTGTGTCAGTGGTCCTTTTCTCGCCTCTGTCACACACAGAGGACTATACCCCTTCAGAGGTCAGATCACGCTGTTAGGCGCCCTTTATGACCTGCTGTTAGTGTAAAGGTCAGTCCCATGGCGTTTTCTTAGAGTTTACAGTTTTTGCGGGATCGAAAAGGGCGGCTCCCAGTATGTGCAGCCTTAGTTACTCCGACCTGACATAATCTCCGCTTCTACCATGGGGAGCAGCGAGTTTCCTTAGTTGCTCTTGTAGCTTAACGTATCAGCAGAATTGTGTAGAAGATCCTTCTTCTTCTTCTGCTTCGTTCGTTCTCAATCTCCCACTACCAAACCCTGAAAGGGCCTAAGTCGCAGAATGTAGTTCAGAGAACGGAATGCGTTGTGTCGTAGTTTAAAGCTTGACTGCGATATTTGCACCATTCGGTCCAACACATCCGACTTCAGCAAGCATTTTTTGAGTACCGGGTTAGCATTCCCTCTTCGATCCCTTCTCCTTAGCCAGTCTGCCCTGATGCAGCCTGTTATCCAGGATCACCGCGTGGGGGTGTAGAAGGGTCTTGGCAGCTATGGTTCGCTGGCCCTGACGCTAGCAGTCAGCTATGGTTCGCTGACCACTGCAGCTCTTGCGCTGCTCAGCATCTTGATCCCGTCGAAGATCCAATGTCCAACCCTTCTTAAGTCGTGCTTGAATTAGTCGATTCTATTCTTTCATGGATATGCGGTTTTTTTTCAGTGGCGAAATAACGTTGAGAGAAATAGACATTAAACAAATCAATTGCTAAAAAAATCAATTTCTATGATGAAGTGGTACAGAAGGAGGAGGCCTCAAACCTCCAGGGGTTGACATGGATCTACTGCCCTGGTCATGCTGAGGTTCAGGGCAACAAAGAGCTGACATCTTGTGATGGATAGGAATGACATTTTGAAATTAATTAATTACCGCCTGTTAGATGAGGACACTGCAAAAGATGAAGCAGCAATCCACAGACTGCAAAGCTTTGACATTAAACGAGGTTCGAGCGGAGTAGGGCGCATGAGAGGACAGAGTACGACAGAGCACAACCAGCGAGCTACATGGACCATCAGCATCCGTACCCTGCGTCATTTTCTGATAGAGACTGAGCACCTGGGGGTATGCAAGAAGTGCAGTTACGTCGATTCTTAGAAACAAAACGAACGAAACAGAAGGATACTGAAAATAACATGGACAGATAAATAGACACACAGAAATGTTACAGTCGCTGCAAATTGCAGAAAATTTTCTTCTAGGCAACATCGCAAGAAAAAAAATCTTAGAAATTTGAGTCACGTAAAGAGACATAACGATCTGGAGAGAGTTTACTGAAAGGCAGAGTTCCTGGGAGTCGGGGGGAGAGCATGGCCCCGACGAAACAGGTTACCGTGACATAACCGACAGTCTGTGGAAAGCGGGGGGGGGGGGTATCTTTGTATGACGTGGGTCGCATCTCCCCTAATCGAGATTGAGATGCATGACCTGACGGAGTCTACGTTCTGGAAAGAATATTGTCGTATGACGATGATTCTAACAAAAGGTGTAGGACTTTCTTTCTTGATTTTTTGATTATAGTTTCAACAAGGTGGCCAGCTCCATGGCAAACCCTCCGTAGTTATCTATTACGACAGGTCTGGCAGGTTTTACTGTTTTTCTCATTTCGGGTTTCGGTAATGCACGAGCCTCTGCGACGATTAGCAACAATTACAAGAAATTGACATAAAACGTAAACAAAAAGTCAGTGCAGCAGGGGTTGGGGATGGTTGCAGCTACACACTTCGCGCAGTTACGGAAATGATATGTCTGCACGCCCTTAGCCAAGTGGAAGCATACGATAAGCTGAATCATGACCATCTAAAGTAGGTCATGGCTGAACGATACCCAACACATAACGTCAGCTTTGATTTTACTAAAGGTTCTTAAATATGTAGCCCGCGGCAATAATGCGGCCTGTTGAACAATGTGGCCCGCGAGTTGAGACTGTTATAAGGAGGGTTATAATGAACCAAACGTTGTATTAAGGTGGTTTAATAATCTTGATTACCCGTTCCTCAGTGCAGCTGCGCGGGATCCAACTTAGTGTCTAGCGGACCCTGTCTTGGGCCACGGAAGTTCAGTGGGTGGTAAGTATTCTACCAGAGGCGTCTCGGATGTTATTCAGGACAGTAAGGTTGTCTAAATAACGGATTGGAGGTCTTCCCCTTAGTCTCTTTTTGCCTCAAGGGCACCAGATTTCTGCAGCGGTGTTCAATCGATCACATTACCTTAGCACCCCAAGGGGATAAACACGAAGTGAGAGGATATGTTGATGGCCTATGCCCCCCAAGGTAATAATGGCAAAGGAGAAGACTATGCCTCGTTTCTTTAGTTACCAAGATTGTTATCTTGTGGTCTAACGTCTATCGATCAGTACTTCACACGACCTTCATGGCCCTCGAAAGTTTCAGACCCCTTCATCAACTATAACTCCGGCTACCCATTCTCTGCCCTCTGTCCCCATATCATCTTTGCATGAGCATCTTACTTAAATTCACTTAGTTACCCCTCTTGATTCTCGAAGTGGTGAGCATGCTGACAAGACATACACTGCACTACAGCGAGGAGAAGCCAAGACATCTTACTTCAGTTTGCCCCAGGATATGTTTTCAATCTTGTAGAATTTCTATGGAAAGCGGGTTTGCAGAGAAGAAGTTAGGACTGTGTGCGTTTCGCTGTTGTGCAATATGAGGCTAACTACAACTGGGATTTAAAGTGACGATCCCTATCCCGTTGGACAGGTTGCTGTAACACAGCCTGCTTCTAGGTGAAAGATGTGAAAGGGAAATGGGATCTTGGACAGTGAGTTGCCCCTTACTCTCTCTTTATTCTTACCAAACCATGAGAGATAAGGAACACTTTAACCATCAAACAAACTAAAACCAAACATCGGGATATAAAATTGGATCTTTCCTATCAAACATACGAACCAAACATCGGATATAAGATTGGACCTTTACCATAAGACACACGAATCAAACATCGGGTTCCAGGAGATAGAAGATGCCTACCAGGCACAGAAACACACAGTAGCTGTTTGGGTGGATCTGGAAAATGCATTTGACAAAGTCTGGAAGGATGGACTTAGAGTCAAGCTAAGAAGAAGTGATGTCTGTGGGAAGATGTACAAGTGGATCAACCACTACCTCAAACAAAGAACGGCCAGAGTCCAAGTACAAGGGCAGATGAGCAAAAAGGTGACACTCGAGCAGGGAGTACCCCAAGGGGGAGTATTGTCACCCACACTCTTCCTGGTATATATAAACGATATTACAGAGAATATACCAAGAAGAGTCCATAGCTCAATGTTTGCAGACGATCTGGCTATGTGGACCTCTGAAAAGAATCTCACCATAGCAAGAAATCGGATGCAGACGGCCCTAACATCGCTGGAAGAGTGGGCGAACTCATGGCTGGTCAAAATAAACGAGGAGAAAACCACGTGCACAATATTCTCGCTCTCATTAAAACCCCAAAGTACCAAATTAAGTCTAAATGGCAAAATCCTGCAGCCAAACGACAACCCAACCTATCTGGGAGTCACATTTGATCGGCGCATGACATGGAAAAGTCAGATTGAGAGAAACCGAATGAAAGCCAGAGAAAGAATGGCGATCATGAGGAAACTTGCTTGCACAAGCTGGGGAGCAGACGAAGGCATACTAAAGAAACTGTACACTGGAAGAGTGAGACCAGTTCTCGAGTATGGCATTGCGGCATGGACAACAGCAGCGAAGGCGAACTTCGATAAAGTTAACAAACTTCAAAACAAAGCCATGAGAATTATAACAGGTGGCATGAAGTCAACGCCAATTGTAGAACTTGAAAAGATTACAAAACTGCAATCCATGACCGATAGAAGAGACTGCAGAGCCCAGCTGCAGTCAGAGAAACTCCGAAGACTGACGGACCATCCAATGTACCAGAGACTAAACAATCTGGGAAATGGGAAACTAAAGCGGAGAAACTTTGCAGAAATAGCTAAAGCAAAGATGCACGAAGATCCCATAAACGCACTAACAACACCAAAACCCATCACTACTGTACGAAAACCTACTTGGAGGCAGGATATATTTCCAGAGGTGGTAGAAAATATACCAGGTATTGCAAACAAAAACTGCCAGACTGAAAAAGAAAGGAGAGACACTACCCTAAGCTTCATAACGAAAAGCTACCCAAGCATGGACTGGACCCATGCATACACCGACGGTTCTGTAACAAACACTACACAGAACGGAGGGACAGGAGCATTCCTGAACCTACCAAATGGCAGAAAAATAACACTGTCATTCGCTACTGGTAAGTACACAAGCAATTTCAGAGCGGAGGCAGAGGCACTGAGGGCGGCAGTGGAAGAAATGGTAACACACAGTGAAAATGAGAGCCATATAGTCCTGCTGAGAGATGCTCTCGCCGTAGTCACAGCGCTAAAAAGCCAGAAAAACACTGAGCTTAATGACTTAAGAGCAGCACTCTGCAAACTGTGCCAGCAGTCCGCACCAAAACGGGTAGTGGTACAGTGGGTTCCGTCACACTGCAACATCCAAGGCAACGAGGAGGCAGACAGACTGGCAAAAGAAGGTGCAAGGCTACCACAAACAGATACCAGTATGACGTACGAAGAGTCAAAACGGCTTATCAAAGCCAGATACATGACCAAATGGGAAACCGAACATACTGGTTACACCAAAAACGATGCCTATTACCAGTTGAACCGAAGAGAGCAGGTCGTTGTCTTCAGACTTCGCACTGGCCACAACAGACTGAGGTACCACCTATTCAACAAATTGAAGATAGGGTGTACCGACGAATGCCCGTGCGGTACTGGTAAAATGACCACTGAACATCTGCTGCAGAACTGCCCGACATACGAGGATCAGAGAGAGCAGATGTGGCCATTGCCAGTGGAACTGCAAGACAAGCTCTATGGTAGTGGCGAGAGTCTCAGGATGACCGCCGCTTTTTTCGAAAAAATAATGGTTACTGTCTGACTGTGTACGCAGAAGAAGAAGAAGAAACATCGGGTTCTATAAAATTGGACGTTTATTATCAAATATACGAACCAAACATCGGTTTCTATAAAATTGGACCTTTAATATAAAATACACGGAACAAAACATCGGAAAATAAAATTGGACCTTTACCATCAGACACACGAACAAAACATCGGGAAATAAAATTGGACCTTTACTATCAACCACAGGAACCAACCATCGGTATATAAAGGGGGTCTACAACCAGCCACAGATCTAACCATCATGATATAAAGAGTGTCTACAACCAGCCACACGATCTAACCATCATGATACAAAGAGCGTGTACAACCAGCCACATGATCCAACCATCGGGATACAAAGAGTGTCTACAACCAGCCACACGATTCAACCCTCAGGATATAAAGAGTGTCTACAATCAGCCACACGATCCAACCATCAGAATATAAAGAGTGTCTACAACCAGCCACACGATCTAACCATCACAATATAAAGAGTGTCTACAACCAGCCACACGATCTAACCATCAGAATATAAAGAGTGTCTACAACCAGCCACACGATCCAACCATCAAAATATAAAGAGTGTCTACAACCAGTCACACGATCCAACCATCAGAATATAAAGAGTGTCTACAACCAGCCACACGATCTAACCATCAGAATATAAAGAGTGTCTACAACCAGCCACACGATCCAACCATCGGGATATAAAGAGTGTCTACAACCAGCCACACGATCCAACCATTGGGATATAAAGAGTGTCTACAACCAGCCACACGATATAACCATCAGAATATAAAGGGCGTCTACAACCAGCCACACGATCTAACCATCGGGATATAGCCGTCATGGAGACACACATATAATCTGGTAGGAAAGATGTGGGCAGGGCCGGAAAATGTGGTGCATGAAAGGAGACGTGGCGAGTATTTGTTTAAAGCATATGCCTCGCAGGGAGGTGAAGGGTTCTGATAATGATGATGATAGTTTCTAGAGAATGAGGAATATGACCTCATGCTTAGTATTCCATAATCCCTTGTTACAGCACACCTACCAAGTTGGAGGGTTATCATAGTTTCTACAGAACGGAGAAAATGTCCTTACGATGAGCCTTTCTCACCTCCCTGTTACAGCACACCTACCAAGTTGGAGGGTTATTATAATTTCTAGAGGATGGGGAAGATGACTTCCTACTAAGCCCCCACACCCTCCCCCTCTCTATTACAGCACACCTACCTTCTTCTTCTTCTTCTTCTTCTTCTTCTTACGCTGTCAGACGTCGACCTTTATTTTTTCGAAAAAAGCAGCGGCCATCCTGAGGCTGTCGCCTGAAGACCACGACCTGCTCTCTTATGTTCAACTGGTAATAGGCATCGTTTTTTGTGTAGCCAGTATGTTCTGTTTCCCATTTGGCCATGTATCTGGCTCTAATAAGCCGTTTTGACTCTTCGTATGTTATATTAGTATCTGGTTGTGGTAGTCTTGCACCTTCTTTTGCCAGTCTGTCTGCCTCCTCGTTGCCTTGGATGTTACAGTGGGATGGAACCCACTGTACCACTACTCTTTTTGGTGTGGACTGCTGGCATAGTTGACAGAGTACTGCTCTTAAATCATTAAGTTCAGTATTTTTCTGGCTTTTTAGTGCTGTGACTACGGCCAGGGCATCTGTAAGCAGGACTATATGGCTTTCATTCCTTTTACCTGTCACAATTTCTTCCACTGCCGCCCTCAGTGCCTCTGCCTCCGCTCTGAAATTGCTTGAGTATTTTCCAGTTGCCAATGACAGTGTTATTTTTCTGCCCTTTGGTAGGTTCAAGAATGCTCCTGCCCCTCCGTTCTGTGTAGTGTTTGTTACAGAACCGTCGGTGTATGCATGGGTCCAGTCCATGCTTGGGTAATTTTTCGTTATGTACCTCAGGGTTGTATCTCTTCTTTGATTTTCAGTCTGGCAGTTTTTGTGTCCAATACCTGGTATATTTTCTACTACCTCTGGAAATATATGCTGCCTACAGGTAGGTTTTCGTACAGTAGGGATGGGCTTTGGTGTTGTTAGTGCGTTCTTCGACAGCACACCTACCAAGTTGGGGGGTTATTAAAGTTTCTAGGGGATGGGGAAGATGACTTCCTACTAAGGCGCCCCCCCCCCCCCTACTACATGGCAAGTTAGAGGGCTTTTATGCTTTGATCCAATTTTAGCACTGGGATCACCCAGGCGCCAACTCTCTCAGGACATAACTACATATTAGTTATAGAAAGAACGTAAAATATCTCGTCTTATTTCCTATATCTTTAGTTTGGCTCTAAAAACATAATGTACGTACTTTCGTTTCTCAACACGTGCTTTAAAAAGGCCGGTTGAAGCTTAATTTACCTCCCTTGGACCAAGTGTATTGCGTCGGTTGGAGTAATCTCTCCTAGTTACGTCATGACTCGTCTGCTGTCTCTTTATATCACGTTCTTGGAACGATTCTAGCAAATAGCGATATCCCTAAGGAGAGGGCTTGTTTTATTCTACGCCAGGTTGGGAAATCCGTTTGTGTACACAAACAATTTAACATCCAGTGTAAAATTTCAATCAAGATGTCTCTCTTTGACTTACTGCTAACATATTTTGCCAAACGATTTCTGTGAACGTTGTTCTGTCCGTCGTTAGCAGAAATGGAAAATAGAAAGTGTATAGCAATCAATGATATTGGTAATGGTTGTTTGAGAGGTGAAGGTAGGACGCAGAATTGAAAATATCGTGTTGTTTGAGTTGTCTGGGTTCAATTACAGCTGGGGATTAGGGGGGGGGGGGGGGGAGAGAGAGAGAGTGAGAGCGAGAGAGAGAGAGAAAGAGAAAGATAGAGAAAGAGAGGCAGAGACAGAGGAAATGCGCTGGACAGACAGAGAGAAGTGAAGAGAGTAGTGATAATAGGACAGATCCTCAGAGAGAAGTTGAGAGAGTGTTGATAATAGAACAGATCCTCAGGGAGAAGTTGAGAGAGTGTTGATAATAGAGCAGATCCTCAGAGAGAAGTTGAGAGAGTGTTGATAATAGGACAGATCCTCAGGGAGAAGTTGAGAGAGTGTTGATAATAGAGCAGATCCTCAGAGAGAAGTTGAGAGAGTGTTGATAATAGAACAGATCCTCAGGGAGAAGTTGAGAGAGTGTTGATAATAGGACAGATCATGAGAGAGAAGTTGAGAGAGTGTTGATAATAGGACAGATCATGAGAGAGAAGTTGAGAGAGTGTTCATAATAGGACAGATCATGAGAGAGAAGTTGAGAGAGTGTTGATAATAGGACAGATCATGAGAGAGAAGTTGAGAGAGTGTTCATAATAGGACAGATCATGAGAGAGAAGTTGAGAGAGTGTTGATAATAGGACAGATCATGAGAGAGAAGTTGAGAGAGTGTTGATAATAGGACAGATCATGAGAGAGAAGTTGAGAGAGTGTTGATAATAGGACAGATCATGAGAGAGAAGTTGAGAGAGTGTTCATAATAGGACAGATCATGAGAGAGAAGTTGAGAGAGTGTTGATAATAGGACAGATCCTCAGAGAGAAGTTGAGAGAGTGTTGATAATAGGACAGATCCTCAGATACGATTCCAACAATATAACCAGACACGCTGGGTTGAAACAAAGAAAAAAAAGGAGTAAAGACAAAAACATCGTCCGTCGCAGAGCAGATAATGCCTACTGGGATGAAGTGTGATATACTACCTTGTGTTATAACTCAGCCATTTAGATGCAGGGCGACAAATTCGCTTCCTCGCAGCCTTGTTTCAGATTACAGTAAGTTATGTACCCACTTGTAACAGGGTAAACTGGTGCGAATTTAGACAAACTGTTGCACTTGATTAGAACAAGTTGTATGGGGGCAAAAGTGCTACTGTGGAAAAACAATGGTGATGTTGTTAAACTAGAATTTCGCTTTTCAAAGATGGTACGATCGGTTTATTTCATCGTAGTTCCAATATCCCAGCTCCAGAACAGAGAGCCAGGAAAGACATTTTACATCTGCCCAGCCCAGGGTGTCGATACCGGGGCACAAATCAACTCCATTTCTTGCCAGAATTTTAAAACAAGAATACATTTTTTTAGAAATTTGACTTGAAAAAATGGTTTTGGAGTTAACTGTTCAGATGTCTTCTGTTTTTGTATGTGTGCAATCATATTGGCCATTTCTTGTTTGGCCCACTAAATTTAATGGAGTGTAAAGTCCTTATCGTAGAATAGACATGCTGGAAAGGATACAAAGAAGAGCGACAAAGCTGATAGTGGGATTCCAGAATTACAGTTATGGGGAAAAACTCAGAAAAACCGGCATACAGTGACTAGAAAAGAGAAGATTTCTAGGTGACTTAATACAGGTTTATAAGATAATCAAAGGAAAGGATAATTAGACTATAACAATTTGTTTTCAAAGTACAACCACCTACAAGAACAAGAGGGCATAGTTACAAATTAACTAAAGAAAGGTCCAGATTAGATATTAAGAAATATTTTTTTTGTCAGAGAGTGGTGAATACTTGGAATGCATCGCCGCAGGAAGTAATAGAGGTAGGGACAAATAATGCATCCAAAAATATATTGGATGCACATAGCTTTTAGAGCAAGGAAATGTAAATGAAACTGGTTGCATTCAGACACTGCAGAATCTTCTAAACCAGTATAAAGATGTTAGGTTAAGTTATGTTAATTGGCACTCCGTGTCTTCCCATCCTTGCCTGGCATATCCAGTTAATGGCGGCTAACTTGAACCGTCCACATCACATCATGTCTTGCTGTTTCTTCTTGTATTTTGTTAGTTGTTTTCGTTCGTTTTTTTCCTGATGAATGTATTTTGGCCGTTTCGTGGATATCGTTTTGTTTTTGTTCTGGTACGGTAATTGAGCCATTTCATTCAAATTTTTATCGATTGTAAAATAGTCCAATTTCACCTACTAAAAACATTAACGCTGCATATGAAACCGGCATTGTCTATCCAATACCACTTGAAAAAAGATAAATATTTTAAGATGTCTCGCGCTTTTGATACAAACTGTCCGTTAAAAAGTTCAAGTCTGATATCCGAATGTCAGTTAACGCGATATACGTTCCTGACAATGCTCAGCTGTTTTATTATCATGCCAGGAGGCCCACGTAAGTTTCCGTCACAATAATATCATTTATTAAATAGATGCGCACACGCAAACATGGCGAGGCCGTTTTCATTTCTATCTCTTCGCTTTGACGTGAATGTTATGTTCAATACTGCATATGTCACATTGCTAGCTGTTAGTTTAATTGATTCACTGCGTAAGACGATATATCGGCGAACAAAATATATTACACAATATCATCAATCAATCATTCAAGGCCCGTCGCTTCTTTCGGGGTATATGCCATTGACAACCCTCTTCAGTAAGTTCAGTCTTGAGCTTCTTGACCTGCCTCTCTCCAGCTTAGGTTCATGGACGGAAGTTTATTTTCAATCTCTTCTCCGTGTGTTTCTTGATCCACCTCTCTTCCTCTCTGAATTCAATGCCGTAGCCTGCCTGGTGACGTTTGATGATGATTTCTGTAGCGTGTGTCCTATTCAAACCCATGTCCTACGTTTGATCTATTGCTTCACTGGTTGATATTGGCTCATTTCCCATAGATCTTCGTTTCTCACCTTGACTTGCCAGGCCTTTATCCTACATAGACATTTATTGATGCACGACTAGTTTCCTCTGTATTACCTTTGTATTCTCCAAGTTTCTGCACCGCATAGAAGTACTGAATTTAGTATTGGTCTGGGAGAAACCAGGAAAATCGCAAAAAAAACTAGCAAAGTGAAATTTAAGTGCTTTAAACGAATTCGAGAAAAAAGTTCAATTCTAAAACTGGGTGACTGCTGCTTTAGGAAAAAAAACTTGTCACTGAAGATATAGATCATCAGTGACAGAATATAAAAGAGGCCGTAAAAGAGGGAGCATAGATTACATTGGATAACAGAACAAGCAGAAAACAAGAAACCGTTGGTAATACCTGAAATACTAAACAAAATGGAGGACAGATGTAAATGGACACACATTAATACAGAGCATAACATTGCTAGGTTTAAGAGTATCAAGAATGGGCTGGGATCAAGAATGGACTGGATCGAGATTGAACTGGCTCGAGAATGAACTGGCTGGAGAATGCAAGATGGTGAGAGAAAAATGGGGGTTAAATGCAAGGAAATTGAAGATCTGGAGAGAGCAGGAAAGTTTGATCAAGTACACAAGAAAGTAAAATAATCATTTCATAAACCTAAGGGCAGACAATCACGGATGATTAATGAAAAGAATGGGAAACCAATAACAGACCCAGAGAACAAAAAAATTGAGATGCAGAGAATATGTTAAGGAACTGTACGGTGATAGGGGCCTGTATCAAGATAACACACCACTAAATGACATACCATTGATAGAAGAGAGATTATCTATAACCAGATGAATTTAGTAAGGCATTTTTTTAAATCCCGAACAACAAGGCACCTGGGAATGATGAGTTACCTATCGAGTCACTGAAAGCGTTAGGATAGACTTTTCAAAATTCACTATTTCAACATGTTTTTGTCATTTACAACAATGGAATATGGCCAAACGAGTACACACCTTCAATATTAATTACTTTGCCAAAGAAATCAAATGCAACAGAATGTGGTCAATTCGGAACGATAAGTTTGATAACACATTCATCGAAAATCCTATAACGCATTTTCTGAAAGGATGATGGACAAGGTTAGACAAAGTTGTAATAGGGGTGTCAAAATTAATGGTGTCAAAGTTAATGGTATGAAAGTTAATGGTGTCAAAGTTAATGGTATGAAAGTTAATGGTGTCAAAGACAATGGTATGAAAGTTAATGATGTCAAAGCTAATTGTATGAAAGTTAATGGTGTCAAAGTTAATGGTATGAAAGTTAATGGTGTCAAAGCTAATTGTATGAAAGTTAATGGTGTCAAAGTTAATGGTATGAAAGTTAATGGTGTCAAAGTTAATGGTATGAAAGTTAATGGTGTCAAAGTTAATGGTATGAAAGTTAATGGTGTCAAAGTTAATGGTATGAAAGTTAATGGTGTCAAAGTTAATGGTATGAAAGTTAATGGTGTCAAAGTTAATGGTATCAAAGTTAATGGTGTCAAAGTTAATGGTATGAAAGTAAATGGTGTCAAAGTCAATGGTATGAAAGTTAATGATGTCAAAGCTAGTTGTATGAAAGTTAATGGTGTCAAAGTTAATGGTATGAAAGTTAATGGTGTCAAAGCTAATGGTATGAAAGTTAATGGTGTCAAAGTTAATGGTATGAAAGTTAATGGTGTTAAAGTTAATGGTATGAAAGTTAATGGTGTCAAAGCTAATTGTATGAAAGTTAATGGTGTCAAAGTTAATGGTATGAAAGTTAATGGTGTCAAAGCTAATTGTTTGAAAGTTAATGGTGTCAAAGTTAATGGTATTCAAGTTAATGGTGTCAAAGCTAATTGTATGAAAGTTAATGGTGTCAAAGTTAATGGTATGAAAGTTAATGGTGTCAAAGCTAATGGTATGAAAGTTAATGGTGTCAAAGTTAATGGTATGAAAGTTAAAGGTGTCAAAGTTAATGGTAAGAAAGTTAATGGTGTCAAAGTTAAAGGTATGAAAGTTAATGCCGTCAAGTTTTTTTCGATGGCCAAGCGATAGTGGGGAGATCAGTAGCAACGTTGCAAATGCAGCTAGAAAAACATTAATAGCACATCCAAAGAGTTTGGCATGACAATAAACACATATACGACAAAGACCTTGGTAATATCAAAGCAATGTAAACAAATAAATGTGATGACCAATGGAGTAATAATCTGGTAATAATAAAGTTCAAACGTTTTCATATACATATTTGGGCCAAACCATAACAGAAGATGCCAGAACTTACTTACTTACTTAGTCGCTCCTCTTCTACCGTGAGGTGTAGAGGTTTGCCAAAGAGAACGCCACACTGCTCTATCCGCCGTCTTTTTTCTGGCCTCTTTCCAATCCAGCCCTCTATCACTTAGGGACTGTCGTATGTTGTCTTCCCAACGTACTTTGGGAC
Organism: Ariolimax columbianus; assembly: GCA_036924085.1. NCBI lineage: Eukaryota > Metazoa > Mollusca > Gastropoda > Stylommatophora > Arionidae > Ariolimax > Ariolimax columbianus. Next base: position 60,130,298 of record JAVGWX010000016.1, on the reverse strand, counting down.
GTGCTCGGGGTCTGCGTCCTTGACTTTTGATCTCCCATGACCGCTTTGGTATCCGATCATCTTCCATTCTACAGACATGGCCAAACCACTGTAGTTGGGACTGTTCCACTCGTGTCTGCAGGGGTTGAACTTCAAGATTGCTACGGATTGTCTGGTTACGGATCTTGTCCCTTTTCGTCACCTGAACCGCCTTTCTTAGGTACCTCATTTCTGAAGTTTGAAATTGCCTTTCTTGGGCTGTAGTTATTGTCCATGACTCACATCCATATGTCAGGACAGGCACATAGGTCGAGCAGTATACATCCATCTTTGTTTTCCTGCTTATTTCTCTTCTACTGAGGAAACCTCTGTTTATTGCATGGAACAGTCTACCTGCTGCTGCCCTTCGTGCAGTTAACTCATCTTTGATTCCTCCCCTGCTGTCTATTATCACTCCTAGATATTTAAAGTTGCTGACCTGCTCTAGTGCTCGTGTTCCCAGCATTATCTGATGTCTCCTTTCATCTCTGGCGATCACCATGGTTTTTGTTTTGGAGTTGTTGATGTGCATTCCTCTCTTCTTCAACTGTTCTTCCCAGACCTGCAAGTTGATCTGGAGATGTGCTTCGGTTTTCGTGATCAGGGCCACATCGTCTGCAAATGCTAGTTCCGATATGTAACTTGGTCTCATCTTCCAGTACCCTACTTCATACTTTTTTGTCCGTTCCTTGCAGGCTTTGATGACTTCATCCATGAGGAGTATGAAAAGGTACGGTGATAGAATGTCCCCCTGTCTTACTCCGCTAGTGGTCTTGAACTCCCCTGACTTTTGATTTGATGTCCGCACATAATTTCTGCATGTTTTATAGAAACTCTGTATGGCAGAGATCAGAGGTCCTGGGATGTTCTTCCTTGTCAGGCACTCCCAGAGTTTGTCCCAAGGAACTTTATCAAATGCTTTCTCCAAATCCAAAAAGCAGAGATGCATCTCTTTATCATATTCAAGAGCCTTTTCACTTAGCTGTCTGAATGTAAAGATAAGGTCTTGAGTACTTCTGTTTGCCCTAAACCCACATTGAGTTTCATCCATATTTGGCTCTGCTAGACCTCTTAATCGCCGTTCTAGAATCCTAGAGTAGACTTTCCCGGGGATACTGAGAAGGGAAATACCTCTGTGATTTTCCCATTGTCGATTGAAGATGCCAGAAATGAGACATAAATCAAGACAAGGATTGCAATGGCAAAAAAGGGCTTCAGAGAAAAAAAGAAATTGTTAACCTCAAAGAATATCAGGATAGAACTGAGGAAAAGTATAATCGCCACTCAAATATGGCCAATTGCAAATGTGGTGCTATCGTAGAATGGAAAGATTGAGTTGGACAGAAAGAAGATCCACTGATAATGTACTCCTGATGAGGGCGCACAAAGACAAATATTGCATTTGACACAAAAACGTCGGTTGAGTTGCCTGTGTCACAATATGAGACGTGAAAGCCTTCTACAGCAGATACAAGAGGGAAAGTTTCAAGGGCAGAGAGAACCAGAGCGTCCAAGATTCAACTTTACATCTCCGGCATGTAAGGACATTAAAGTACGAACCTATGCTGAAATGAAGAGAGCTGCAGAGGATACGGTCAAATGGAGAGATATGCTCAGACAACCTTACAACCAGTCTGAGCAACCAAATGATTGAATGAATGAGTTGGTTTAAATATCCCTAGATTTTCATACATTATTTAGTAACAGGAATGCTAACCATTCTAACCATTACATTTGCTTTCGTGCCCACTGATTTACCCATTATTTTGCCCAAATACGTGAATATGTCCACTTTTTCCAGTGACTCACCTTTAAGCATGACTGGCTCTTTGCATCACCGTTTTGGACCTTCATTCGGTGTATTTCTATAGTTCACCCCTTTGCTGCTAAAACTAACATATACCAGAAATCTGCCCATCTTTGATGCATGTCATTAGTGGAACGGCCATCTTTAACTGCAATTATGACGTCATGTTATTCGTCTGCCCCGTGATGGCACGAGCAGGGTACTCTTGACATCTTTAGCAACCATATTAACAAGTTACAAAACAAAGGCATATTTTTCATATTTCTATCCCACTATTAAGATTTTCATTTGAAGCCCAATTGCAGTTCCCAGATATTTGAACTCTACGGCCTCCTTGATGTTGATATTGTTGACGGTTACGTTAAGTGGGCCCGGTAATCTGGTAATCATCAAAGCTTGTCTAAGATGTACTAATCTTCATATTATATCTTTCACAGACTGCAACGGGCAGATATAAGATTGTGTAGTCTATCTTCGTGCTCGTGGAACTGATACGCTAGTCCAGACAGGAATAACACACTGGCCAGGACTTCGCGTCAAGGTCAGGCACAACATACTGGACAGGACGTCGTGCCATGGTCATGCACAACATACTGGACAGGACATCGTGTCATGGTCAGGCACAACATACTGGACAGAACATCGTGTCGTGGTCAGGCACAACATACTGGACAGGACGTCGTGTCATGGTCAGGTACAACATACTGTACATGACATCGTGTCATGGTCAAGCACAACATACTGGACAGGACGTCGTATCATGGTCAGGCACAACATACTGAACAGGTCGTCTCGTCAGGTCTAAGCACAACATACTGGACAGGACGTCGTGTCATGGTCAGGCACAACATACTGAACAGGTCGTCTCGTCAGGTCTAAGCAACAACATACTGGACAGGACGTCGTGTCATGGTCAGGCACAACATACTGAACAGGTCGTCTCGTCAGGTCTAAGCACAACATACTGGACAGGACGTCGTGTCATAGTCAGGCACAACATACTGACTAAAACCATTATCTCTCCTCCATGTAGCGTTCCTATGAAACCTGTTGTTTTCAAGGCAGTTAGAATGACGAAATGTAAAACGATGTGATCCCCGTAGTAGTGAGCGTCAGATGAAGCCAAGCATTGCACAACCGCCTGGAGGACCGACGATTCACCTTATCAGCATGCCAGCGATGCGAGAAAATATACTACAACTCTTCACTTACCGCTCCTTTCAGGACGCACATACTTATCGTGGGAAGTTGACAACAACAACAAAAACAACAACAATCTTCATCTTCGTTATAAACACATCTTGCAAACATGTTCACTGAATCTCAGCCTTCGTAAGAAGACATGTCCCAAAGAAAGAATAATGTGAGACAAATATTGGGGAACCATTAAGGCCATTTCATTAAACTCGTCAGAGCAATGGCGTGAGCCGCCAGTTTTATATGTTGGAAATATATTTCGTGGACAATCTTAATGATTGTCGTTGTTTCTGTTTATGATGTGTTAACGTGGACAATTATTATTGATTGTCGTTGTTTCTGTTTATGATGTGTTAACGTGGACAATCTTAGTGATTGTCGTTGTTTCTGTTCATGATGTGTTAACACGACGGTGACGGGACATGTCGTTAGTCTATTTCAGTGGTGTCAGTAGCATAAAAATTAACTCGGTGCTCTGGCAGAATCTCTCGAATGCCTGTCCCAGTGCTTAAAAAAAAAGCATCGTCCAGTGGATACCAACCCACTGCAATATTCCAGGCAACGAACAGGCGGACAGACTCGCCAGAGAGGGAGGAATGCTGCAGCAGGGTGATGCAGAAATCACATACAATGAGACAAAAGCATTCATCAGGGCAACGTACAGTGCAAAGTGGAAGAAAGACCACCCTGATGATGCCTACCATCAACTCTCCAGGCGATCATTCTCCGGCTACGCACAGGTCACAACAGACTTAGATGCCATCTGTACAACAAGTTCAATATTGGCACTACAGACCTTTATGCCTACGGCACAGCCCCCATGAAGGCAAAACATATTTTGCAGTCCTGTCCACTGTATACCGACAAAAGAAGTAGCATTTGGCAACAGCCAGTGTCCTTCCACGAGAAGCTGTACGGAAGCATACAGAGCCTTGAGTCGACTGCTACCTTCGTTGGAGTCGAAGAAGAGATCTGAAGATGAACGAGGAAGAAGAAGAAGTGTAGTGATGAGATAACTGGGACATAGTGGTGTAATATTCTGGTATTTGAGCCATTAAAAGGAATTTGTAAGCCATGAGCTTCGGACTTTTGTTGTATTTTGGAAGAAATGTGACTGATTTTGGTTGAAATTCCTGAACGTCCTTTCCTTTGTCTGTTTAGCGAATGCTTGCTAAAAAAAAGCCGCGCGTTATACTAGAGCAGGTGAAGTTGCATGTCACAGCTTTGTTCTTTTTTTTTTTTTGGTGTGTGGTTCATTTGTTTGTTTCTTTGTTCAGCACACGCTAACTTTGTTGGCTTTACCACAATAACAGAAAAAATATATCAGTCGTGTAAATAGAAAGAGATTTAAGGTAAAACAAATGTTTGACTGTGTGTTGGTTGACTCGTTCACATGTCTGCCTGCATGTGTGTTGGTTGACTCGTTCACATGTCTGCATGTGTGTTGGTTGACTCGTTCACATGTCTGCCTGCATGTGTGTTGGTTGACTCGTTCACATGTCTGCATGTGTGTTGGTTGACTCGTTCACATGTCTGTCTGCATATGTGTTGGTTGACTCGTTCACATGTCTGTCTGCATATGTGTTGGTTGATTCGTTCACATGTCTGTCTGCATGTGTGTTGGTTGACTCGCTTACATGTCTGCATGTGTGTTGGTTGACTCGTTTATATGTCTGCATGTGTGCTTGTTGACTCGCTCACATGTCTGTATGTGTGCTGGTGAACTCGTTCACATGTCTGCATGTGTGTTGGTTGACTCGTTCACATGTCTGCCTGCATGTGTGTTGGTTGACTTGTTCACATGTCTGCATGTGTGTTGGTTGACTCGTTTATATGTCTGCATGTGTGCTTGTTGACTCGCTCACATGTCTGTATGTGTGCTGGTGAACTCGTTCACATGTCTGCATGTGTGTTGGTTGACTCGTTCACATGTCTGCATATGTGTTGGTTGACTCGTTAACATGTCTGTCTGCATGTGTGTTGGTTGACTCGTTCACATGTCTGCATATGTGTTGGTTGATTCGTTCACATGTCTGTCTGCATGTGTGTTGGTTGACTCGCTTACATGTCTGCATGTGTGTTGGTTGACTCGTTTATATGTCTGCATGTGTGCTTGTTGACTCGCTCACATGTCTGTATGTGTGCTGGTGAACTCGTTCACATGTCTGCATGTGTGTTGGTTGACTCGTTCACATGTCTGCCTGCATGTGTGTTGGTTGACTTGTTCACATGTCTGCATGTGTGTTGGTTGACTCGTTTATATGTCTGCATGTGTGCTTGTTGACTCGCTCACATGTCTGTATGTGTGCTGGTGAACTCGTTCACATGTCTGCATGTGTGTTGGTTGACTCGTTCACATGTCTGCATATGTGTTGGTTGACTCGTTAACATGTCTGTCTGCATGTGTGTTGGTTGACTCGTTCACATGTCTGCATATGTGTTGGTTGATTCGTTCACATGTCTGTCTGCATGTGTGTTGGTTGACTCGCTTACATGTCTGCATGTGTGTTGGTTGACTCGTTTATATGTCTGCATGTGTGCTTGTTGACTCGCTCACATGTCTGTATGTGTGCTGGTGAACTCGTTCACATGTCTGCATGTGTGTTGGTTGACTCGTTCACATGTCTGCCTGCATGTGTGTTGGTTGACTTGTTCACATGTCTGCATGTGTGTTGGTTGACTCGTTTATATGTCTGCATGTGTGCTTGTTGACTCGCTCACATGTCTGTATGTGTGCTGGTGAACTCGTTCACATGTCTGCATGTGTGTTGGTTGACTCGTTCACATGTCTGCATATGTGTTGGTTGACTCGTTAACATGTCTGTCTGCATGTGTGTTGGTTGACTCGTTCACATGTCTGCATATGTGTTGGTTGACTAGTTCACATGTCTGTCTGCATGTGTGTTGGTTGACTCGTTCACATGTCTGTCTGCATGTGTGTTGGTTGACTCGTTCACATGTCTGTCTGCATGTGTGTTGGTTGACTCGCTTACATGTCTGCATGTGTGTTGGTTGACTCGTTTATATGTCTGCATGTGTGTTTGCTGACTCGTTCACATGTCTGTATGTGTGCTGGTGAACTCGTTCACATGTCTGCATGTGTGTTGGTTGACTCGTTCACATGTCTGCATATGTGTTGGTTGACTCGTTCACATGTCTGTCTGCATGTGTGTTGGTTGACTCGTTCCCATGTCTGTCTGCATATGTGTTGGTTGACTCGTTCACATGTCTGTCTGCATATGTGTTGGTTGATTCGTTCACATGTCTGCCTGCATGTGTGTTGGTTTACTCGTTGATATGTCTGCATGTGTGTTGGTTGACTCGTTGACTGGTTAGGGGGGGGGGGATTGGGGGAATGGGAGACAGTTGTCTTCTGATATCCAAAAATAACAAAGCAGCAAGTCCATAATAAGTTCGCAGTAACTAAGTTTAGCTAAAATGCAGACACAGAAGCAAAATAGAAATGCACACATGACAGACAGTCAGGAATGCATGCAGACAGACAGACAGGGGCAGAGAGGGACAGAGACAAACAGAGACAGAGACAGACAGACAGACAGAGAGACAGACAGACCGAGGCAGACAGTCAGGCAGACAGACAGGCAGCCAGACAGACAGACAGAGACAGAAAGACAAACAGACAGACAGATAGATAGGTATATATATATATATATATATATATATATATATATATATATATATATATATATATATATATATCGATATATAGATATATAGACAGATAGATAGACTTCAAACCAGAACACACACATTATTTACAAAAATAATCATACCTGCTTGCCTCCGCATCTTTTTTATTCCTTCGACAATCCATTTCTTCAACCAACAATAAAAGTACAAATGTCAACCGTCGAATGTACGCAACAGCAACAAAAAGATGAAGCTTAGAAGTGACACCCAGAGTCACTAAACAATAACACGAGACAGCTGTTGTCAAATTGGAAATATCACAACAGGGATACGACCGGCATGGGCAGTCGACCAACCAAACACTATCTCTCTGTTAGTTACAACTGTTTATATAAATCGCAAGGCTCGACTTGACTACACCCACACAACGTGTCTTGAACTATCCCGTCGAAGGGTAATCCAGATTGAGATGGGGACGTTTAGGAGTCGCCCACTTCTTTTTAAGTTAGTCAGAATAGAAGAGATCATTTTCATTTGACTTTAGGGGCGGATGTAAACAGAGACGTATCCACAAACGGCTGTTACAAAAATTATTTTGGGAATAACTGTCAGGGTGACTTCTGGGCCCCTTATTGGTCAGAAAAGTTCAGGGCAATTGATCCCTACTAAAGAATAGTTGTTTTGCAATGATACACATACACACACATACATACACACACATACATACATACACACACATACATACACACACATACATACATACATGTACTCACATGCACATACATATATACAAACACACGCATTTACATACATACATATATACACACATAAACATAAACACATATACACTCATACACACATATACACACATATACACTTACACATAAATACATACATAAATATAAACACACAAATACACACTTACACACATATACACACATATACACTTACACATACATACACATACACACATAAACATATACACACATAGACAATACGCACAGAAGACATATACACACATACACACAGACATACAGGCATAATAGCTGTCCATCGTTGTCGATGAGGACCGCAGACATCATCCTTGTCACAGATTCCCCTGTTGGGTGGGTGCGCATGGGACTGAACAGGCCAATGCGAGCACGAAAACATCTGCTACATATCGGGTACACGAGATTTGTAGAAGGGGATGGTGTTCCCGCTGCTCGGGATTTCCGCGTCTCGCGTCTGTTCTGGGCTTTCACAACACGGTCATCTTCACCGGCAGCTACACCCGATTTGACTGCGCTTCTCCAGTCATATCTGTTTTGCGCAAGACATTCCCAGGTGTCGATGTCTATCTGGCAACTTTTTAGTGAGTCCTTCAGACCGTCTTTAAAACGTTTCTCTCGCGCCATCCCTCTCTCAGCTCGCCGTAGAGAAGCCTCTTCGGGAGCCGCTCGTCTGAAATACGGACGAGGTGTCCGGCCCATCCTAGTCGTGCTTTTTCTAGCAGTGCATGGATGCTGGGCATGTTAGCCCTCGAGAGAACCTCGATGTCAGTGACACGATCTTGTCATCGGATGTGGAATATTCGCCTCAGGCAACCTGTGTGGAAGAGGTTTAACCTCCTTGCATGTCCAGAGTATACAGTCCAGCTTTCGCAAGCGTATAGTAGGGTTGGAATGATGGTTGCACGGTAGACTTTGAGTTTGGTCTTGACGCTGATGCCACGACGTACCCAGACCATCGAGCGCATTCTATTAAAGACTGTGCTGGCCTTTGCTATTCTGCTTGCCACCTCATCGTCTAGGCTGACAGCGTGCTGCCCAGATATGTGAATTTAACTACGGCATTCAACGTCTGCCCGCTGACTGTAGTCTCTGGTTTTGTGTACGGCATGCCTGGTGCTGGTTGGTACATGACCTCTGTTTTGTTGGCATTTATGGTCAGGCCAAAATTTTCGCATGTGGCAGAGAACTGGTCCATTCCAACCTGCATGTTCAGTTCTGAGTTGCTCATTAGAGCGCAGTCGTCAGCAAAACGTCATAAATGGCAAAAATGTCATACAGGCATACACACATGCACACACATACATACACACACATAAACACACAGACACATTCACGCACATGCACACACACACACACACACACATGAATACACATACACACACACACACACAAAGTGGTAGCCGAATGCAAGAGAAAAAAGATGAAAGAACAGTCAGTCAAACTGAGGCTGAATATCAAGATGAAGAAAACCAAGCTCCTTAAAATCAACACTACTAACAAAGAACAAATCGTGCAGCAGGGATAGCTTTTTGAAAAAGGTGGATGCATTTACCTGTTCAGCATTTACCTGTTTGGGAAGCCCTATTGACGCGTCAAGGGTAGGAGACCATGTGGAGATGTAAGGGCCAGAATTGAAGAGGCCGGAGTGTAATTTCTGTAACTAACCAACGTAAGACGGTCCAGAGAAAACAAGAGTAACACTGATGTTGTTGAATGCTAACAATGAGTAGGATTACTGTTTTGAGCGTTACGAAAACGACGTTTAGTGACGGGTTATCGTAGCTTTCGTCACATCTCGAGCGTCGTGCTGATGGAGGTGGACATGGGTCCTCCGGGCGGTTGTGCTATGCTAGGCTTCATCTGATTGTCGCTCACTACTGTAAGGGACACGTTGATTCCCCACCTCGTTAGCCAGGCTGCCACGAGAAGAGCCCGTTTCCGGGAAGGGTTATAGGGAAGCCGAGGTGAGTGTCTTGGCCAGTATGTTTTGCCAGACCCTGACTAACATGTCTGATCAGTATACTTTGCCTGACTCTGACTAACATGTCTGATCAGTATATTTTGCCTGACTCTGACTAACATGTCTGATCAGTATATTTTGCCTGACTGACTAATATGTCTGATCAGTATTATTTTGCCTGACCCTGACTAACATATATGATCAGTATATTTTGCCTGACTCTGACTAACATGTCTGATCAGTATATTTTGCCTGACTCTGACTAACATGTCTGATCAGTATATTTTGCCTGACCCTGACTAACATATATGATCAGTATATTTTGCCTGACTCTGACTAACATGTCTGATCAGTATATTTTGCCTGACTCTGACTAACATGTCTGATCAGTATATTTTGGCTGACTCTGACTAACATGTCTGATCAGTATATTTTGCCTGACTCTGACTAACATGTCTGATCAGTATATTTTGCCTGACCCTGACTAACATGTCTGATCAGTATGTTTTGTCTGAACCTGACTAACATGTCTGATCAGTATTATTTTGCCTGACCCTGACTAACATATATGATCAGTATATTTTGCCTGACCCTGACTAACATGTCTGATCAGTATATTTTGCCTGACTCTGACTAACATGTCTGATCAGTATATTTTGCCTGACCCTGACTAACATGTCTGATCAGTATGTTTTGTCTGAACCTGACTAACATGTCTGATCAGTATTATTTTGCCTGACCCTGACTAACATATCTAATTAGTATATTTTGCTTGACCAGATGTTAGTCTTCCTTCCCACACTACAGTTAGAATATTCAATCTCAGTGCCACGTGGGCGCAGTTGAATGGAGATGAAACAAAGACTCCAGTTCTTCGTTAACGGATACCTACGAAGGATATTGTGCTTGAAGTGGCAGGACATGGTGAGGAATGAAGATATGCTGGAAAGAAGCCAACAGTCACTAGAGCAACGTGATCAAGATGCTGAGCAGCGCATGAGCTGCAGTGGTCAGCGACCCACAGCTGACTGCTAGCGTCAGGGCCAGCGAATCAGAGCTGCCAAGACCCATCTACACCTCCACGCGATGATCCTGGATAACAGGCTGCAACAGAGCAGACTGGCTAAGAAGAAGGGATCGAAGAGGGAATGCTAACCCGGTACTAAAAACACGTTTCTGAAGTCGGATGTGTTGGACCAAACGGTGCAAATATCACAGTCAAGCTATAAACTGCAACACAAAGCATTCCGTTCTCTGGACTACATTCTGCTACTTAAGCCCTTTCAGGAGAGATTGAGGGAGAACGAAGCCAAGCCAAGCCAAATTATTACACACGGAAAGAGGTAGAAAGAGCAGCCCAGGGCCTTGCATGGTGGCCGGATGTCAGGCCCGTGACAGGTTTTGGTAGCGGGAGATTGAGAGCGCTAGAGGAACAAATTAAGCGAAGGAAATGGGCCTGGGGCTGGGGCTGACGGAAGCCCAGTCCAACATAACCAGGCGGGCTATCACAAGGAATCCTCCAAGAAAGTGAAAGGCAGGTAGGCGTAAAAATACTCTGAGGAAAGAACGCGAGAGGAAACTATGATTGAATGATTGCACATGGAGAGAGACAGAAAGCGTGTACGCTGTGTACGCTAGCGAGATGTGGTCAATGGCTTCTGCACTGAGAGGAGGGATGGACTTTAATTTGATTTAATCTTTCTTCGTATTCTTCGTTCATTCTCAAACTCCCGCTACCAAGCCATGAAAAGGACTTTACAAGTAGCAGGATTTACACCCGAGAACTGAATGTGTCATGTCGTAGTTTACAGCTTGACTGCGATAGTTATACCCTTCGGTCCGACAAATCCGACTTCAGCATTTAATTTTTAGGTACGCGGTGAACCTTCCCTCTTCGATCCCTTCTCATTAACCAGTCTGCCCTGTTGCACTATGTTTTCCAGGATCACCACGCGAAGGTAAAATAGGGTATTGGCCGACATAATCACAGAGCTCTGAGTGGCTGGCCATGATGCTAGCGGTCAGCGTTAGGTCGCTGACCGCTATAGTTCATGCATTGCTCTGTATCTTGACCCCTAATCAGCATCTTGATGTAATCCAAGTCATTTCGAATGCTTTCATGATCGTGCACTTCCTAAAGGCGGTACTGCCTCCCCTCCAATGGCTGTCACTCATCAAGCAATGTGAAATTTAAAATCTACCACAAAAGCATAATTATAAAGTTTAGGTTAATTTGGGGGCCCAAACAAAACTCTTTTGATCTCTAGGGGTCCGAAAACCTTACGATGAGAACCAGTCACAATTGTTTGTTTTCAAAGTCTCTCGTGCTGAGTTCTTAACTCGTGACGACATTTCTTTGATTTCAGGTTACAGTGCCTCTACTTACAACCTTAAGTGAACTGTAGAAAGTGACAGAAGGTCATCCTAGTTGTAGTGCAATATGAAGTTCCCCAGTAAGTTCACGACCATGGGGACCACAGTGAAGATCCCCTCCTCGTTAGTCAGACTGCAGTGACACATCCTGTTTCCGGAGTGCGACGAGTACGAGAGGTGTGTTCTTGGACTACTTTCGAGTAGTAGTTTTTGAGATTGTATTAGTTGTTTGTATATGGTTTTGGTTTCTTGTTTAATTAAGTATTCGTTACATTGAATGTGTCTAATGCATTGTTTATAAATGCGTGGTCAACTTTCTACATAAAAAGTGGCTTATCTCGTATTATTTAAGCGACATAATTTAAAATACGAGATAGGTACTTTTGAAGACCTCTTGGCAACTGTCAATAGAAGGAAACTCGCTTGGTACGAGCACATATCGAGATCAAATGGTCTTGCGGGTACGGTCCTGCACGGAAAGGTGCAATGGCAGATCACGAGAAGAGGCCGTCCCAAGGGGAGGTGGGCGGACGGTGTAAAAGAATGGACTAGAAGAGGCACAGACAGCGGCCGCTGACAGAGAAGGGTGGCGTGGGATTGTGAGGATGTCTTCATGTGTGCCCCAACGACATCACTGGTTACGGGATGACCTTATCTGACATAATTTAGTAAGTCTGTATACCAATAGTAAAAGTGTTCAAGCGGGCACTCATCTTGATATTTGACTCTTTTGTTAGCAAATGTAAATCTAAGGGCTTGGATTTTTTGTTGTGATGTTACGTAGAGAAATACTGTTTTGTTTTATCGTCTTGCATTTGTGTTTTTGATTGAATGCTTTGTAGGATGAATCATTAGTGTTTTTGATTGAATGCTACGTTTGGTGAATCATTAGTGTTTTGATTGAATGCTATGTTTGGTGAATCATTAGTGTTTTGATTGAATGCTATGTATATTGATTCTAAAGATGAAGTATCTACGAGTACCTTTACTTATTTGATTCTTTTTAATGACCGACTGAAGAGGTGGAGTTAAACATGCTGGATATGTGTATAAGTTAAGAGGCAACCAAGATATTTATTTTTATGCTTCTAACAAATATTGTTGAGGGTTTTAAATGTATATTTCTCTAACCTGACTTTGTATTCGTTCATCAATTATCTCTGAGCCTCTGATTTAGCCAAACCTTCCTTATTGGTTGTACTGTCTGTACACAGGAGACGCGTCTCATTCTTCTAGAGGTCCACATTTCAAAGGCATCAGTTATCTTCATCTATTGTTCGCTACGCCAAGCAGGATTGGATTGTTCTGTCATGACGTCATGCAGGATTGGATTGTTCTGTTGAGACGTCATGCAGGATTGGATTGTTCTGTCGTGACGTCATGCAGGATTGGACTGTTCTGTCGCGACGCCATGCTGGATTGTTCTGTCGCGACGCCATGCTGGATTGTTCTGTCGCGACGCCAAGCAGAATTGTTCTGTCGTGACGTCATGCAGGATTGGATTGTTCTGTCGTGACGTCATGCTGGATTGTTCTGTCGCGAGGCCATGCAGGATTGGATTGTTCTGTCGTGACGTCATGCAGGATTGCATTGTTCTGTCTCGACGCCATGCAGGATTGGATTGTTCTGTCGCGACGCCATGCTGGATTGTTCTATCGCGACGCCATGCAGGATTGTTCTGTCGCGACGCAAAGCAGGATTGGATTGTTCTGTCTTGACGTCATGCAGGATTGATTGTTCTGTCGTGACGTCATGCAGGATTGGATTGTTCTGTCGTGACGTTATGTAGGATTGGATTTTTCTGTCGCGACGCCATACAGGATTGGAAGTATACATATCACTTGATCACTCTCTCGTGAAGTCACGTGACATCCCACACGAGAGCTGCGAAACTATTGCTCAGGATCGAGATGCTTGGAGACAGTCAGGTGGACGAGGCATATTGGCTGCCAACGCTCGAAGAGGCCTTCTAGCTGCTGAGAAAAGAGAAAGACTGGGGAGATCGGCGAGCATCGCGGTGAGTCAGCCTTCTCAGCATTGGCTGTACGACCTGTGGTAGGGACTGTAACTCGCGGATCGGCAGTTACAGTCAAAGCAGAATGTGTCACAATACAGAAGACACAGAGTTGGACAAAACCCACAGGGGGCGCCACGTGCATGGTCCACAGAGGCTTAGACGAATGTGATGATGATGATGGGTGATGATGATCACCCTCTTCTAATTTTTGAGTAACAGCAACGTAATAACCAAAACAAGTTGGCTCGACTATGCCGCTTATCAGAACAGACAGGACTTCAAACCAATGCTTTCAGGACAAGGGTCATGCATTTCAACAACACACCTGCTATAATCCAGTTGCATGTAGAGATATTACAAACAGTTGACAGTTTCACATACTATGGAAGTAAAATAACTCAAGGGGGACGGCGTAGGCTAGTGGTTAAGTGACACGGCTCACAACCAGAAGGTGCTGAGTTTGATCCTCATCACAGCACCGGCCGTTACCCCGGGGAAGCAAACCCTTAGAAAATGCAGGAGGAAGCAGACCCTTACATAAAAATGCATGCTGAAGTTGGATGCACTAGGCCGACAGGCGCAAAATAAAAACCACAGTGCAGCGCACACTGCTTTGGGGATGGGAGAAATAAGGCGAACGCACCAAAAATGTGTTTTTAAAAACAACTCAAGAGGGAGATACATCTAAGGAAATTTCCATTCGCAGTGCACTAGTCGCAGGTGCCTCTACTCAACTAACGAACATATGAAAACCAAAATCACTGAGCGAGCCCAGTTAAACTTCAACGTATTACCATCGCATACCAATGGATATGAGTTCGGGAAAAATAACAAAAGGCATTGGTTAAATGTATTCGAGAATAATTGTTCTAGAATACTGTTGAACTTTGGCTGAGAGAAATTCATAACCAGCACATCAACAAACAAGATTATGTATCATAACTCATTTGGAAAATAAAAATGGTGGACATACGTCGGACTTGTTCTTAGAGTCGTTAGCAACAGATTCCATCAACAGGCGTTCATGTGGTCACCATCTGGCGGCAGGAAAAGAGGGAGACCGAAAGAAATTCTCCGCAGAACAATCGCCAGAAAAGACTCCATAATAGGCTTGAACAACATACATGAACTGACAGGAGTCACCTAACTAACTAACTGACTAACTAACTAACTAACTGTCTAGCTAACTGTCTAACTAATTGACTAACTAACTAACTGTCTAACTAACTGACTAACTAACTAACTAATTGACTAATTAACTACATAACTAATTAACTGTCTAATTAACTGACTAATTAACTAACTGTCTAACTAACTAACTAGCTAACTAACTAACTAACTAACTGTATAACTAGCTGACTAACTAACTAACTTTCTAACTAACTGACTAACTAACTAACTAACTAACTAACTAACTAACTAACTAACTAACTAACTAACTAACTAACTAACTTACTAGCTAACTAATTAACTAACTAATTAACAAATTTAGCTAACTAGCGAACCGGCTTAAAACTACCTACCTAGCTAACCAACCAACCAACCGAACAAATAACTAACTAACCAACAAGCTAAACAATTAATTAAGAAACTAATTAACTAACTAACTGACTAACTAGCTAACTAACTAACTAACTGACTAACTAGCTAATTAACTTACTAACTACTAACTAACCGACTAATTAACTAAATACTAACCGTCTAATTAACTAATTATTAACTGCCTAACTAACCAAATAGCTAACTAACTAACTAACCAACTGCCTAACTAATAACTAACTACTAAATGACAAGATGAGTAAGAATCTACCTAACTAACCAACTAACGAACTAAATAGCAGATTAACTACCTAACTACTAAGTAACTAATTAGCTAATTCACTAGCTAATTAACTAACTAATTCGCTAAATAACTAATTGACCATCTAACTAAATGGATAATAACTATCTACAAGGGTAACTCGGTAAGTAGATCACATGCTGATTTTGGATAGCTAACAACTTGAGTTTCTAAAGGTTTCATTAGGTAGCAGCACTATCCAGTTTTGTGATTAGTGTAGGTAGCAGCACTATCCAGTTTTGTGATTAGTGTAGGTAGCAGCACTATCCAGTTTTGTGATTAGTGTAGGTAGCAGCACTATCCAGTTTTGTGATTAGTGTAGGTAGCAGCACCATCCAGTTTTGTGATTAGTGTAGGTAACAGCACTATCCAGTTTTGTGATTAGTGTAGGTAGCAGCACTATCCAATTTTGTGATTAGTGTAGGTAGCAGCACTATCCAGTTTTGTGATTAGTGTAGGTAGCAGCACTATCCAGTTTTGTGATTAGTGTAGGTACCATCACCATCCAGTTTTGTGATTAGTGTAGGTAGCAGTACTATCCAGTTTTGTGATTAGTGTAGGTAGCAGCACTATCCAGTTTTGTGATTAGTGTAGGTAGCAGCACCATCCAGTTTTGTGATTAGTGTAGGTAGCAGCACCATCCAGTTTTGTGATTAGTGTAGGTAGCAGCACTATCCAATTTTGTGATTAGTGTAGTTAGCAGCACTATCCAATTTTGTGATTAGTGTAGGTAGCAGCACTATCCAATTTTGTGATTAGTGTAGGTAGCAGCACTATCCAGTTTTGTGATTAGTGTAGGTAGCAGCACTATCCAGTTTTGTGATTAGTGTAGGTACCATCACCATCCAGTTTTGTGATTAGTGTAGGTAGCAGTACTATCCAGTTTTGTGATTAGTGTAGGTAGCAGCACCATCCAGTTTTGTGATTAGTGTAGGTAGCAGCACCATCCAGTTTTGGGATTAGTGTAGGTAGCAGCACCATCCAGTTTTGTGATTAGTGTAGGTAGCAGCACTATCCAATTTTTGTGATTAGTGTAGGTAGCAGCCCTATCCAATTTTGTGATTAGTGTAGGTAGCAGCACTATCCAGTTTTGTGATTAGTGTAGGTAGCAGCACTATCCAGTTTTGTGATTAGGAGTCGTATACACGTGCGCAGTTTAATTACAAAATGACGTCTATTCTAATAAGGTCTTCAATCAAAGAACAGAGTGCTGTTGTGCGCTTTTGAAAAAGGGAGGAAGGAAAGAACTTTCTGCAAAATTCCTGTGGAAATTACAAAAAGACAATGCTGACAACAACAAAATCCTAGTCAGCCACTTCAGATAAACACGCAGTGCACTACGAATATTGGAACAGTACAATGTAGAGGATGGGAAAGAGGGGAGAAACACTCAAATAAATGTTTTTGCTTAAGAAGTGCTCACTTGTGTTATCTAAATGGTCAGAGTTACACCAAGGGCAATTGGGATTTCCAGACGCTAATGGTTTGCATTTAAACTACATGTGCGCATGCTTGAATCTATAGACAAGGCACGACAAATTACAGGCCTTACGTTGCCATGGCGCCTATAAATGTTGTGTGGGACCTAACATGTCAGCACCAATGTTGTGTGGGACCTTACATGTCAGCACCAATGTTGTGTGGGACCTTACATGCCAGCACCAATGTTGTGTGGGACTTCACTTGTCAGCACCAATGTTGTGTGGGACCTAACATGTCAGCACCAATGTTGTGTGGGACCTAACATGCCCAGCACCAATGTTGTGTGGGACTTCACTTGTCAGCACCAATGTTGTGTGGGACCATACATGCCAGCACCAATGTTGTGTGGGACCTAACATGCCAGCGCCAATGTGGTGTGGGACCTAACATGCCCAGCACCAATGTTGTGTGGGACATAACATGCCAGCACCAATGTTGTGTGGGACCTTACATGTCAGCACCAATGTTGTGTGGGACCTAACATGCCCAGCACCAATGTTGTGTTGGACTTCCACTTGTCAGTACCAATGTTGTGTGGGACCATACATGCCAGCACCAATGTTGTGTGGGACCTAACATGCCCAGCACCAATGTTGTGTGGGACCTAACATGCCCAGCACCAATGTTGTGTGGGACATAACATGCCAGCACTAATGTTGTGTGGGACCTAACATGCCAGCACGCATGTTGTATGGGACCTAACATGCCAGCACCAATGTTGTGTGGGACCTAACATGTCAGAACCAATGTTGTGTGGGACCTAACATGCCAGCACCAATGTTGTGTGAGACCTAACATGTCAGAACCAATGTTGTGTGGGACCTAACATGCCAGCACCAATGTTGTGTGGGACCTAACATGCCAGCACCAATGTTGTGTGGGACCTAACATGCCCAGCACAAATATTGTGTGGGACCTTACATGCCAGCACCAATGTTGTGTGGGACTTCACTTGTCAGCACCAATGTTGTGTGGGACCTTACATGTCAGCACTAATGTTGTGTGGGACCTAACATGCCAGCACCAATGTTGTCTGGGACCTAACATGCCAGCACCAATGTTGTGTGGGACCTAAGATGCCCAGCACCAATGTTGTGTGGGACCTAACATGTCAGAACCAATGTTGTGTGGGACCTAACATGTCAGCACTAATGTTGTGTGGGATATACATGGCAGAACCAATGTTGTATATACTAACATCATTTAACCTTTTTCGCATAACCCCTAAGTTGTAAAGGACACAAAATATACTACGAGGAGTATTCAAATGAAACCGGACTAAACTGCAACAAGTGAACATACGTACGAAGCGCATGATAACGTCAATTTTGGTGTAAACAGCATATACCAACCGTGAAGTTTGCAAAATTGCATTATCATCTGACTCTGTTTCATCAGCAGCCGCCCGACCCCAGTGGCAAGTCAAGGACAAGACGACTAGGGGCGACTACGAGATGAAGGAGACTCCGCATCAAGCACCCGTGAAAATGACGGCGGAGTCCGGAGTCGAACCCACACCACTTGATCACGAGGCCGACAGCTGATCCTCTTCACCACTTCGCCACTGAATGCATATATATATATATATATATATATATATATATATATATATATATATATATATATATATATATATATATATATATATATATATATATATATATATATATTCGATTGGGCTTCACATGAAAACCGAAAAATGGGATAGAAATTAGAAAAATCATGCCTTTGTATTGCAACTTGTTTATATGGTTGCCAATGATGTCAAGAATGTCCTTCACGTGCCGTCACGGTGCAGACGAACAACATGACCTCATAATTGCATTTTAAAGATGGCCGCCCCATTATTGACATGCACCAAACAGTAGCATCGCTCTCATATCGGGTTTTTTTCAGCAGCGAAGGGTTGACAAACTATAAAAGTTCATCGGCGAAGGTCTCGTACGGTGACGCATGTCTTTCACTCGCAGTCAGTACGTGATTTTCCTTTACAAGGCGGGCAACGGCTGCAGTCGACTCCAGGGTGACTCCCTACTCAATGTGCTTGAACCGGTCGTGAACAGTCTGTCACAAAACTCACGCCGTTTTGGAACTTCCTACTCCACTCATACACTTATGTATTATATATATATATATATATATATATATATATATATATATATATATATATATATATATATATATATATATATATATATATATATATATATATATATCGTTCGCATTGTTTTCTAAGTTCAACAATCTCAGATTGATTTTTGGGAACTGAGACGCTAGTCTGGGCAGGCGCAACATACTGACCAGGACGTCGCGTCACGGTCAGGAATAATATACTGACGAAAACCCCTATCTATCTTCCATAAAGAGTTTCCTAGTGAAAAAGTAGTTTTCAAGGCAGTCTGGCTGACGAGATGTGGATCGACGTGATCACAGTAGTAGTGTGCGTCTATTAAATGAAGCCAAGCATAGCACAACCGCCTGTAGCACGGCGGTCCACCTTCATCAGCACGCATGGGGATGGGAGGAAAGCTACTTCAACATGCCACGTAACGCCCTTTTCACGGAGCACAAAAGAGTTAACTTACTCATTGTGGGCATTAAATAAGAAAAGGAACACATCTCTGACTGAATTGGGCGAGTACATATCCTTAGCGTGCCTCTTTCAGCAAAAAATATTATTAATGATTTCATCAGGGGGACGGCGTGAGGGAGTGGTTAAGTGTCACGGCTCACAATCCAAATGTGCTGGGTTCTTTCCCCATCAGAGCACTAGCCGTTACCCCGGGGAAACAAACAGTTATTAAATGCAGGAGGAAGCAGACCCTTACATAAAATGGATGCTGAAGTCGGATGCACTGGGCAGACAGGCGCAAAATAAAAACCACAGTGCAACGCACATCGCTTTGGGGAATAGAGAAATAAGGCGAACGCAAAAAATTGAAAAAGACATTTAAAAATGATTTCATCTCTCTCACTCCCACATCCACCCATTCAACCACCCACACACACACGTTTTCTCTCTCTCTCTCACACACAGACACTCACACACACGCATACTTGCTATCTCTCTCTCTCTTTCTCTCTCTCTCTCTCTCTCACACACATACACCCACGTCCAAACGCACACATCAGGCATTTAACTTCCTTCACCATTTGCAATTGAACATAAACTAAACACAAGATAAATATCAACGCATCTTACTCGGGACTACCTGTAGAATACACGCCCATATCTCAGAATCATTTTGCTGTTTGTGCAAATTACAGTAAATTATGTTTTGGAGGAACCAAATATTTTCGTTGCCAAAATAGAAAAAAAGATCAAAAAAGCTATCTGCTATGATGAAACGGTAGTGCTTTCATAAATTGGTTAACAATATTTAAATGTCCTACCACACATAAAACTACATGCACAACATCGTGGTGACAGGTTAATGAATTCTGAAAAAAATTTAAGACATTTTAAGGACACAAGTTTTCGAATGAAATACACTTGCATGTACTGCCTCTTAACATCGCTTTCAGTTCTCCAAAAACTGAATGACGCAGTAAACTTTTTTTTTAAAACTGCAACCTTCACATAGGAGATAAAGGGAACAATTACGCTGTTGAACATTTCCGAATCATTTCACTTGGATAGTGCAAACAGTGTGCAGAGCGCACAGACGAAAGTTAGAATGTGAAATGTGCAAAATTGAATTTGTTTCGTTTCTGCATCCGCAGGAGTCATCTAATTTTTCTGAGACAGGTCAACGTTTTAGTAAATAAAAAGAAACCTCTTAACTGTTCAAATATAATTAAACAAAGCCCTTATTCCTTGTATTTTTGCCCGTTTTTCTGTATTCGTTCATGATAATATGGGGCAAGGTAAATGCCGAGAAGAGCGGGGCGTACATGACAATTTACCCTTGTAATGGAGAATGATTATCGTAGCATATACTTTAGCTCTGAACTGACTATGTGAGACTTCTTCATTCATCAGGACAGTTTTCGTGTCATGATCTATAGCGCTGCTTCGGAAGTTACAGAATGGATGGCTACTGCATGAGTGGAGAGTGGACATTGAGGCCCCAAACTGGCACAACGCATCTGTGGATCTAATGTCCTGGTGATGATGGAATGTACGTCATGACAGAGCTGACATTCTGGATTTGAAAGTACACTCAGGGGAAACGATTTTTGCGAGACGTGGGTATAAGAAACGAATTTACGAGGAGTGGGTACAATGAAACGTATTTACGAGAAGTGGGTACAATGAAACGGATTTACGAGAAATGGGTACAAATAAACGTGTTTACGAGAAGTGCGTATAATGAAACGGATTTACGAGAAGTGAGTACAAATAAACGTATTTACGAGAAGTGGATATAATGAAACGGATTTACGAGAAGTGGATATAATGAAACGGATTTACGAGAAGTGGATATAATGAAACGGATTTACGAGAAGTGGATATAATAAAACGGATTTACGAGAAGTGGATATAATGAAACGGATTTACAAGGAATGAGTTGTTGTTTTGAATTCCCACAATGAGTAGGTAACTCTTATGTGCGCCCTGAAAAGGGCATTAAGTGACGCTTGCAGTCGCTTTTCTCACATCCCGTTCGTGCTGATGAAGGTGGACCGGGGTCCTCCAGGCGGTTGTGCTATGCTTGGCTTCATCTGCGTGTCGCTCACTACTACGGAGAGTCTCACTATAGTCGAGGCTAAATTTCAAACACCAAAACCGACAGTGTTTACAGCTAAGGGGAAGGGACCCAATCTCGTGAAGTTTAGCCGTGTGAACTAGACCGTGAAATACGACACAGGTTTAAGCGAAGTGCTTTTCAAATAGCCGATTTCCTTTCCATGATAATCTGACGGACTAACTAACTAACTAACTAACTAACTACTTGACAGAGATGGGCATTCAATGATCTTTAGACTCAGAACGGGACATTGCAGACTCAAGGTCCATAGAATAGGCCTTAAAGACACCGCCTCATCCGATTACAAACACTCAAGAAAACACGAGAACATATCTTGCAAAACTGCCCCCACCAATGCAGATCAAAGAGAGGCAGTCTGGGCCGAGGGAGCGATCTTGCTGGAAAAAGTGTGGGGGACCGGCGAAGACCTGAAACGCACAGTCTCCTTTGTGAACCTCACTGGACTAGAAGCGAAGCACCAGTTTCTCGAATAAGAAGACTAACTAACTGATTAACTAAGTAACTAACCAAGTAAATAACTAACCAACTAATAAAATAACTAACAAGCTAACAAGCTTACTAACTCAAATGCTTAATAAATTGAGCACCCATGAGTCTGCCCAGACTGCAGTATGTCGATTCTGAACAACATACCAATAATCATAGAGTTACCTATTTAATATAGATTCACATCCACCAAATATATAACCAATTATGTGAAACTGTTGAATCATTCACACACACAATACATCTTGAAAGAAGAGCGGTGATTTGCAGGTAGATAATGGCCCAGAGAGACGGAAGAAAAAACGCTTTCAATTATTATATTTCATGGCCAATTTAAAAAGGAATTAGGATATTTCCTTCAAGTCAGGTGCGAAGTGAAAACGTGCATGATTGTTGAAATAATTGCCTGCTTTGTCTGGCTTTTAAAACGTTCCAAAAGTTATCTTAAAAAAGAAAAGGTATTACAGACATTATTCTAATCTCAAATGTTCACTTAAGTCTCTAGGCCACGTAGGGAGGACCAGTTGTCTGTCTTGCGTTATCTGCGTGGCTGCTGTTTTTTCAGTTTAACTCTACTTTATTTTTTATTTTATTTTATGTGTTTGCATCACTAGTTTCTACTGGCGGAGGCGCGCCTATTCCACCCCAGACCGTAGTCAAAGTGGGCGATATTAAGACGCATAAACCAGGTTGGATGCGTGTGTGTATCTGTTTGTACCTAGCCTGGTGTTTCCGTGATGTTCCTCCGCTTGTTCCTCGCCATTTGATGATCCTCTCGTTGTCCTTCTCAGGTATTTGGTTGCTATTTCGATTTTCTTGTGTTTCTTTGTGTCGGGTTTCCGAGCCAAATATGCACAGTTGTTTTTCTGGAACCATTTTGGGAATGAGTATATTTATTTTCCTTCATAATTGATCCTGACCACCTTTTATTTTATTTTATTTTTCCTAATTAATATATATATATATATATATATATATATATATATATATATATATATATATATATTATATATATATATATAAACGTTATATATATATATGTATATATTTATATAAATATATATATACATATATATATATTTAAAAACGTTTTCTTCTCAGACCCTTTATAGTAGTAGAAGCCCTCGTATGTCTAGATTGTCTACATGATGATGCGACCTTTAATTGGAAACTATCATCATGAGTATTTGGTTTTCATTCTCCCTGCGATGTTGTCGTTTTTTTTCTCCGTGGTGCAAGAAGTTCTTGCCACCGAGCATGAGGTGGCTCTGCAGGTTACATCTCCGCTTGGATCGTTCTGCAACTTCGTGTTTCCAGGATATCATATTGGTTGCAAATACATTAATGTCACGCTTACACACATAATTGAACCTAGAGTGTGATCGTCCGAGTGTTCTTTTGCCATCCTTCTTAGATGGACGGTGTTAAGTTTTTGATCTTGTTTGGCATAGCTTTCTCAATTTTCGCTACCATATAGAAGTGTGCTAACGACACATAAATTGTAAAGCTATGATCTTGGTTTGAATTGTCAGTTTATTGTTCTCGCAAACAGGTGTTGTGAGACGACGAAATGTATCAACAGCTTGACCAATGCCAAAGTCTATTAGCAACCAATGCCAACGTCTGTTAGCAACCAATACCAACGTCTATTAGCAACCAATGCCAACGTCTATTAGCAGCCAATGCCAACGTCTATTAGCAACCAATGCCAACGTCTATTAGCAACCAATGCCAACGTCTATTAGCAACCAATGCCAACGTCTATTAGCAACCAATGCGAACGTCTATTTTTGGGTCTAGACAGAGTTTGTCATTGATGTGAGACACCGGGTGTGTTCATTGGTGTATAGTTGTTCTTTCATAATTATCGATGCCAAGAGTTGGTGTGGCATTTGCTTCATACAAAACAGTCATTGCTCTTTAAACATAATGGCGTCATTAAGGTCATGAACAAACTACATCCACTTTACAGGGACTATGACCACAACAAACTCCCTCCATTTCACACGATCTAAGACCAGAACAAACTCCCTCCATTTCACACGATCTAAGACCAGAACAAACTCCCTCCATTTCACACGATCTAAGACTAGAACAAACTCCTTCCATTTCACACGATCTAAGACCAGAACAAACTCCCTCCATTTCACACGATCTAAGACCAGAACAAACTCTCTCCATTTCACACGGTCTACGACCAGAACAAACTCCCTCCATTTCACACGGTTTATGACCAGAACAAACTCCCTCCATTTCACACGGTCTACCACGATCCTTAGCACCGTAACCCAGTTCTGGTTCATGATTTCAATTATCCTTCTTAAATGTCTGAGGTCAGTCTCTCTTTCAATGCCCCAATGAAATCACTAGATGAACGTTCTACCATTGTTCGGGGACTCACTATAGGACATGGCCGATCTAGCTTCGGTGTTGATTGATAATGATTGTGTGCATTTGTTCTCGGTTGCTCTCAGTAAATATTTCTTAGTTGGTGAAATTGTTATTGTTTTTTCTATTCTTCTTCTTCTTATCCATCTTCTTTTTCTTCTTCTTTTCCTTCTTCTTCTTCTTCTTCTTGCTCTCCATCTTCTTTGTCTTCTTCTTATTGTTCTTCTTCTTCTCCTACTTCTTCATCTTATGCGTTCATTACGATAAAGATGTTGTTCCCGGTCGTGGTTGACAACGAGGTTTCGATATCTCCCCCTTTCG
Organism: Ariolimax columbianus; assembly: GCA_036924085.1. Lineage (NCBI taxonomy): Eukaryota > Metazoa > Mollusca > Gastropoda > Stylommatophora > Arionidae > Ariolimax > Ariolimax columbianus. The sequence goes on along the minus strand of JAVGWX010000016.1, from coordinate 60,105,273 downwards.
GTTCGTCCCAGCCAGTTCTAATACGTCACTAGATGCATATCAATTTATATTGGCCTTACAGAAGCACAGCAAATACATGACTCTTCTTTATTATTATCTTGGCGTCTGTGATGTACTGCGGACTTCCAAAGCTGATTAAGTTGGCATTGGCAATTCTAGTGTTGTTTATTCTCATGTGAATGTGTTTACCTGTTTCGATGTTTAGCTTAACGGCGGTACCGAGTATCTAAATGTGCATAATCTACTAGTTCTTCGTTTCTTAAGTCAGATTTTGTGTTTTTATATAACCAAAATGATTAAAAAAACGGATGCAAGGTGCTGGCGCTGTGAAACGGAAACACAACGGTACTGTATAAAGGAGGGGGATTTGTTATAGATGAAGCTGTTTCATCCATCAGTGTGTATTTATAGAGAAAGTGGTTTGATCCATCAGTGTGTATTTATAGAGAAAGCTGTTTGATCCATCAGTCTGTATTTATAGAGAAAGCTCTTTGATCCATCAGTCTATATTTATAGAGAAATCTGTTTGATCCATCAGTCTGTATTTATAGAGAAAGCTGTTTGATCCATCAGTCTGTATTTAAAGAGAAAGCTGTTTGATCCATCAGTCTGTATTTATAGAGAACGCTCTTTGATCCCTCAGTCTGTATTTATAGAGAACGCTCTTTGATCCATCAGTGTGGCACCCGGGATAAAAGGAATAGAACATCTGTAACCTTCCATAAATGTCAGATTAAAAGACAAAAGACGACCGGGTATGGGTCTAGCACCATTCTCGTGTAAAACCTATGTTGCTAACGTCGCTACAGCAAAATCTCAGTTACATGCTTTGTGCAAAACGGCCAGATGTCGTGTTTGCTTCATTGGAAGATCGATATATCATAACCATAATCACGATGTTGAAACATCGTTATCTATCATTGATATCATAATATTCATGAGTCTTAGTGTCCGACTTTGTTCAATATCTCCGTCATTTCTGTCCCAAAATGTAATTAGTCGTCTTCTTCTTCTCTGTTTCCTGTAATTAGTCTTCTTCTTCTTCTTCTCTGTTTCCTGTAATTAGTCTTCTTCTTCTTCTTCTCTGTTTCCTGTAATTAGTCTTCTTCTTCTTCTTCTCTGTTTCCTGTAATTAGTCTTCTTCTTCTTCTTCTCTGTTTCCTGTAATTAGTCTTCTTCTTCTTCTTCTCTGTTTCCTGTAATTAGTCTTCTTCTTCTTCTTCTCTGTTTCCTGTAATTAGTCTTCTTCTTCTTCTCTGTTTCCTGTAATTAGTCTTCTTCTTCTTCTCAGTTTCCTGTAATTAGTCTTCTTCTTCTTCTATGTTTCTTATCTGTCTGTTCAATGTGACATATATTCGCATTTGCAATGTTCTGCTCATTTCAAAGTCATCAACAGAATTGTTGTTAGTGGGTTATCATAAACGATACTCAATATTGTGTGTTCTCTCTATTTCTCTCTATTTCTCTCTATTTCTCTCTGTTTCTCTTATCCGCCCCCCCCCTCCTCTCTCTCTCTCTCTCTCTCTCTCTCTCTCGTCGTATCACTATTTTACTTACTGGCTCAGTTTAATCTTCATTTTTGCATTAATTTCAATCTACGGGCTACTCATTCATTAACTCAATCTCTCATTCACTAATTCAATCTCTCATTCACTAACTCAAGCTCTACGTAGCTAACTCAAAATGTCACTCACTAACTCAAGCTCTACGTAACTAACTAAAGTTCTCACTCACTAACTCAATCTCTCACTCACTAACTGAAGCTCCCACTCACTAACAGGTTCTCTCTCACTGGATCTATCGCAAACTCACATTATCTAAATCACTCACTAAAGTTCTCACTCAATAACTCAAGCTCTCACTCATTAACTCAAGCTCTCACTCATTAACTCAAGCTCTCACTCATTAACTCAAGCTCTCACTCATTAACTCAATCTCTCACTCACTAACTCAAGCTCTCACTCATTAACTCAAGCTCTCACTCACTAACTCAATCTCTCACTCTCTTACTCAAGCTCTCCCTCATTAACTAAAGCTCTCACTCATTAACTTAATCTCTCACTCACTAACTCAAGCTCTCACTCATTAACTCAAGCTCTCACTCATTAACTCAAGCTCTCACTTACTAACTCAAGCTTTCAGTGAGTAACTCATCCTTTTGGTAAATCTTTCTTTGCATCGTAAACTTATTTATAATCTGACACTCACGTTAGCTCGCACATAAGACGACTCAAATACGGCCAGTCTGTATGTACTTTACTTACCCAAACTTACACTTTATCATAATTTTCACACATGCACGCACGGACGCACGCACTTACACACGCACGCACACATGAGATGGTCACATATGTACACTGACACACACACACACACACACACACACACACATGAGATGGTATCTTAGACAATGACACACACACACATATGAGATGGTCACATATGTACACTGACACACACACAGACACACACACATGAGATGGTATCTTAGACAATGGTACACACATGAGATGGTCACATATGTACACTGGCACACACACACACGAGATGGTATCTTAGACAATGACACACACACACACACATGAAATGATTACATGTGTACACTGACACACACACACACACATGAGATGGTATCTTAGACAATGACACACACACACACATGAGATGGTATCTTAGACAATGACACTCGCACACACAAATGAGATGCTCACATATGTACACTGACACACCCACACACACACACACACACACATGAGATGGTATCTTAGACAATGATACACACACACACATGAGATGGTCACATATGTACACACACACACACATGAGATGGTGTCTTAGACAATGACACATACACACACACACATGAGATGGTCACATATGTACACACTCACACACATGAGATGGAATCTTAGACAATGACACTCACGCACACACATATGAGATGGTCACATATGTACACTGACACACCCACACACACACACTCACACACACACACACACATGACATGGTATCTTAGACAATGATACACACACACGCACATGAGATGGTCACATATGTACACACACACACACATGAGATGGTGTCTTAGACAATGACACATACACACACACACACACATGATATAGTCACATATGTACACTGACACACACACACACACATACATGAGAGGGTATCTTAGACAATGACACACACACACACACACATGAGATGGTCACATATGTACACTGACACACACACACACACACATGAGATGGTATCTTAGACAATGGCACACACATACACACATGAGATGGTCACATATGTACACTGGCACACACACACACACGAGATGGTATCTTAGACAATGACACACACACACACACACATGAGATGATTACATGTGTACACTGACACACACACACACACATGAGATGGTATCTTAGACAATGACACACACACACACATGAGATGGTATCTTAGACAATGACACTCACACACACATATGAGATGGTCACATATGTACACTGACACACCCACACACACACACACAAACACACATGAGATGGTATCTTAGACAATGATACACACACACACACATGAGATGGTCACATATGTACACACACACATGAGATGGTGTCTTAGACAATGACACATACACACACACACACACATGAGATGGTCACATATGTACACACTCACACACATGAGATGGAATCTTAGACAATGACACTCACACACACACATATGAGATGGTCACATATGTACACTGACACACCCACACACACACACTCACACACACACACACACATGAGATGGTATCTTAGACAATGATACACACACACGCACATGAGATGGTCACATATGTACACACACACACACACACATGAGATGGTGTCTTAGACAATGACACATACACACACACACACATGAGATGGTCACATATGTACACTGACACACACACACACACACACACACACACATGAGATGGTATCTTAGACAATGATACACACACACACACATGAGATGGTCACATATGTACACACACACACACATGAGATGGTGTCTTAGACAATGACACATTCACACACACACACACACACATGAGATGGTCACATATGTACACTGACACACACACACACACATACATGAGATGGTATCTTAGACAATGACACACACACACACACATGAGATGGTCACATATGTACACTGACACACACACACACACATGAGATGGTATCTTAGACAATGACACACACACACACACATGAGATGGTCACATATGTACACACACACACACACATGAGATGGTGTCTTAGACAATGACACATACACACACACACACATGAGAGGGTGTCTTAGACAATGACACATACACACACACACATGAGATGGTCACATATGTACTCTCTCTCTCTCTCTCTCTCTCACACACACACACACACACACGCGCGTGCGATAAATCTTCTAAGCTAGGTTTGGAATAAACATCTAGAAGACAATCAAAAGGGGAAGGCTGGTGGCGAAACGCCTGGCGAAGGGGTTAGTGGCGCCACCCAAAACCCAAACTTACCTGAGTTCGAATTCAAGACCCAGAAAGGTCCCTCTTCTATGGGACGTAACGTAACAAAATTAGTGATGAAATCGGACGATCTGTATCGCTGTGACGCAAATCACAGTACAACCGGACTTTGTATTATGAACTGCTGCAAACACAAAAACAGTGTATATATATATATATATATATATATATATATATATATATATATATTGGTAGATGCGCAAGCGAGAAGAGTCAGTAAGTAGGTCACAAACTGATATGGGATAGGCAACAAATATATTTGGTAGTTTCTAAAGGTGTAATTAGTTGGCAGCAATATCCAACTTTGTGATTACTGAACGTAGCAGACGCTAGGTGTCGCATGCACGTGAGCAGCTAAAATACACAATGGCGACTGTGCTCACAGTGTAAAATCAAAGAACAACGTGCAAAAGGCTAGCAACAATTTTTCTGCAAATGATATTCATAAGGAAATTATTCCTGTATATTATAAAAGAAGTCTTTGTCACGTAAAGTGGTGCATAGCTGGGACGAAACATTTCTCCTGACGCCAATCAACGCTAATGGAGTCCGACCTGGTCGTCCTATTCAGATTGCAACTGTAGCATCTGTGCTGGGGGTTGGACAAATGATTCAAGCTGACCGAAGTCACGCCTCCTGCCTTGATATTTGCGTTCAGCCCTCTCTTTCATGAGTGTATTGGACTTCCTCTATTTCTCTTGCCTTGTGGATTCCAGAACAGAGATTTCCTGATAATGTTTTCAACCGATTTCCGTAATGTGGGGATTTCCCATTGCCATCGCCTTCTACATATTTCATGCTCCATTGAGATTTGTTCTGTTTTGCCATCGGTTCCACGTTGGTGATTTTCTTCGTACCATTTCCAACCGTGTATTCTGCGCAGATAACAATTTATCAAAGTGTGTACCTTTTTTTGTAAGTACCTGTGTTGTTCTCCATGTTTTACAGCCATACAATAGGATGGATTCTACGTTGGAGTTGAAGATTTTTTATTTTCGTGTTGGTTTAAATTTTTTTTTACTTTCATAAAGTCGTCAAAACAGTGAACGCTTTTCTAGCCTTCTGTACACTTAATTAACTGAACATCGTTTTCTGTACCTCCTAATATATATATATATGTCTGCCGGGGTATATCAAAGACTCGTCATTCTGAAGGGAGGGGGGGGGGGGGGGTGTGGGGGAGGTTGACTTCCGACCCAATTCGACGAAGAGGAAATAGAAGTAAGGGCAAAGAAGAATGAGACACACATTGCGAAATAAAGGGGATCCACCTTTGTTTACACACTCACACATATCCTATTTACATACACAAGTGAGAAAAAAACATGCACACATACACACATACACTCACACACATACACACATATACACATACACACGCACACATACACACGCATACATACACACACATACACGCACTCACACATTTCCTATTCACATACACACGTGAGAAAAAAAAATATGCACACATACACGCATACACTCCTCCCCACACACACACACACATGCACACATGCACTCACTGACACATACACACATACACTCACACACACACGTGCACTCACTGACACATACACTCACACATCCACACGCATACATACATACACACACACACACTTACACACACATACACTAACACACAGACATACACTCACACACACATACGCACATACATTCACACACACACCCCCACATACACACTCACACATACACACACACACCCACATATACACACACATACACATAAGCCACACACTCACATTCTACACACTACACCTCTTATATTCTTCTACATATTCACGTACGCGTATAATTTCTGTTAAATGAAACCGTGCAGTAGAAACCAACGCCAGCGTCTCTGGATCAAACGTGCTCCTAATCTGAATTCGAGTGGAACTCTGACCTTTCAGATAACAGAAGTGAGCACTACCTTAGTAAAGAAATCTATTTTAGTATCACTCTCCTCTTCCCTCGCAACACACCATCTGACTCTTTACTTATTTGGTGGTTCACAGTTTTGTATATCTCAAATGCCTGACCAGGATTTCGTTGCTTCTACCATTACAATTTTATATTTACCCGGAAAATGTATTTTTGTATTGTAACTGTTGTCAGGTATTTAAAAGTAACCCATTGCACTAGAATGAACAGGTCCCCTACCACACTGATAACATGTTATGTTCTTAGTTCTTAGTCAACCTGTAATTCTACAGGGCCAGATGCCCCTGTACAGGTCCCAGCTCTAGTATGCGCTGAATGTAGCCGGGAGAAGTGTTTTCTGCTTATCGGGCTAGGCTCGAGTAGCTTAATATTTTGCTGGGCTGGGACAATCGCTTACGGAGATGGTTAACCGATGTTCGAGACAATCTAAATAAACTCAAACACTAGAGCAAAGTAGACCCGCAGCCTGTTAGGTGCCTTCTATGCTGCTATACAAAAAAACACCTAACCATGGCCGGTGTTATGCCATGGCACACAGTCACCTCTTACTACATGCTCTTTGAGAGGCAGTGGTGCTATTCTTATCCTTGTATTATACACAAAGACCCCGGCAGACCACTCGGGCTTGTCATGTAGATCCATTGACAATGCAGTCTATCCATCTCAAGGGTGGAAGAAATAACTCTTCGTGAAGCACACACACACAAACCTAACACCCACACACACACACACACACACCCAAACCTAACACCCACCCCCACCCCCCACACACACACACACAAACCTAACACTCCCACACACACACAAACGTAACACACACACACAAACCTAAAATCCACACACACAATGATTCATTAAGAGAAAAAGCCCCGAACGCGTGGACCACCTTTCTTGGTTTGCCAGGAAACTCCAGAAGCAATACCACAGATTTGGTACATAAATAATAGAATGTGTTGCCCTTATCCATGGAAACTCCATGGGAACAAATAAAAAAGAAAGTCTATTATTAGATAATTTTAATTATCTGTGGTAAGCAGCGTTATCCTGGATAATTGTAAAAGTGGTTCATTTTAATAAAACAAACCTTTAATTACCTCTTCCCTCCTTCCCATACCAGTCGCACTTCCTCTCCGCCTTCCAAATATCTTTCCATCAACACATCAACAGACCATTTGCTTTCCCATAGCCACTCCCTTCTTTTCCCGCCAACCCGCCCGATGATCCTATCCATTCCCCTATTCCCTCCCTCTTTTCTTGCTCATCTCTTTTCCCGTCAACCCGAGCACCTCTTCCCACCAACCCGTTCCACTGTTCTATCCAACCCCACATCTTTTCCACCTTTTCAAACGTCGAAGAGGCTTGGACAAACCAATGTGGTCTTCCTCCTCTGTGGAGTTCGTTCAGTAGTGATGTTGTGTCCTACAGCGAATCTATTTGCAATATCCGCCGCTTTCGACCCGACACATCCAATTTCAGCGGAGGACCGAGTTTGCCTTCCCATTGCGATCTCTATCCCTTGGCCAGACTACACTAATGTCTAAGTGCAGTCTGTATCAAGGTCCACCACGTGGTGACAGAATAAGGTTTTGGTCAGCTAGGGTTCGCTGACCCTGAAGTAAGCAGTCAGCTATGGTTCACTGACCCTGAAGCAAGCAGCCAGCTTTGGTACGCTGACCTTGAAGCAAGCAGTCAGCTTTGGTTCGCTGACCCTCATGCAAGCAGCCAGCTATGGTTCGCTGACCCTGAAGCAAGCAGTCAGCTTTGGTCGCTGATCCTGCTGTAGGCAGCCATCTATGTCTCGCTGACCCTGAGGCAAGCAGTCAGCTTTGGTCGCTGATCCTGCTGTAGGCAGCCATCTATGTCTCGCTGACCCTGAGGCAAGCAGTCAGCTTTGGTCGCTGATCCTGCTATAGGCAGCCATCTATGTCTCGCTGACCCTGATGCAAGCAGTCAGCTTTGGTCGCTGATCCTGCTGCAGGCAGCCATCTATGTCTCGCTGACCCTGATGCAAGCAGTCAGCTTTGGTCGCTGATCCTGCTATAGGCAGCCATCTATGTCTCGCTGACCCTGATGCAAGCAGTCAGCTTTGGTCGCTGATCCTGCTGCAGGCAGCCATCTATGTCTCGCTGACCCTGATGCAAGCAGTCAGCTTTGGTCACTGATCCTGCTGCAGGCAGCCATCTATGTCTCGCTGACCCTGATGCAAGTAGTTAGCTACGAGCCGCTGTCAACTCTTTCACTGCTTCATCTCGGAAACAGTAGGATCAAAAACTCGTGGCAGACGCAAATACTGTTAAACAATTACCTAGACAAACTCTATTGAGAAACGATGAACTCGAAGCTGATCAAGAATTTCTTTAAACATTTTCAAGTTAACGTCTGTAAGCATGCAAAGAAGAAACCAAATTATATCGGATAGAAGACTACACTGAGCGTTTCATTTACTTTTCTATTTGTTGAGATTATCCAAAAACGACGCAACAATTTAAAGAAATGTATTGGTACATTTAAATTAGATTTTAAACCAAAAAGAATAGAAGGAATTAAAATTACGACTTCTAAGGGATTTGAACACGGGACATCTCGTGACTTAAGTGAGAATCACACCCATAATCCAAAGAGCTGGTTGGTCATACACGTTCACAAAGGAAGTACCTAATGTATGTTACACAAATGTCTTCGCCATTAATTTTGCGTGTATGCAAAGACATAACTCTTACCAAAAATCGAAACAACGTTCTCGAATTGAATATTATCACACAATCACGATTTGACTTAATTCTAAATAAATACTAAATAATTAAACCGAATCTGTTTTCGGTAAAAGGTTTATTTTTCGTGCTTACTACACACAACCCGTTTATGATGACGTCATATGCGACATACCGTCATTTGATTAATCAATCTTTAGGGACATCACGTGATTTGATCAGCGAATCAAAGCTCAGGTGTACAGCGTACGGACAGATGTTCGAGAAATAATAGCGTAGATTAACTCGTTTTCCTGGCGTTAGGAAGAGGGGGATCAACAACAACAGTAACATCAAAATTATATTTCGTTAGCATGTTTTCGTTAGCATGTTTTCGTTAGCATGTTTTCGTAAGCATGTTTTCGTTAGCATGTTTTCGTTAGCATGTTTTCGTTAGCATGTTTTCGTTAGCATGTTTTCGTTAGCATGTTTTCGTTAGCATGTTTTCGTTAGCATGTTTTCGTTAGCATGTTTTCGTTAGCATGTTTTCGTTAGCATGTTTTCGTTAGCATGTTTTCGTTAGCATGTTTTCGTTAGCATGTTTTCGTAAGCATGTTTTCGTTAGCATGTTTTCCGCAATAGTGAAGGGTTCATTAATAAAGACTGTTTGAAATGATTTAGAAAATCGAGTTTAAACAGAACTGAATATGAATTTGTAAGGACACAAATAAAATAAAACATACTTTTAAAACTATTTAAGGTGATCCAAAAGCTGTTCTCAAAATGTCTGGTGCGTGACGGGCCTATATATATATTCCATTTACTTCTGCATGCCCATACTCTCGACCATTATCAGGCACAGCCCGGGGTAACCTTAGAACAGGATCACGAACACTCACTTGGCTATTCACAACATATTCGTAGGTGGTTTCAATTTTGCGGATTACTAGGCCTAAGGAAGGCGTACATCTGGGGTTTCCATCACTTCATTGAATCCCCGACAGTAGTTTCTACTAAAGGACTAGTTCTACCTTTATATATACAAAACTTTTCTGGGAGCCAATAATAGAGCCAGGGTAAAAAAAAATTCTCTGACAAAGACTTTATCTCCTGTGTTATTACAGCATGTCCAACGAGGTGGAGATTGACACTGTGATCCCCATAGTGGTGAACCTTTTCAGAAAACTCGAGTTGCTCTACAGTCAGGAGGACCCTGGCTAATCTTATTCATTAAGTCTCTAAAGAGAACAAAGTTATTGTCTATTTCTAATTTCTCGTTTCCGGTCTCTCTCTCTCTCTCTCTCTTTATCTCTCTCTCTCTCTTTATACTTATCTCTCTATTTATCTTTCCTTTAGCAAGGACAAGATGTATGTTTCTCGTTGATAACCAACACCCGACCCACAAACATCGCCGAATTCCAGAGGCGTATCTTAGCATAATTCCACAACGGGTAAAGATAGGAAAGCGGGGAAATAATTCTACCTGGTACCCTAAACGGCGAAGTGGTTCCCGTGGCAAGGTATACCCGCAGGCTGTGAGGCGCCATCTCCCCTTTCTGCAACATATTCTCTGTGGGGCGAGAATCCCTAGAATTATTTGAGTAGATTTTTAACTTGAATTTTGTCCGAGCAGCGGCCGTTAGGCCTACTCTTTTCGATTTCCAATTTTTAAGGTATTTTTAACCTGCGCACCACTGCACACGAGTGTCTGATCTCACTACTCAGAGATCAGGGGAAATATTTACCGGATGAACCACGTGAAAAAATCTCGGTGTCTCCACCTGGATTTGAACCCGCGACCTCCAGCACCCGAGGCGAACACCTTACTACGAGACCAGTGGGTCCCCCATCCTTGGATAGAGCATGCCAAATTCAGATGGACCTTTGCTTCAACAAAGGGAGCAGCGGAAAAAGCCACTTGAAGGATGAATTGTCTCTTGATCAGTAATAAGTATCTGCTGTAGTTTCTTTCGAATTTGAAGTTCTTTTATAGTTTGCAGTGATTTCTTTGAAAGCTATGTTTGCATTGTTTGATTTAACTTACTTAACTTAAAGTCTTTATACTGGTTTAGAAGACTATGAAGAGTCTGTATACAACCAGTTTTTTGGAGGTGCTTTAACCGATGTGCGAGTCCATCTTAATAAACTGAAACACTACAGCTAAGTAGACCCGCAGCCAGCTAGGCGACAGTTATATGCCGCTCTTAACAAACTAGCTGGAGGAAGGTACAAATACATTTTTATGGGCTAGATTTGTATCTAGAATTTTGAATTTTGTTAGGGCAGTGGCCTTTGAGTCTACTTTTTTTATTTCTGCTAAGATTTGTAATGTGCTCAACACTGAAAACCGAAGTCCGATCTCGCTTAGGAGAGATCAGGGGAACGTTTACCAGAAGATCCAGGTGAAAAAAATCAGGGTCTCCACCGTGATTCGAACTCGCAACCTCCGGCACTCGAGGCGGACACCTTACTTTAAGACCACATTTTCCCCGCTTTCCAAGTTTCTGCCATCTGATAGTTTGAAAGAGGTTCATCATGCGCCATGTATCGGACTTTTTCGTGAGTCATCCACATAGAAGACGTCTAGGCATAATTAAGCAAGTGTTTATCTGACAGCTGCTTCAATTGGCTCGACTCGATGTTAGGGTACCTGCAACGTGCCCAGTAATTCAGAACTGGAGGTACGCCACTGTAAATATTTCTTCCTATTGGATAGAAAACGCTTATCAAAGAGTCATATCTTGAAAGCAAACAATTCAACATTTGTAGTTTCCCTTTTTGCTTGAACATGCAATCTGAACGCAGAATTCAATTCTTTGAAACGTGAAAATACCAACATTTATATCGCGCTACAGGTTACTTGATGGTAAACAGATGTAGCAATCTTAATGGTTAAACATGGTAGAACATATCCGGCATCCTTGATCGGCAGCTGGTCCCAGAAATATATGATTTATTCATGAATTAATCTCTAACTTAACTTAACGTCTTTAAGCTGGGTTAGAATACTCTGCAGAGTATGTACTTGTATACATCTAGTTTCTTTTACATTCACGTGATCTAAAAATACCGTATCCAATGTGCATACAATTTTTTTTTGAATGCATTAATTTGACCCTGCCTTCACTATTTCGTGTGGAAATGCATTCCAAGCATACACCACTTTCTGGCTAAACTACAATTCCTTATATCTAATCTGAACATATCTTTAATTAAACTGTGGTCGTGCCCATAGTTCTTGTAGGCGGCTGTATTTTGAGGTGATAAGACTTCTAATGGAGTCTAATTTATCCTTTCCGTTTTTTATCTTATAAACATGAATTAAATCACCTCGAGTTCTTCTCTTCTCTAGACACTATTGAACGGTCTTCTGAGTCTTTCCTTATAACTATAATTCTGGAACTCCACTATCAGTTTTGTCGCTCTTCTTTGTATCATTCTCGACATGTTTATATCCCCTCTACGATAAGGACTCGACACCTGTACACAGTACTCCAATCTAGCTCTAACTTATGCTTTATACAGTGTCACTATCACTTCCACGACAAAGCTCACAACCAGAAGGTGCTGGGTTCGATCTCCATCACAACACCGGCCGTTACCCCGGGGAAGCAAACCCTTAGATAATGCAGGAGGAAACAGGCCCTTACATAAAATGCATGCTGAAGTTGGATGCACTGAGCCGACAGGTGCAAAATAAAAACCACAGTACAACGCACACCGCGTTGGAGATTAGAAAAATAAGGCGAACGCCAATGAAAAGAAAAAGAAAATTTCAATGCCTCCATTTTTAATATTTAAAAAAATTATTTCTAACATTCCATTTTCATTTTTAAATGCTCTGGACTTGCTCACTTACCTTACCTGTACGATCTATTATAACTTGGACTTGCTCACTTACCTTACCTGTATGACCTATTATAACCTGGACTTGCTCACTCACCTTACCTGTATGATGAGTGATAACCTGGACTTCCTCACTTACCTTACCTGTATGATCTATTATAACCTGGACTTGCTCACTTACCTTACCTGTATGATCTATTATAACCTGGACTTGCTCACTCATCTTACCTGTATGATCTATTATAACCTGGACTTGCTCACTTACCTTACCTGTATGATCCATTATAACCTGGACTTGCTCACTCACCTTACCTGTATGACCTATTATAACCTGGACTTGCTCACTCATCTTACCTGTATGACCTATTATAACCTGGACTTGCTCACTCATCTTACCTGTATGATCTATTATAACCTGGACTTGCTCACTCACCTTACCTGTATGATCTATTATAACCTGGACTTGCTCACTCACCTTACCTGTATGATGAGTGATAACCTGGACTTGCTCACTCACCTTACCTGTATGATCTATTAAAATCTGGACTTCTATCATCTTTTCTATCATCTTGTGTCGTTAGACGTCGTCGGGAGATGCAGTTTTCTGTCTCAGCGTTGTCGTCGATGTTTGATCACATTCCGTGTTTCTTTTGACATTTACTGATCATATTACATTGAGGTCCTTCACTGTCTCATTTTTTGTAGGCGAAAATTCTCTGGTGGGGGCCGGACCAATCACAGTTGTTCATAGCGTAATCTAACGTCTTTAAACTCGTTTACAAGACTGCAGAGTCTGTAGACAGCCAGTTTAACATTTTCGTCACAAAGTGAAATGTTCATGTCACAGAAGCCGACCCTATGCTGGATGGGTCTGGGGTGATGAATCTGGGGTTTGCATTGGCCATCTCCTTCCTAATCAGAGAGTTGAGTACTGATCAGAGAGTTGAGTACTGATCAGAGAGTTGAGTACTGATCAGAGAGTTGAGTACTGATCAGAGAGTTGAATACTGATCAGAGAGTTGAGTACTGATCAGAGAGTTGAGTACTAATCAGAGAGTTGAGTACTGATCAGAGAGTTGAGTACTGATCAGAGAGTTGAATACTGATCAGAGAGTTGAGTACTGATCAGAGAGTTGAGTACTGATCAGAGAGTTGAATACTGATCAGAGAGTTGAGTACTGATCAGAGCGTTGAATACTGATCAGAGAGTTGAGTACTGATCAGAGGGTTCACTACTGATCATAGAGTTGAGTACTGATCAGAGTCGTCGGTTTCACTATTTGTGTCCGGTTGCAGCATCACTCCGCCCCCTGTATCGTATAGAGATATTTGTGTTGTAGCTTTGATTTATAATACCTTGGCATTCCACTTTTGGAGCCATATTTATTACTGCTAAATGGAACAATTACTTACTCCATTATGATTGTTAGTGCAAAGACCTAATTCATTATTCTCTTGAAACATCATAATGTTATATGTAGATAAAAGAAACTTCAAAGCGATGTGTGTAGTTTTTATTATTATTATTATTAGTTGCACATCGCAGGCGATAATGGCCACATAAACAGACGGGTTTATCTTAAGGATGTAACTTGTATTTGGATTATAGTGAGGAAGAAACTGAGATTGTCATCGACCTCACTCTCTTGCAGAGTCTGTAGACAACCAGTGTTGTATTCCACTCGTGTATTTTGGCTCAAAAGGGACCAGCAGACGATTGGAATGTTCATGTCCCCCTAAGTCCCCCACGCCCCCACTATCCCCACCCTCCGCCAACTGCAGTCATGCTAGCGCTGTAGGGGTCTGGGCTGATGGGTCTGGGCTTGTCATTGGCCAGCTCTTTCCTAATCAGAGGTCCAGTACTGGTCATGGATGATGATTCCACTAGTTCCGACCGGCTGCATACCACTTCGTCTGCTTCCACTCTGTGATGTTTACTTTGAAATTCGATGTTACTTGAGATTTGTATTATTGTATTGCTGGATGATTTTCATAGATTTGCCGCGCGATATCTGCATGAGAACGGGCTGTGTATAGATAATGATTGGAACGTTGATGCAAGATGATAGTTGATTAGGTCTCGGTGACCTGCAGCAGTTAATGATGTGGACCACACAAGCCGGCATGAATGTATGATGTAGAACTTTGTGTGTAGTAGATGTGATATATTTGACATATCCTTACATAATCTACATAAATTATGTGAAAATATAAATGAGAAAATCGTTTTAGATATTCCAATTATTAAATACACTAAAAGTTGAAAACAAATTATCAAGCGATTTATCCCAAAACGCAGCAAGGGACACAACCAAATACATTACGTAAAATTATAAGAACAGATGTTATCTCCCATCAAGATGAAGAAAAAAAAGCGAGAGAGAGAGAGAGAGAGAGAGAGAGAGAGAGAGAGAGAGTGTGTGTGTGTAAGTGAGGATGAAATATGCGTGAGAGGTTTCAGTTTGGGCGTCTCCCCCACTTACCTTGGCAACATATCTAGAATGAGTGAACTTTGTACCACGTAGAGGCACACATTGGGACCTGTATACTAAAGGCTTAAGGTGTTAATTTTCCCTTCTAACAAATTGCTCATGCTTGTTTTTGTCCTCAGTACATGACATTTTTGGAGGAATCAGTTCTGACCCCAAGCACTTGTGCCGCATAGCAAGCGGACACTGAGTTGAACTTTAGACCTGACGAAGTCATGGTACGGTCAAGAAAAGAAACTAGCAGAAAGGGGACTGAGTGGTCTCGAGGTAAGACGTCTGCCTTGGGTGCTGGATGTCGTCGATTCAAGTCACAGTGGTGACCGGGATTTTTGTACGTGGACATTATGGTATTTCCCGGATCTCTGGGTAGTAGAGATCGGACGTCCGTGTTAAGTGTCACGCACGTTAAAAAATCTCCCAGTAGTTGGAAATCGAAAAGAGTAAGCTTAACGGCCGTTCCACGGGTAAATGTCTAAATTATGTTTATAATCTGTCCAGTTTATTACAGGATCCTCGCCGGTGCTACGGTGTTCGTCCATTGTGCTGAGGTTCTCCAATAATATGGAGAAGAACAGAGCACTTATGGGTCAAACCGTGTGCAAAGACGTTGATTTTTAGACTAAACTAAACTAAACAAAAAACTAAACTAAACTAAAGTTGACAACTAAACTAAACTAATCAAACTACTAAACTTAACAACTAAACTAAACTAAACAAACTACTAAACTTAACAACTAAACTAAACTAATCAAACTACTAAACTTAACAACTAAACTAAACTAAACAAACTACTACACTTAACAACCAAACTGAACTGAGCAACTAAACTAAACAAACCACTAAACTAAACAACTGAGCTAACTTAAACTAAACTAAAAACAAACTAAAACTACACTAAACTGAACTGCACTACACTAAACTAAACTAAACTAATCTAAAAACTAAAACGTAAACGTAACCCTAAACTTAAACCTAAACTTAAACCTAAACTAAACTAGCAGAAATCAAACTTAGCTGCTACTGTAGCTAACAATAATAATGTTAGTGATAACATATTTCCTGCAACGTACGAAGGTGCGAAGGTTTCCGATATTTGCATGTTCTTTTGAAATTAGTGTAATAATATTCATAAAAAGCAACTAAATGTTACAATTTAGAGCCCAAATAGAGTGTGTTTAATAAATTAAATGTCATTGTTATGAAAATGATAAGTAACATTGGTTTTGAAGAAATATTCGCCAAGTTAGTAATTGGTTGGAAAGACGAGACTAACGTCTGTTCAGGCAAAACTCATTGATCAGACAATGTTAGCCAGGGCCAGGAGAAACATACTGGCCAAGACCCTCACCTGGCGGAAAGATGAGACTTAACGTCTGTTCAGGCAAAACTCATTGATCAGACAATGTTAGCCAGGGCCAGGAGAAACATACTGGCCAAGACCCTCACCTGACCTCCTCGTCCTGGAAACGGGCTGTTGTCGAGGACAACAGTCTGGCTAACAAGATGAGGTTCGATGTAATCCCCGTAGTAGTGAGTAACACGCAGATGAAGCCAAGGATTGTACAATCGCCTAGAGGACCCCGGTCCACTTCATCAGCACGCTCGGGATGTCAGGAAAGCTACTACATTCTGCCACAAGTTCCGTCCTTTTCAAGGCGCACAAAAGGGTTACCAACCCATTGTGGGAATTAACAACCAACCAACCAGCCAATCATTGAAATATGTATGTGCAAAGGGAGACAGCTGTATGAAAATATAGCCACCTTTCTAATTCGTAAACCACATCAAATTTCAAAATTAGTAACCTACAAAATGTGCATGGAAATATTAATACAGCATATCGAAATTTAAGAGCATGTTACAAAATATATTTTGCAAACTTTGCAAAAAACACAGTCTTAAGCTTTACAACAGGAGACTTTATTTGAATAAAAATACTTAATAGGTTATTTGGCATGAGCTGCAGTGGTCAGCGACTCATAACTGACTTCTAGCGTCAGGGCCAGCGAACCAGAATTGCCAAGATCCTTCTACACCTCCACGCGGTGATCCTGGAAAACAGGCTGCAGCAGGGCAGACTGGCTAAAGAGAAGGGATCGAAGAGGGAATGCTAACCCAGTACTCAAAAAATTCTTGCTGAAGTCAGATGTGTTGAACCGAAAAGTGCAAATATTCAATTCAAGCTGTAAACTATGACACAACGCATTCCGTTCTCTGGACTACATTCTGCTACTTAAGCAAACCGACTTCAGCAAGCATTTTTTTAGTACCAGGTTAGCATTCCCTCTTCGATCCCTTCTCCTTAGCCAGTCTGTTCTGTTGCAGCCCGTTATCCAGGATCACCGTGTGGAGGTGTAGAAGGGTCTTGGCAGCTCAGGTTCGCTGGCCCTGGCGTTAGTAGTCAGCTATGGGTCGCTGACCACTGCAGCTCATGCGCTGCTCATCATCTTGATCCCGGGTGTTTATATTAACGACATGTGTTTTTTCGAGTCTTTGATACTAATTAGATGTAAACAGTGGTATGTAAACTTTTTTGTTACACTTTTTTTCGAATAAATCTTCTGTAAACTGTTAATTTCACTGCGCATATCCACATATTCATCCAAGTTACATCCATTACCATTGTTGTAATGAGCCTAATCATATGGATTATTGGATGTTTGATGTTGGCTGAATAAATGTGGACTCGATTTTCATATTGCAGCTTTTGAATCACGTTATCATGAAAACCCGATGGCATGACTACATCCGTAACGTGGCGATCTATGCTAAAACAGGCATTCACCCAATCTCAGAAACAGTGACCGTATATCTTTGTTTGATCATGTTATGCGGCTGGACCAGGAAACCCCGACCCACAAGATGCTACACAAGTCGTTCCTCAGCTCCAAAAGTCATCCCCCTACCGGCTTCGGGCGCAAAAGACGCAGTCCCTGCACAGTATAACTCCAGCTGATAACAATCTCCACCTCCGCTCTGGATGAGGCCTGAAACCACCCCGGAGCAGTGGGTCGCGGATGTGGCCGACCGACGCAAATGGCTTCAGACTCCCAAGCAAACAATATTATTACTATTTTTATTATTAATATTTTTAATAATAACGACATTGAACCTTACCCAAGTATGTATATGTTTGTGGGCCTTTTTTTCTATATTCAACTGCATGCCTTAAGTTGCCACATTCATTAATGAAAAGCAAATAACTGACAAATTACACCACATTCTTAGTCGAACAATACACATTACTGTCACGTTGTACACGTTTAATCCCATCATTGACATAATTAACGTACATTAGATGCAAGGCCTTGTACTGGTACAGATATAATTATATTAAACATACATATGTACACACACGTTTGAGAGTTGGGGAAGTGAATGTGTAAAGACCTCTAATGTAAATGGTTGTAACACTTGGAAAAGCACTTTACGTTCAGTTCCAGCAGGATTTTAAAGAGAAAGCTGTAGATTTTTGGAGTCAGGGGGGCTAGTGATGAAACTTGCTCGCTTTGTACAATCCCAGTGCACTCGGGTTCGAACCCTGAGGTGTCCAGCTTGGCAGACACGGGACATTTCATAGGTACGACGGAATTTAATGGCAAGTTACCGTGCTAATAAACTTTTACCCGCCAAATAGGTTGGCGGTTGTAAAAAAAAAGCAACGTTCTCCAAAGGACATGCTATTTACTTTCATAGATAAACTTCTAAGAAAATGTTATGATACAAGGATTACATTAATTAATAATTTGATTTTTTAAGTGGGTGAAGAAATTACACAGCATTTTGAAGATGAAATAAATGCGTTTTTGTGTGTATTTACACCAACTTCACGCGAGAACACAAAATACGTCATCATGCCGAGCACTATCTATAGAACTGCACTGTGTTGAGACGACATTGGTATCTTCGTGAAGATAGCTACGACTCATTAGACAACAGTGATTCTCATTCTTTTCAAGCTCGTAGGCCCTACATACGACACTGATAATTAAACTACAAACCCTTTACTCGTCCCACTCCGCCTCTCCAACAACAGTTCCTGTAATCTCGCAACACCGTCGCATTTAGTTTAAAAGACATACATAATGAGATCTTCTTTAATTATTGCATAACATGGGTTGTTTTAAGTAGCATGTATTGGCCGACTCTTAGTATTATTTTTCCCCATTCAGGCATTGGAAACACACGAGCTGAGAATATTGCTTCACGCAGATACAGGATGGTAACGCACCAACTACGTCCATTTTGGAAACATCAAGGTAGGTATGAAACCAAAGGTCTAGCAGGTGTTTTAACGGAAATAACGTCTTCAATGACGCATGCAAGACAGTTCGATTAATGTGTCTTCTTCAACAGAAGACAGCTCATTTTTGATTTGGAAGAAATGTATAATTAGAGTAATGCTAATTACAACAGTACACAGTCCCAGCGAAGATCAAAACCTCTTTGTGAACATTAAAGAAAACAATGGGGATGTGGAAATTAAAACGGTCATGAACATCGAGTATCCGTGCAACAGAATTGACACCAATGGCTACCGCTCGAAAGACATCAGAGGTAAGGAAAGCCACTGCAACCCGCCACTTAACGTCCTTTTCGTGGCACGCAACAAGAATAACCATACTCATTGTGGGCATTCGAAACAAAAACAACAACAACAAAAACAACAACAACAAAAACAACAACAAAAACAACAACAACAAAAACAACAACAACAACAACAAAAACAACAACAAAAACAACAACAACAACAACAACAAAAACAACAACAACAAAAACAAAAACAACAAAAACAAAAACAACAACAACAAAAACAACAACAACAAAAACAACAACAACAACAAAAAAACAACAACAACAAAAACAACAACAACAAAAACAACAACAACAACAACAATAAGGTTTCATCCAGATGCTATAAATATCCTTATGTGTACAATTTTGGACAACAGTACAGAATTCTTTCCTTTCAAACTTCAAAATGTTTATAAATAAGTGGCATGGTTACCTTGATCTTTGTTCCAGCAACATTTAGGAAAATATCCAAGTTGCTTGCCTTCATTATAACAGCTCAAAATCTAAACGTATCGCTCAGTGCATTGGTTTTAAAAGCGGAATGTTAATATTTTCTTATTGTTCTTGCATGTTGCAATTTACCTTGTTGATAAATGAAAAATAAGCAATTCTTCTCCTTCTGCGTTCGTTCTCAATCTCCCGCTACCAAGTCCTGAACAGGGCTTTGTAAGTAGCAGGATATAGTCCAGAGAACGGAATGGGTTGTGTCGCTAGTTTACAGTTTGACTGCGATATTTGCAGCTTTTGATCCGACACATCTGAAAAATATGAACTGAGATCATTTTTCTGACCAAATACTAACAAAACTCGTCATGCAGCTTTAGGGTTTAAACGTCTCATACCTTAGATCAAATACAGGAGAAGTGATCAAAATGCTGAGCAGCGCATGAGCTACAGTGGTAAGCGACCCATAGCTGACTGCTAGCGCCAGGGTCAGCGCACCAGAGCAGCCAAGACCCTTCTACACCTCCACGTGGTGATCCTGAATAACAGGCTGCAGCAAGGCAGACTGGCTAAGGAGAAGGGATGCTAACTCGGTACTCAAAAAATGCTTGCTGAAGTCGGATGTGTTGGGCCAAAAGGTGCAAATATCGCAGTCAAGCTGTAAACAACGACACAACGTATTCCGTTCTCTGGACTACATTCTGCTACTTAAGCTCTTTCAGGGTTTGGTGGCGGGAGATTGAGAACGAACGAAGCCAAGCCAAAAACAGGAGACAATACTTTCCTTTTTGTCAGTTATCTTGTCTCTAGAAAACGATTCACATGATTTGCTGCATGTTATCCACGTGGTTTGGATAAATATAGATTTAAGTCGAACACTTAAAAATATCACTATTCTTGCAACTGTGTCTAGTACAGTTTTCAAGTCCTTGCCAGTGGTTTGTTCCACCAGAACTCACAATGAAGAACGCAGTGTGTCGTTACTACGTTACTGTTTTTATCTTCCCCAATCATACACATACAAATACATTCATTAGTCCAAGCATTTATAGTGCCCTGTACAAATCATGTCATTGATTCAAGCATTTGTGGATCATTATACAAATCAATTCATTGGTCCAACCATTGATAGATCACCATCTGTACAACGCCTTTCATTGGTCCAACCATTGATAGATCACCATCTGTACAACGCCTTTCATTGGTCCAATCATTGATGGATCACCATCTGTACAACGCCTTTCATTGGTCCAACCATTTTTGGATCACTATCTGTACAAATTCTTTCATTGATTCAACCATTTATAGAGTACCGTCTACACAATACGAATTTGTTTTTCCAGGAAACACCTACACCTTCCACGAACTTGCATAATGTTAGGAATATATGATTGACAGTTGTTTCTTCAAGTTTTTGCAGCAACAGCACCAAATGTTTATTATTCTGGTTAAAAGAGAATACATGTCAGTAGTTGTTCCTTCGATCGGATACCAGTTGACTTATCTACTTGTGGTACATAAATTACGTTTATTTACAGAAGCGCTCACAGTTTTTGTGTTTTATTGTTATGTGTTCCGACATATCATGCATCATCTTGCTTACGGTATTATCTGAGAGAGGAATTTAGCTTTTTTGTTAGTCTGCTTTATTCCTAGACAGAATCATTGTTATTGCTCTGCAAGCAGGAAGAGAACACATTTCTGCCTCGGTATGAATCTTCATGCATTTAGCAATTAATTAAACTACTAAATCGCTGCAGTTTTGAGCTTAATTTGCAACTTTTTTAACCTTAGAGAATGGCAAGCACTGTTATTTTAACGCATTAAAAAGTTTGTAAAAGTAAGCTCGCTCATTGTTAGTGAGAGAGAGGACCATGTTACTGGGTGAAATATATCTTTAATGTTCTTGGAAACATGGCTCCAATAGCCAATCTGTCATTACAATAATATATGAAGGTGTCGGACTATCTTTGTAATCACAGCACGTGAATCTGTTATGGCCTTTTTCGTCTTGACAGACGGTCAGTAAGCTAGTATGTTGTAGAGATGGCGGTTGCAGGATCTGTCCTTGAGGGACTTGACTTTCGTGGATGGTTCTGCCTATTCTTGATTGACAGAGATGACAGTAGTGTAATCAGAAAAAGTTCAATTGATGTGGTGCAAGACCCTTTCTTGTGCGTCGCTTGTCTTCCATCTTTGTCATCAGAACTAGACCTCCTATGCCTCGATGCCTGTTCTCAAGGCCACTCTCCATGTAGCTCTATCCTCTACAATCCCCTCCCAGGTATTTGGATTGATCGTAAAATCGTTCATAGATCTTTTGCAAATGTCCTTGTATTTTAATTACGCCTTCCTTCTGATCTGGTGCCCGATATGAGTTCACCCAGAAGCAACTGCTTCGGAAGGCGAAAGTAGCTCTCGAAATATGAATGATTTTTGTTCCATTTTATGATATCAGTTTAACCCCAGAGGAAGCAGTTACTTCTTTCTCAGTCGTATTTCGAAAGTGTTGTCTTCTACATGATCATCACTACCATATGGTTCGTGTCTTCTCTACAAATCGATAGACTTCACCATACTCGTTTTAAGGCCAAGTTAATGTCGAGTTTCATGAAATAATTGTAACGAAACGACAGTACATAGATAACAGTTGCCAATCGATGTCTCTAGTGATAACTATAGTATTACTGATAACACCAATATGCATAAAATAACGCTGACCTACAAACCAACACGGTCTGGTGACGTCTAAAACTTGGGTATTCAGTTGAAAGATGCGAAATAAAGCCGTCCGGCTGTTCAAAATTAGCCATCTATCAACACAAAACGAGAGACTCAACGAGAGCCGCGTAGTGCAGTGGTTATCGCATTAGCTTCGCATCAATACTACTTTTACAACACATAAATAATATATATATTATGTATGTATATTGTATTATATATATTGGAGAAAGATTTGCAGAACTACAATGTGGTTTCGGGCGATACTTTATGAATCAACCCAGAGATATATGTTTACAACCCAATATATATGTATATATACACACACACGAGGAGCGTTCAAATCAAACCGGGACTTTCTGTCTAGTTCTTCCTGAATGGGCTATTGGGAGTGCTGGAACTACTATCATTTGCGGCCCACGTGACAGATAAATAAAAACGGCGGACAACACTGTCAGTGCTTGCATGGGACAGCGTGTTGTGATGAAGTTTCTTGTGAAAGAAGGCATGTAACCTGCAGAAATTTACAGAAGACTGCAATCACAATACGGTGATGAGACACTCAGCCACAGTAAGAGATTTGAATAATAAACTTTTTAGAGAAAGTCATACATCCGTGAGGGATGATCCTTCTTCTTCTTCTTCGTACGCTGTCAGACGTCAACCTGAGTGATGATCCGAGCCGTGGTGGCTCTCAGCCCCCCCCCCCCAAAAAAAAAGGTGATGAGTGTTTTCTTGGACAAACTTGGCATGATTCATGTTGATTTTCTACCCCGTGGTGCCACTATCAACAGTGAACAGTACATTCGCCTTTTGAGTGATGTGCATAACAATCTATGGAAAAAAACGGGGCTGATTTGATCCCAAAGGGCGTCCTGTTCCTGCAAGATAACGCTCGACCCCATACGGCTCACCGTACCAGGTGCCGCCTGCAGCAACTCGGCTGGGATGTATTGCTGAATCAACCTTACAGTCCAGACATCGCTGCAAGCGATTTCCACCTGTTTGAGCCCCTAAAAGAATTCCTGACAGGTCAGCATTTCAGCACTGATGACGAAGTGAAACAGGTTGTGCTGGATTGGTACAGACAAACAGACAAATCTTTCGACGCTGAAACTTTTCAAGCGTTATTTAAACGCTGGGATATGTTCATAAACGTTGGATGAGATTACATAAAAAAATTAATGACGTCTTGATAACTTAAAAAACAATTGTTTTTTCCTTAAACAAAAAAGTCCCGGTTGACTAGAACGCCTCTCGTATATATATATATATATATAAATGCATATTTTATGCTGATTTATAAGACTCTGCAGAGTCAACCAATTTCATTTACATTACCTTGATCTAAAAACTATGTGTATCAAATCTATTTTTGGATGCATTAATTGACCCGGTCTCCACTATTTCCCGTGGCAATGCATTCCAAGCATTTACCATTCTTTGGCTAACAGATATTTACTAATATCTAATACGGACATGTCTTTAATTAATTTGTAGCTGTACCATCTTGGCTATTGGCCTGCAGATATAGCATGGCAAAAGATTCTGTTGTACTCAAAGATGAAACATAAACTATTATAAAATAAAATAAAATAACAATCTTATTGTAAATAGCTGTGTACGTTGTTAACCCTTTACAGTCCAAATTGTCCATTGCAGTCAACTTGAGTAGTGCCATTTACAACCCGTTTTATCACATGTGGCATATCAGCCATAGATCAATTTTATTTAAGAATAAACTTCGTGTGATGGATAATTCAATTCTGTATCTTTAATTTTTTTAAATCATAATTTTAGTTTTAACGACTTGTTATTTTGCTTATCGTGAAATACTCGTACCTAAAATTACAGTTCTTATGTCCAAGAGGACATAAAGTCTAACATATTGTAAATTAGGTTGGATTGTTAAGGGTTTATGAACTGAATGTATCAATTAAAAACCTTCATCAGTTTGACATTCCTGTTGCTAAAGTTTGTCACATGGGAAAGGAATTGCGAAAACAAAGCTGGCTGGGCTGCTCCATAAAGTAGCACCCCAAACCACATTGTAGTTCTTCAAAAGTCAATATGACAAGGCATCATGCCTTACGCTGACTGAAGGTGAGCACAATCCAAACACGGGCAGAGATAGAAAGTCTGACACAAACATTGGTCTAACACATACTCCTCGCGACCCTCATCCCGAGACAGTGGAGTACTCGGCTCCACCTGTGATGTCTTTAGGGAGTTCGGTCGACACACTATGCGAGAACAACAACATATATTTTTATAACACATGAATTGTACACAAAGGCTTCCTGTGAATAGCGTAGAACGTGCTAGAAAATGATTGCCACATAACACTGCGCTCCATACATTAATTGGAACGAACAAACCACACGCAAATCGCAGACAATGAGAGCAGGTGTTGCTTGGTCGCCATCTTACCGGAACTTCCCGCCTCCTATACCAGGTATTCGGGTTGAGTGATATTGAGGCTGGATATTGACACAAGTCAAACCCCTGCCAGAATTTGGTTTTCCTTCCAAACTGTGCTGTGATTAGCTAGTTCACTATTGTTGCTCGCTGTCCTTTATAACGGTCGTCTTCTTCTTCGTCTTTTTCCCCGTCTTCCTTATTCCTTCTACCTTCCTTATTCCTTATCCCTTCTTCTTCTTTTTCTTCTTCTTCTTCTTCTTCTTCTTCTTCTTCTGCAGCGTTCGTTCTCAATCTGCCTCTACCAAGCACCGAACACGGATTTGCAGGTAGCAGGATGTTGTACGGAGAACGGAATGCATTATCGCATTGTGTCGCTAGTGTACAGCTTGACTGCGATATTTGCACCTTTCGTTCCGACACATCCGTCTTGATCAGGCCTTTTGGTCGCTAAATACATTACAACATGTACGGTGTTAGTACAGAAAAATTAAACGGTGTTAGTACAAAAAAAATATGGTGTTAGTACAGAGAAATGTACTGTGTACGGTGTTAACATAGAAAAATGTACCGTGTACATGTGACACTCCACTTTTTACCTCACACCACTCTGAGTACTCCTTATTTATGCCCACTCACAACAGTATTACCATAACTAATTTTCTATCAATTTGGCAACTTCGCTACGTACTCCACTTGGATGTTTTTAAACTTCCTTAGCAATCACCGATGAGGTACCATATCAAAGACTTTTGCAAAATCTAGATAAATAACATCCACTGGCTCTTCTACGTGTTTCATTTTGGTAACCTCCTCCATTAATACTAATAGATTTGTTAAGCACGATCTCCCTTTAGTAAACCCTGGTGACACAGAAACGAGGATGACGGAATGTGTCGAGCATTATTTTGAGCTCTGTACGAGTGACGATATCGTCATCCCAACAGCGCCTGGCACTGTCAAAGATTAATTCCTTTGTGGAAGGGAAGTTCTAGAAATCAAATACTCATAATAATAATAATAATAAGAAGAAGAAGAAGAAGAAGAAGAAGAAGATAAAGGAAAAGAAGAAGGAAAAGAAGAAGGGGAAAAAGAAGGAAAAGAAGAAGGAAAAGAAGAAGGAAAAGATGAAGAAGAAAAAGAAGAAGAAGAAGGAATAAGGAATAAGGAAGGTAGAAGGAATAAGGAAGAAGGGGAAAAAGACGAAGGAGAAGAAGAAGAAGAAGAAGAAGAAGAGAAAGAAAAAGAAGAAGATATAGGAAAAAACCTAGGAAAAGAAGAAGGAAAAGAAGAAGGAAAAGAAAAAGGGAAAGAAGAAGTAGAAGGAGAAAAGGAAGAAGAGACAGAAAAAGAAGAAGAAGAACAAAAAGGAAGATGGAAAAAGAAGAAGAAGAAGAAGAAGAAGAAGAAGAAGAAGAAGAAGATGAAGAGAAAGCAGTTTTAGAAATTCAAAGAAGAAGGTAAATAAAAGCAGGAAAAAAGAGGGTTTATGGGAAATGAAAGGACACACGAGAAAGAGACAAAGAAGAAGGACACGAGGAGCAAGTACAATAAAAAATACCAAGATGAAAAGTTACAAGCAGAATAAGTGGAGAAGAAGAAGTAGTGAACATGAAGGAAAAGACAAACAGTCGTGTAAATAATAATCAATTTAACAGCAATAAGCAGAAGCAGAAAAAGACAGACAAAGAGGAGGATGAAGAAAAAGACAGACAAAGAGGAGGATGAAGAAAAAGAAGATATTCTATCGTTGCATCCACTAATCCATGGATCTACAGCAGTAGTTCATGTAGTCGGCCAGAAGCCGATCTGCCCAGATCTGATGAAACATGCATTCGTTAACAGATGGTCAGAACAGATGGGAACCTGTGGGCACTGGGTCAGGAATGTGGCGGTAGGGATGAGAGTGGAGGATGGATGCCTGACATACCAGTTTCAAACTGAAGTTTTGCATCTTCTCTTCTCTTCATTGAGGCTCATTGAACCATTACTGAAGCTGGCACGTTTACGTGAAACTCGCACCGTGACAGTTGCTGTGCTATTCTGGTAATTAGTGCTGATGTATTTTAAGCGAAAGACTGGATGAGCGTTTGCAAAGAATAGAATCTTTGACAAGGATGTGTGAGAAAAGGTAATTCCCAAAGCAGCCGTCGAGGATGAAGTGTTAAAGAGTTCATTGCAGAAGACGACAGTTTATAAGATGACGAATCAGTTCTCTTTTTCTGTCTTTCATTCCCAGATTCTAATTTAGGTGTTTATTTACAGCTGGGTCGACTGTGGCGTGTCGGTAACGGGAATTATTATTCTTCGATGTTCGTCTTGAAAAGGACGTTGTGTCGCTGTTTACAGCGAGTCTGCGAAATCTGCGCCTTTCAGCCCGACACATCCGGTTTCAGAACGCCATTTCTGGAATCAGGTTTGTCTGGTGTTGCTTCTGCGAACCCTATTTTCTTAGCAAGGCTACACGAGTACAGCCTGTTTCCAGGACCGCCACTTGGGGGCGAAATAAAGTCTTGGTCGTATGTGTATCACTGACTCTGATTCAAGCAGCCAGCTCTGAGATCAACTCTCCTCTGCTTCATCTGCGGTCGCAGTAATAAGAGTTGAAACCAATATCATTTCTGAGAAGAGCAGGTGCTCTACCACTACGCCAATCAGACACTGAATTGCATGACTGTTGTTGTTGTTGTTTGTTGTTGTTGTTGTTTTTGGATGCCCGCACTGTGTAAGTTTACTCTTCTGTGCGGACTGAAAATGACGTTCAGTGGCGGGTTGTAGTAGCTTTCCTAACATCCCGAGCGTGCTGATGAAGATGGACTATGGTCCTCCAGGCGGTTGTGCTATGCTTGGCTTCATCTGCGTGATACTCACTACTACGGTGATTACGTCGATCCACATCTCGTCAGCCAGACTGTCTTGAAAACAGCCTGTTTCCAGGGAACGCTACATGGAAGGGAGACAGTGGCCTTGTTCAGTACTTTGTGCCTGACCCTGACACGACGTCCTGATCAGTATGATGTGTCTGACCGGACTAGTGTCTGAGTTCCCCTGAATTGTCTGATAAGATTAATGTGCAATTGTTGGAAGTAACCTTACGGACACAAGTGGAACAAGAGTTGTGGACAGAAAATGCGCTTGTATCCAACAGGACACATTTTAAGAAAGCAGCTTATAGCCATACAAGACAGTCTCTGAAACGGAATCCCCAGAACAAGAAAAAATTAGTTGAATGGGAACAAACAAAGGGAAGTAAGCTCGAGTCACGCGTCAAGAAAAGGTTTAAGATTCGGAGAGAGCTGGTTCGGACGGTTCATGACAGGACAACTTGTCTATTTGTTAAAGATATGATCGTCATGGGAAGCTGAACATGTTTTGATGACGCAGATGATAATGATGATGAAGATACTCGCTCAACTAACATCTTTTCTGTGTTTAGGGTAAATATGGTAGAGAAAACGTCCCGGTTTTTTGGGGGGTTTTGCGTTCGCCTAATTTGTCTATTCCCCAAAGGCGGGTGTGCGTTGCACTATTTTTTTTTGATTTTTCGCCAGTCGGCCCAGTGCATCCGAATTCGATAGCAGGGCATAAAGTGGCAGGATATGGTGAGGAATGAAGACATATGGGAAAGGAGCCAACAATATCCACTGAAACGATAAATTAAGCGAAGAAAATGGGGATTGATAGGACATATGCGGCGAAAGGCCCAGTCTAATATAGCCAGAGATGCTCTTACTTGGAATCCTCAAGGGAAGTGAGAGAGTAATAGACACAACAATACACGAAGAAGGGAATAGGAGAAGGAACTAAGATTTAATTATTACACGAGCGCACGAGCTGCAGCGGTCAGCGACCCATAGCTGACTGCTAGCGTCAGGGCTAGCGAACCAGGGCTGCCAAGACCCTTCTACACCTCCACGCGGTGATCCTGGATAACAGGCTGCAGCAGGGCAGACTGGCTAAGGAGAAGGGATCGAAGAGGGAATGCTAACCCGGTACTAAAAAAAATGCTTGCTGAAGTCGGATGTGTTGGAACGATAGGTGCAAATATCGGAGTCAAGCTGTAAACTACGACACAACGCATTCCGTTCTCTGGACTTCATTCTGCTACTTAAGCCTTTCAGGGTTTGGTAGCGGGAGATTGAGAACGAACGAAGCCAAGCCAAGCCAAATTATTACACATGGAAACAGGCAGAAAGAGCAGCCCAGAGCCATGCGTGCTGGCGGAGTGTTGTCAATGGTCTTTGCACCGAGAGGAGCGACAGGTTTTGATTGATTGCTTTGATTGATTGCTTTGATTGATTGCTTTGATTGATTGCTTTGATTGATTGCTTTGATTGCTGCATTCCATTTCCCTTGGTATCTTTTTTTCTAGAGTGGATATGTCCTGATGAAACCGTTCCCCGTGCTCGTCAATGACATCACCGCAGTTAGATAGGGAGAAATGCAGTTGAGAATGCAGAAAGTCATTTCAATGATTAAATCCAAGATGAGAATGCAGAAAGTCATTTCAATGATTAAATCCAAGATGAGAATGCAGAAAGTCATTTCAATGATTAAATCCAAGATGAGAATGCAGAAAGTCATTTCAATGATTAAATCCAAGATGAGAATGCAGAAAGTCGTCTCAATGATTAAATCCAAGATGATAATGCAGAAAATCGTTTCAGTGATTAAATTCAAGATGAGAATGCAGAAAGCCATTTCAGCACCAATGTGTACCCTCTTCTCTTGTAATACTGCACAAAGATCATGGCAATTGACAGAGTTTATTTTATCCTAAAACGTTTGTTACCACTTGATGGAAAGCATTCCACGCTAATTTTTCATCACCTGTGCGGATATCATCAATGCGCTTCTAACGAAACAGCGGACATGTCTGTGTACTGTCAACTCATTGAGATCTCTCACTCAGCCTTAATAATTCTCCACGAACGTAAACCCTCGGCATGTCTTTTTCTTCTTCCTCGTTCATCTTTAGACCTCAACTTCAATGACTCTAACGAAGGCAGCAGTCGACTCAAGGCTCTTCCGTAAAGCTTCTCGTGGAAGGACACTGGCTGTTGCCAAATGCTACTTCTTTTGTCGGTATACAGTAGACAGGACTGCAAAATATGTTTTGCCTTCATGTGGGGCTGTCCCGCAGGCACAAAGGTCTGTAGTGCCAATCTTGAACTTGTTGTACAGATGGCATTTAAGTCTGTTGTGACCTGTGCGTAGCCGGAGAATTATCACCTGGTCTCGCCTGGAGAGTTAATGGTAGGCATCGTTTTCTATGTGGCCAGGGTGGTCTTTTTTCCATTTTGCACTGTACGTTGCCCTGATGAATGCTTTTGTCTCATTGTATGTGATTTATGTATCACTCTGCTGCAGCATCCCTCCCTCTCTGGCGAGTCTGTCTGCCTCCTCGTTGCCTGGAATGTTGCAGTGGGCTGGTATCCACTGGACTGTGTTTTTTTTAAAGCTATTTCGATCACGGCCTTTAAAAAATTCTTCATTGGTCAAGATTTTATATAAAGAAAATACAGTAAGATCTTGCTGAATTCTGCAAGTGCTTCATTAAGTGCATTCATTTTGAACTTATTGGCGTGGAGGCTTATCCATTTTCTTGTAATGGGAAGTCTTGGCACGGATGTCTCAGAGATAGGACGCATCCATCAGCATTTTGCATAGTCCCTGCTTAGTCCTTCAGGCAGCAACACGTATGCCACTTATACTTGTCATAGTTGTTGGTGTGTAGCAGTAGTTTTATGTTGTTGATGGGTAGAAGTAGTTTTATGTTGTTGGTGTGTAGAAGTAGTTTTATGTTGTTGGTGTGTAGCAGTAGTTTTATGTTGTTGATGGGTAGAAGTAGTTTTATGTTGTTGGTGTGTAGAAGTAGTTTTATGTTGTTGGTGTGTAGAAGTAGTTTTATGTTGTTGGTGTGTAGCAGTAGTTTTATGTTGTTGGTGTGTAACAGTAGTTTTATGTTGTTGTAGGTTTCTTTCGTGGGGAATACATTCCCGAGAGGATCAAAGGATAAAATGTTGCAATAATGGAGCATCACAACTTTTTAGCTCAACATGGATGAATCAACGAACAAGTCTCCAGTCGTCTTTTTTGTAGTCAATTTGTAGTTCTGCCATCAAAACCCAATATATCGACGCAAGAAATGAGGTTGTCTATCATTTATAAAAACATAATTTATTTTTTCCGACAGTGAAAAAAATACATAAATACATTTTTTAAAGTAGATTCCATTCCCCAACCCACTGGATTCCTGCAGACTGGGCCTCAACAATTGTTGACTATACTTTTAGACAGTTTCAGATCACTTTCGAGATTATATAAAAAATCCACTCTCTGCGACTTTTAAGTGGGTTTGCACTCTAGGCAGAAAATCATCATCTTTTGGTGTATATGCTTTCACAGGTGGCGAATGATTTCTGGCCTTGATTATGTCTTCACCAGCCAGAGCATGTTGTTTATGAATCTGGTAGGTCCGGAACAAGAATTCCCCCCTACACCCCCCCCCTCCCTCCCCCCCCCCCCCCCCCCCCCCCTTGAAATGCCTTCGGTCATTTCAAAAGCAATATTTGGATCAGTAAAAAACCGCTTTTTGTTCTTAGAAATTCCGTGTCCAGTTTGAGGAGTCATGTAAAAGTAACAATTATTAAGATAGTTTATCGGTTTCCTCTCCACCATTGGAACTGTAAAACGCACTGGTCGTTATTTATCTATGCGAAGATAATAGTCTGTAAGAGTAGAACAATGTCTGAGTAGAAACAATGTCCGGGTAGAAACAATGTCTGAGTAGAAACAATGTCCGGGTAGAAACAATGTCTGAGTAGAAACAATGTCTGAGTAGAAACAATGTCCGGGTAGAAACAATGTCTGAGTAGAAACAATGTCCGGGTAGAAACAATGTCTGAGTAGAAACAATGCCCGGGTAGAAACAATGTCTGAGTAGAAACAATGTCCGGGTAGAAACAATGTCTGAGTAGAAACAATGTCTGAGTAGAAACAATGTCCGGGTAGAAACAATGTCTGAGTAGAAACAATGTCTGAGTAGAAACAATGTCCGGGTAGAAACAATGTCTGAGTAGAAACAATGTCTGAGTAGAAACAATGTCCGGGTAGAAACAATGTCTGAGTAGAAACAATGTCCGGGTAGAAACAATGTCTAAGTAGAAACAATGTTCGGGTAGAAACAATGTCTGAGTAGAAAAAATGTCTGAGTAGAAAAAATGTCCGGGTAGAAACAATGTCTGAGTAGAAACAATGTCCGGGTAGAAACAATGTCTGAGTAGAAACAATGTCTGAGTAGAAAAAATGTCTGAGTAGAAACAATGTCTGAGTAGAAACAATGTCCGGGTAGAAACAATGTCTGAGTAGAAACAATGTCCGGGTAGAAACAATGTCTGAGTAGAAGCAAAGTGACATTTGATAAAAATCCATATTAATATGTCGGTACTTTCCCGTAGGTTTCCGAAGCCCGAACAGGGAGCAGACAATAGTAACACACAACAAAAGTAAGAAACAGCAAACAAGGGTAAAGTGTTGTACTTGGATTAAGGGGGTGGCTCTGGGGGGGGGGGGGGGGGGTGGATATCCACTCAGTAGAAACTAGAAGCCATAAGTAAAGAAAGAGACTTTTACACTCGTTGGCAGAGAAGTTAAGGGGCGAGTAAATTGAGTGATAATTTCGTTTTGTGTGTTCTGCCATAAATTTCATGCTACATGTCTGTCGTGTCTTTATAATTCCATGATCTATGTCGGCTAGAACTGTTGGTCTCATGGCAAGTTTAAACAAACCGGGCAGATCAAATAAAGCAAATCCAATTGAAGAGTAGCAACACAAATGCTAAACAAAAAAAGGTTGCCAAAAACTACAACGATTACTGAAACTATTTATCTGAGAAATGTACAGAGCTGGGACATATAAGATGCTTACCTATACAGTCGTCGCCCAGGTAGCAAGGTTGGTTTTCATTTACCCTCCGACAGAAAAATAGCTTAGGTTTTACTGACGTCAAACCTTTGCATTTCTTGACAGAAGGACAGTATCAAAACCACTCAAACAAGAACTGTTTGTCCATTGCAATTAAGAAAATATGCACATCAACCAGAACTGTTTTGTTTATAGCAATTAAGAAAATATGCACGTCAACATGAACTGCTCACAACGGATCGGATGGACCATGTCTTAACAAGAGAACCTATTGCCAGTTGAGCTTTTTTATGTCAGATCTGGCTGATTTTGCAGGTCTAGCTGGCAAAAAACTGCTTTGGCTCACAGCCGAAAATCCATCTTAATTGTTTTTTACCAAAACGTTGTCCTATGTGAAATATAAAAGCTGTCACCTTTAATTAAGCTGGCAATGTTAGAATTAGTGATACAAATCCACGTACGTTTATCGACTGCTGCTAGCCGGCTTATTACAGCACTGTTATGGGTCACTGACTGACTACCTAGACAAAGGCTGTAAGCTTTCTTTACATCGCTCTAATAGATCACTGACTTACAACCACAGAAAAGAATATGCTGTCTATACATCCCTGTAATGGGTCACCACTGTGATAGCAAGGTAATTTATCTGCGCAAAAATAACAACAAACAATCCGCACTGTACACACATTTGCGAGACAACTTTAACTCAGGTCAGATTAGGTCAGATCAGGTCAGGTCATCCGGTAACCGGTGAGGTCGTTGGGGCACACATGAAGACATCCTCACA